>JAJOZX010000049.1:1457500-1500000 GCA_023014485.1 Bathynomus jamesi
TGACACAATGTGAAGCTGAAAATTTTCACAGCTGCGTTCTTTTCTGTAGTTTAGCCTGTCTGTTTGTCTGTTTGTTAAATTTATCCCGGGCAGTAATGGTGGAAGGGTGGGGGTGGGGGAGATGGGTGGGGGTAATGGGGAGGGGTAGGGGTAATGGGGAGGGGGTTAGCCCCAAGTTGCATAAAGGGGGGTGAGGGTTTTTGGGGGTATTCAGTTGACCTAACCGGGCATTCAGTTGACCTGACCTTGCATTCAATTAACCCGGGCAACGCCGGGTACCTCACCTAGTATATATATATATATATATAATTAATTGAGGGGTCGCGCGTCTTAAGGTACCTAAGCGCCATCACAGGCGAAAACGTGTTTTTGATGGATATCACTAGTTTCACCCTTCCTCTATCGCGTGGTTTGGGTTATAATGACCTTACGACACTAGAAGTATGGTTGAAAACCTTATGAAGCGAACTACTTTTTTCACCTCTATCGCCAGCCAAAAGTTCACCCAAAGTTCGGCATAATAAGAAAATCAAAAAATTTAAAAATATATATATAAAATATAAAATATGAAAAATCTATTCCAAAAACTCATCAACATTTTCATTAGCATACTTAGAACTCTAATTTAGCCAAAAATGAACGTTCTAGCTCAATTAATAACAGAGATACTATTGCCAGAATATTGCTGAACTTTGGAGGCGATTTCTGACGACTTTTAATTTTGGCGCTTAGGTACCTTAAGACGCGGGACCCCTCATATATATATATATATATATGTTACAGAAAAGGAGGGTAAAATGGGAAGACAAGAGTCTGGAAATGTCCCAATGAAAATTCGGGTGGATGAGAGAGAAGTCGAAATAACAAATAACAATATAATAATGAATAACAATATAATTCAGAATGAAGACATAGATGAAAGAAAGGACAAGTAAAAGTTGTGAGGTAGTGAAACTGCCCAACGAACAAAATGACAAAAAGATTAAAAAATAAGAACGTAGGAAATAAACAGCCAAAGAAAAATAATGATAATATAAAAATTAAGAACATAGAAGATAACCAGATAACAAGAAGTAGAAGCGTAGAAAATACCGTTTGTAAATACTAATCAAAAGTTTACTGCAGATATCGGGATAGGCAATGCATCTCTGGACATCCCACATTATGTAACATACATTATGCAAGAGGATATTGCAAATTTGAAAAAAGTGCAAGTTTCACCACATTACTGTCTGCAACACCTATGCAAGATATGGGAGGCGCAAATACGAACAAAAATGCCGTTACCACCACCCTCAAAGGAACGCAACAGGTGAACAAGAAAAATGAATATCAAAGAGCGCTACCAATTTTTAGATGTAGCCAACACAATTCAGCTGCTAAATACCATCCGGCAAATACAAAGTCAGATGACAAATATAGGAATCCGAGAGCCGTACAGAAGGCACACACAAAGCCACTTCATGCGTTATCGGGACAACAGATACCGGCAAAGATAAAGAGAGGCAAATTCAGGAGGAGCACAAGACAACGAAACCGGCACCACTATTGGAAAAGGAATCGAATGTATGTGAAAATGATAGAGAAAAAATACAAATAATCCTAACCAACATTTAGGGCCTTAAATCAAGTCATTCCTCGGACAAAATTTTATACCTGAAAGGACTCATGCAAGAAATACAAATTGACAACTATAACATCCTCCGAGCCGACAGAACAGTGAGACGTAAAGGAGGATGTGCTATTTACACACACGAAAGGCATATGGCAGAAATGACTATAAGTACCTCAAAGAGCTACGTAGAATGTGTCGCAGCAAAAGTTGAAAAATTAAATATGGTACTAATTGTAATGTACAGACCCCCGAACATGCCAACCTCAAAATTCTCTGATTCCATTACAAAGGTAAGAAACTGTGTAAAAGATCTACACTCTCCAACCACAAATATTTTTCTGTGTAGTGATTTTAATTTTCTATTCATGAAATATAAAAGGATAGGAAAAAATATATCTGTACACCAGGAAAATAGGGGCACACGGGAAGACCAGGAGCAGGTAAAAATGCTACTAGCTCCAGCTGATGAATTTATGTTAACATAAGAAATAACAGAAAACACAAGAAAAACAACTGCCTAGATTTGGTGTTCACAAACAACAGCAACCTAATTCATAATGTAGAAATATCCCCAACTATAATATCGGATCACAACATTATTGAAATAACAACCAATATAAAAGCAGCAAGAAAGGAAAGAACATGAACAACAGAAAGAAGCAAATTCAAAATTTTTAATTTTCACTCCAAAGCTATAAACTGGGAAGATGTTGCATCCAGCATGGAAGTAATAGATTGGAAATCCATCTTCTAGGCCAAGACAACGGAAGAGATGCTAACGACCTTAGAGGAGAAGACGCTGGAGATTGTGGAAAGACATATCCCAAAAATACAACAAAGGGGAAAGAGAAGCAGGTTCGAGAAACAAAAGAGGTCATTGTTCCGAAAGAGAAAAAGAGTGACTGCAAAATTAAGTTACTGTAAAGATAACAACATCAGAAAAATATTCAATGAAAAACTGCAGAGTATCGATTGCGTCATGCAGGAACTAATTGAGAAGTATACAGAAAAAGAAGACGGCGACGCAGAAGAAGCGATAAAGGTCAACTCAAAGTAATTCTATAACTTTGCAAAAAGGAAGTCGAAAAACCATGCGACTATTGGACCTTTGAAAAACGAAGACAGTGCTTTATCCGATGATCTAACAGAAATATCCGAAATATTAAGAGCTCAGTTCGAATTATCTTTCAGTATCCCTAAAACTGACAAACTGATATGCCATAGAAACGCGTTCTTTGAAGAAGAACTACAAGGGGAAAGTATAACGGACTTCGACTTTACGACAAATGATATTACACAAGCTATAGGGAAACTAAAAGCACACTCAGCGGCAGGACGGACAAATGGAATGCCACACTGATCAAAAACTGCAAGAACGCAATCGCTGAGCACCTATATTGTTTATGGAGACGATCACTAGACACGGGAGAAATACCGGGCAACCTGAAGAGCGCAAACATAGTCCCAATATATAAAGGAGGAAATCGATCCGAGGCCTTAAACAATAGGCCACTGTCGCGTACATCTCATCTCAGTAAAATATTTGAAAGAATAGTTAGACAGAAAATCTGACTTTTTGGAAACTCGGAAAAAATTCAATGATAACCAACACGGGTTTCGGTCAGGAAGATCATGCCTATCACAACTAATGGAACAGTACAACAACATTATTGATGCACTTGAAAGTAATGAAATCTATGATGTACTATCTATACACAGACTTTGCTAAAGCGTTCGACAAGTGTGACCATGGAATCATAATACATAAACTGAAATATATGGGAATAAGGGGAAAAGTTGGGAAATGGATATATCATTTCCTTAGTGAACGGCGGTAAGTCGTTACAGCACAAGGAGTATCTTCATCAGAATCAGAGGTCCTCAGCTCAGTACCACAAGGAACAGTATTAGCTCCACTACTCTTCGTAATCATGGTAACTGACATAGATGAGGACGTTACCAGAGAGAGCACAGTAACATCTTTTGCGGATGACACAAAGATCAGTAGAAAAATAAGAAACCCAGAAGATATAGGATCTCTACAAACCGACATAAACAGAATCTACAAGTGGACGGAAGACAACAATTCTATCATGATCCTCCAGTAGATATATTTGCAAATTTTATTGTGTCTGGTTGTATAGTACCCATCTGCCATGAGCACCCTACAGCCTGATATTAGATGGCCAACACTTTCCACCTCTACATGACCAGAGCTGGGTACTTCCGCAAACACTTCCGCAAACCGCAAATTCCGCAATTGCGGAAGTATGTTTTTCGTTTGCGGATTTGCGTTTGCGGCAAAGTCATCGCAAATTAGTGAATTTGCGTTGCGGAACTAAGACCGCAAACGCAAATCTTTCCGCAAATTTCCCACGTGGCCACTGGCCAAGCCCGCTAGTGCTGTGACGCTGCTGTCACTGGCCGCCAATTGGCTGGCAGGCAGCGCGCCAGCTTTCCCGCCACTCCACTGGATTTGGCTCAGTTACTGGAGGAGGACGACTGAACTTGTTGACAAAGCCAGAGGCGTACACTTGTAGAGGCTAGAGGGGTTGAGTTGTACAGTGAGTTCAAGTTGTGTACAGTCACAGTGTTAACTTAATTTAACTTGTGTAATGTAATGTGTGTACAGTTACTACAGTTACAGTACAGTCTTCTCTAACGTGTCTAAGTCTCAAAATTTATGAAATTCAAATGATTAAATTTATTATTTAATTTATTTACTATTTACTTGCAGGAGGTGTTTTTGTTCAATATAATATATCAATATATGTAGTATTTTTATTTATTCTACAATAGTGATTTATTGTAATAAATTATTTAGCCTTGTTTTTAATAAAAACAAGGCTAAAACATTAAACATTAAAAAGATATAAAAACTTTTTATACCTCTTTAATGTTTTGGATACTTTTTATAGTTAAAATTGCGATTGCGGAATTTGCGGTTTGCGGAAGTGTTTTCGGAAGTGCCCAGCACTGTAAAAATTGGAAATATGGTTTGCGTTTGCGGATTTGCGTTTGCGGCACCAAAAATGGCAAGCAGTTTGCGGATTTGCGGTTGCGGAAGGTAAGGTTTGAGTTTGCGGATTTGCGATTGCGGAAGTGATTTTGAGTTTGCGGTGCCCAGCTCTGTACATGACAGAATCTACACCTGTCATTATTACTTAGTCCAGCCATTTTTTGAAATTCATTTGTTTGGAGTGCAAGATCTTGGGCACCCATTATTAGTCGCTCTCCGTCATATTGCAGAACTCCTCTCCTTAACCATTTCAATGATCCTTCTTTATTGATGTAGTCCTTCTGTAGTTCTTGAAAGTATTTTCCAGCTCTTTGATGTTGTTCCCATTCTTCTGCATGTTTGGCCTTTTGTTCCAGCACAAATCTTTTGCGACTTTTCCGAGCTATTAAGGCGGCTGGTACTCTCAGTTTCTACTTCTTCTGTCATATTATTCCCTCCAAAGTGATGGGCCAGTTTGGTTATGGAAGTATGTTGCGTTACCTTTGTGTTGTGGTGTCCACGGACCGGAGCTATTGTAGGGCTACTCGAACTCTTCAGATACTGCCCACTGCTGATGGTCGATGATCGGTGCAGCTGGTTAACCTCAGTCAGTCCCATTCCTCCCAGTTTCCTTGGTAGGTACAATCTGGGAAGACACTGGTTCCGGTATGTTGTTCAATTTAGAGTGAGGATTTTTCTGGTCTTAACATCTAGTTTGTTTAGTTCTGATTGCGGCCAGTCTATGATCCCTATACTATGATTGATAACAGGGATGGCGAGTTGGTTTATAGCCGTTATTTTGTTCTTTGATGTAAGTTGGGTCTTGCAGATCTTTTTCAGTCTTTGTACATACTCTCCACTGATTTTCTCGCATTTGCCGGTGTTCTGCATTACCACTTTCTTCTGTCCCAAGATATTTGTAGGAACTATCCTCTTCCAAGTCTTTAATCTCAGTGTCTCTTCCTAAATTGATGTTATGGGTTTGTATTTTCCTGCCTCCTCTAAGTGTACATTTAGCACATTTATCCAATCCAAACTTCATTTTTAGTAGGCATTCTAGGTTTTGGTCAGAGTCTGTATAAATTTTCAAATCATCCATAAACAGGAGATGGTTCAGAACACTGTCTGGATTTCTTCGCCTACTTTGACTGAGGTTGTCGCCCTTGTTGTTACTGCTAAGTACTGTAGTTTTCTAAGGGGGTCCAGGGAGAGACAGAATAGCAAGGGTTTTAAGCTGTCCCCCTGGAATATACCCCTCATAATCTTGACATGGGGGATGAATATTTTTCCATTTTCATGGGTGAGATTGATGTTTGTTCTCCAGTTTGGAATCTGGTTTGTTAAAGTGCTAATAACAGCAGGATGGATTTTGTACAACTTGAGGCATTCCAAAATCCAGGAGTGTGGGACACTATCAAATGCCTTCTGATAGTCTATCCATGCCATACTTAGGTTTCTGCCTCTTTTTTCACAGTCTTCAAGAATAGTTTTGTTGATGAGCAGTTGATCCTTTGTGCCAAAGCAGTTTCTTCTACATCCTTTTTGTTCTTTCTCCAGATACTCTCCAGTATCCAGGTGTTCATATATACTGTCTGCAGTTAGGCCTGTAAATAGTTTGTTGGTCTTGGTAAGACAGCAGATTGGGCGGTATTTATTTGGGAATTTTGTCTCACGAGTCTTAGGGATGAAGGTTGTATCTCCACTTGTAAGCCATTCTGGTGTTTCTTCTTCGCCCTGCAAAATTCTGTGAAAAGCGGCAGTGTAATGGTAGTGTAATGCCGTGACCTGTTTCAGCCAGAAATTTGGGAGCTTATCTAGGCCACGTTTTTTAAAGTTGGAGAATTTTGCCAGTTTCTTTCTTATCTTGTCTTCCATTATACATAACTCCTCCATTTCCGGTTTACCCTCATTTACTACCCTGATGGTCTCTATCCAGTCAGCATCCTAGTTATGCTGTTCAGGGGTTTCAAAGAGGGGCTTCCAGTATGCCTCCAACTGAGTTTGATCTGGTGGTTCATGGACTGTTATTCTTTCTCTAATGAGATTTTGGTAAAAGCCTCTAGGGTTTGACGAAAATTGTTTGTTATGGTTTTTCATGTCAATCTGCTTTTCTTTATTTCTGATTCTATTGGCTGTGGCTGGGATTTTTCCTTCCAATTCCAGCGCCTTGTCATGTAGTCGATTATCTCTCAAGTTATAATTTCTCTTTATTTTCCCTATTTGTTTTTTGAGTTTTCCTTGTTGTCGGGGTGTTTGGAAATATTGTTTTAATTGGTTCAGTTCTCGTCTGACTTGTGTAAGTTGTTTAGTTAATTTAACTTTTCAGGGAGGAGGTTTTGGTTTACACTTACGGTTTTGACTGGGGAGCTTTGGTCTAAAGTTTGGGACAAGTTTCTGTTGCATGTATAGGCCAGCAGCGTAATTTACTCGATTACGTTCAGTAAGGTCTGTGTTGACTGGGACTAGTCTATTAATTGCTACATTTACTCTGTACAATAGTTGATTAACTTCAAATTTGAACTGATTAGAGCATCTCCAATTTTTAAATCCAGAAAAGATAAGTTTCCATCAGTTTCTTTTTCAACTGTGAACTTAATAGATGGGACTAAATTGTTGAGCCTACCAAGAAATAAGTCAACTTCCAAATTATTAGGACAAAGGCATAAAATATCTATATACCTGTACCAAGCCAGGTTAAAATTAACAATCGTAGCCAACATTCTACTTTCAAAAAATTCCATATATACTGTAAGTCAGCTAGTACAGGTGAAAGGGGATTTCCCATCGCCAATCCAAACGACATAGCATAAAACTTATTTTCAAACTGAAATTTAAAATCTTTGACACAAAGCTTAATTAACTCAATAAAAGTGTTGTGTTGAACCGGGAAAGAATAATCAGAGATCTTATCTTTTAAAAAATCAAGTTGATTTGAAGTTTATCGTAAGCCAACTAATAATAACTCTTCTGTGCATTTTTATTCTAACCATCATCCCTCGACTAAATCCTCTATTTTCTCTGCTATGTTTCTTAGAGCACTGGCAATATCTTGTTAAAGTTCCTTTTGTCTCTTAACTCTTGTAAAGTATGTGCTAATTGTTTTGGTTTCCGCTACGTTGTATATATTTATGGGCATCTTGCCTTCTCTCTTCACTCCCTGACGAGGTGTAGCTCTGAATGCACGAAAGGCCTTGGAATCTTTTTTCTTTTTCCTTGTGGATTTGCATTATATATATATATAAATATTTTTTTTTTGTTTATTGGTAATTTAATGTATTGGCTATTAAACTGGAATAGTTCTTGCTGTTATCACTAATATATATATATATATATGAAAATTATTTCACGAAAGTAACACGTGAAAAATATTTATGATGAATAAAACCATGAAGGAAAGGAAACACAGAGTGGTGCTCAAGCGCTTTCGTCTAATGACATCCTCAGAAACACTGAAGTAAATAAAGAGTTCAAAACTATATAGAGGTTACATATATAGGTTATATATTATATATATATATAATATATATATATACAATACGATGTCATATACATGAATTTATGTGATCACGGCATAATAGCATATAAAATGAAACATGGGAATGATGGGCAAAGTGGTCAATTGGATCTACAACTTCCTCAGAGAGCGCCTACGGGTTGTTAAAAATCAAGGTATATCATCATCAGAATCAGAATTACGCAGCTGAGTACCCAAGGTACAGTATTGGCCCCACTCTTGTTCATTATTATGCTAAGAGACATAACACCGGAGTAAACAACAACAATATAGCACCATCGTCTGCAGACGAAGCAAAGATTGGCGAAAAAATCAGTGATGCAAATGAGGTGGAGGCCTTGCAGAGGACCTCAAGAGAAATATACAGTTGGTCAGAAGACAAAAACAATATGACATTTAATATTGCGAAATTTCACTTCTTGAGATATGGTAGAAATGAGGAACTTTGTCAACATTCATTAACTGAAGCGCTGAAAGCTCTGTTTTAACCATCGATTATAGCCATTTATCTTGAAGTGATATGGTAATAAATAATTAATAGTCGTTTAGATTGTTTAAAGAAAATGTTGGATGTGTTCATGAATGAGAGGTTATAAATTGCTTAATCAGTGCCGAATTATGTAATTTATACGTTTCTGGTGGAAATTTTTGGTGGGTTGGGTGCTTTTCATGTGGAAGATGCCACAAGTTAATAGGTGTGACCGTGCAGTTATTTCATTGAGTAAATGGTGTATTATAACCAGGCAACGTCACAGTAGCTTCAACGTTAGAGCAGATATCTCTATAAAGAACTGTGTTTTGTGTTGAATTAAATCATATGAAATCTTTATATACGGTTTCTCCCGTCCAACTGCTCCCAAAAGTATTGTACATAAACACAAAATTGAGATGAATAAACTTATAAAAATTTTATTATTAGAAATTTATTTGAGCAAATATGAGAACATTAATGGTTAAATAATTGCTTTGGAACAAAGTAACGTGCATGATTGTAAAATATATATATATATATATATATATATATATATATATATATATATATATATATATATACGTCTTCGAAAGCTATCGAATTTATGATATAAAGGTGTCTGACTGTAGTTCTACTTATATCCGACATTACTGTACTATTTCCTATTAACTCCATTTCTATCCTTAGTATTTGAGCTGTCAATGTATTCTATTGTCAGTTCGTATTATTAATATTTGTCACATGAAACTATGGTCTTGACCCAATGTACAAATGCGCATATTCAGCAAATCATAACATTGTTCAACAAAGTTTTCTCCATTTGATAAATGTGGGTGATTCTTATATTCTTTTTTACGCAGATTACAGAACTGAAAACAAGTTTTTTCTATCACCAACAGTTTTTGAGGGAATTGCAATTTAATACCCTTTGAGATTGAGATACCATTCTTCAGTTTGCTTTATATTACGAGATTTATTGTTGGTCATTTATTTTGTATACAATCTTTATATTATGCATATTTTTATATTTACATGTTTATATATAATATGCATATATACATCATAACACACACACACACACATATATATATATATAATATATAATTATATAATATATATATATATATATATAGAGGAGGGGCGACAAGCTTGACCTTCGTGAAATAAGGAATCATCGCACGGAACATTTAAAAAGTTGAAAGATCTACTTTTGGTTAACCTTAGACCTACAGTTTAACGTGGAATCCGAATCACGCCCCACCAACATCCCAGCGTCTTAATCACTAGGCCACACAGGGTACCCATTTATCTACCAATTACTTTCTTTATTGTGTGGAAGGATGAACAACTGGGTTTTTCTGCGCGCCGCCTGCCGTCACCGGGTCTCGAACCTGGGGCCGGTGGATTCGTAGTCAGCGACGCTAACCACTACGCCCCCGAGGCGCTTTATATATATATATAATATATATATATTATATATATATCCTTTCCCTGAAAGAGCCTGTGTGAGTGTGTGTGTGTCTGTGAGTGGGTTGAATGCAGGGTTGGCAAAAACCCAGCAAAAACCCAACTACCCAGCAAAAAACCAGTTGGGTTTTTGCCAACCCTGGTTGAAAGTGTGGGTCCCCATCTACAAATTTGCACATTACATTATTTCAATCACTAACTGGTCACGAGCTAACTAACTTTTAGGTAATACAGAGAGGAATGTGTGACACAAAAGCATTGAGGAATTAAACAAACTGATAAAATTCTTATAGTGTACTACATTTATATATGCGGCCTCCTCATTTCTGTTAGTATGTAGATGTTAGAAAGCGTTCGACGTAAAATAGTTTGGTGTGACTTCTGCTTCAGAGGAATGACAAGAGGATTTACGACTGCTTTGAAAGAAGTTGTAATAAACAGGCGTCGGCTCGCACAGGTTTGGTGCACAACGCGACCAGAATTTACAAAGAATGAACTTTCAGGTTTGATTAAATATTCATCTCTGGGAAGCGACAGTGTGGTGAAAGATCTTTGTTGCAATTACACCGGTCTGCATGAAAATCGATTTCTTTATTTTGAGTTGTGATTCTGAAGCAGTTCGCTGCGCTGAATTAAAAAATGTTACCAGTTTTTTTCTATCACCCACAGTTTTAAAGTTATTAGCAAAACAATTTTGGGGCGTTTTGTAATTTTTTACCTTTTTTATCTTTAATTAATTTCGTTTTTTCATATTTTTCAGATAGATAATTCTAACATTACGTCTTTAAAATTTTAATAATGGCTTCTAGAGGATGTACCCATAGTCCAGACATATTTTGTTATATTTGTGGTCGGTATGTTGTAAAACAAAGGACAAATGTAACGACCTTCATTAAGAGAGTTTATCATGCTTATTTTGGAATTAAATTAGGAGAGCAAGACAAAAGTTGGGCTCTACACAAGGTTTGTCTTACGTGTGTTGCGGCACTAAGGAATTGAAGCAAAGGTAACAAGAAAAGTTTGCCATTTGGGATCCCTATGGTATGGCGCGAGCCTAGAAACCATACCGACGACTGCTACTTCTGTTCTTGCAATTTAAAGGTTATAATGCAAAGAATAAAGAGAGCCTTCAATACCCAAGTCTTCCATCTGCAATAAGGCCGGTACCCCATGGTCCAGAAGTTCCTATTCCCCGCCCACCCGAGAGTCAGGATCAATACAATTCAGATTCTGATTCAGCTCCAAATCCAGACAATGATGATGTTTATGAACAGCCAACAGCTGACCGAGATCCTAAACCATTAACCCAAGCCGAACTAAATAACTTAGTCAGGGATTTGAATCTGCCTAAGGACTCTGCAGAACTTTTGGGGGTCTAGATTGCAGGAGAACAATTTATTGGCATCCGACACATACTTCGCTTGGTACAGAAATCGTGAGAAAGTAATGAAGGTAAGTAAAGAAGTAAAGAAGGTAAATATATTTTGTTTGTTTCAGTTATTTTTTTATTCTTTCATAAACAAGCAATATGCTTGTCCAAGAGCTAGGAGCTATTTAATTCTGCTTTAATTAGATTTTACTCTATCACCTAAAGATTTCGTGCTACAAGGGGTGTTGTAATACCTTATCTGTCCCCAAATGTTAACCACCCATTGATGGGAGGGGAGAGAGTATTTTGCTGGGAACGGGACTGGTGTTATATATATTTACCCTACATTATTATGTAAGTGTTACTGTAGTCTATAACAACAAAATTTATGGTTTAGCATGTGCAATCCAATGTTGGTCTCGATAAGATGGTTCACATTTGGGGATAAATGGGGGATTTATGACACACCCTGTAGTAAGAAAACCATACGTGATAGGGAAAAACTAACTATATTTTTGAGATCAGCGCACTCAAATTATATAGAATCACCAACTAGTTTGCAAACATCGATCGACAAGTTTTCAAATGTGTACTGGTGTTTTTATTGAAGATATATTCAATTACTTTAGTGGTATTGCTCCATGAAAGACTGAGCGATATTTTTTTAGGCAACAATCTTTGTTCAACGATCCTAATATGTGGACGCAGCATATCACCATAATCCTTTTCTCCAAAAGATGAACTAATTGAACTATAGAATAGGCGTGAAGGATAGAAGGTGAAAGTATATAAAACAACTCGTTTCATCAGAATCTGCGAATAGAATTAGGGCCACAATGGTGGAATGGAAAGATAATTTGTACGTTTCTTTGTTTCGAGGCAAGAGTTGATTATTGTACAATTAATACGAGGTTAAATAAATTAATCTTTACCGATGATGCATAGTGTAGTTGTATTAAAGTTGTTTGCTCTTGACCAAGTATTTTACAGAGGGGGGGGGGGGTGATAATTCGGAAAATCATGAATGTGAGTTAAGGAGAGAGACTCTGCTTAGAAGACATGTCACACAAATACCAGAGTAACCTCCCCACTAGAACTTACACATGTCACCATACACAAAGATATAGACACAATAGCACCATGAGACACATACAGAAGTATAATATTAACATATTACAGTACAACGTAGATGGCCTCACAAACAAAATCATGCAGCTTAGGGAATTCGTACACAAACAAAACATTCACATAGCACTTATACAAGAAACAAAACTAAAACGCACACACAAAACACGCACCATCCTTGACTTCAAGGCGATCTGTCAAGATCGGACTGAGGGTCAAGGGGGCGGACTCATCATTTACATACGTAAAAGCATTAGCTACACTGATGCCACCAAAACATTACAAACACAATTCAAGCAGATAACACGATAGAAATACAGGCAGTTAACATTAAAACACGCGCAAAACACAACACCACAATAATCAACAGTTACATCCCACCAGATAGTTCACCTCAGGTGCCAGCCAATTACAATCCATAGCTACACAATGTGGCCTCTCTCACTAATGTCATCTTAGGAGGAGACTTCAACACTAAAGACACTAGTTGGTACCTGCACAACCAAAGCAACACCAGAGGCGGCAACGTAGCCACACAACTAAACAGCCTCTGTATTATTAACAATACAGAAGAACATATACACATACCACATCATGCAGGATACTCAAACTCCTCCCCAGACATAACGTTCTGTTCCCCCTCACTAGCAACACATACACTGTGGAGAACAGAAAGACAACTGTCATCAGACCACCTGTCCATCATCATTACAACACGTTCTACACCCTGCCCCAACAGCCTTAGGCATACTTTCAGAAATTACAAGAAAGCTGATTGGGTACAGTTCAAAATACAGACTGAAGAACAATTCACCACATCAAACACCACACGCATCATAAACATCAATACAATACTCAAGACATTTAATCAGATCATCAATAATGCAAACAAATACATACCCAAGGGCAACATTAGGAAATACAACCCAAATTACAGTAGAAAAATAGCCCACCTCATAAGGCAACGTAACAACCTCAAACATAACACACAAACACCACATACAGAAGTCATAAAATAGCAGATACAACAACTCAACACAGAAATAAACAACAAACTCAAAGAAAAACAAACAAAAACATTTAGGGAATTCATAACAACACTAAACCACTCCACAGATACATCCAGGCTATACAAGACTATAAACAGCATTACCCACTCTAACAGCGGCATTCACACCTCACACGCGGCTATCTGTCGTAGCCAAAATAATATCCCAACATATACCCAACAAGCTAACATTCTAGTTGATCACTACGCAAAGATAAGTCACTTAAACAGAGAAAACAACCAGAAACACGCAGACTGACAAACAGCCAGACACAAGAAAACCTACAGACTCGACACGACCATTACACCTTTCACTACAGACAAGACTACCAAGATCATCAAAAACATTAAGAATTCGAAAGCTACTGGACCAGACAGCATATCTAACATACACCTTAAACACTTTGGCCCACAGGGAATACTAGCTCTCACAAATATCAGCACATATTCATACCAACACTGTATTATTCCTGACATATGGAAACAAGGTAAAGTTATTACACTACTCAAACCAAACAAAAATCCAACAGAACCAGCTTCCTATAGACCCATTACATTACTGTACTATGCACACCTTCCAAAGTAACAGAAAGACTAATCTTACAAATCACCAACCCACACATATCACTATCGCCTACTCAACATGGATTCAGACCTCACCACTCAACCACGCCATTACTCACTAACCTTATGCAGTACATCATGGATGTCATCAACTCCAGACGACCAGAGTACAGTATTAAGAACAATAGAGGTTAGTAAAGCATTTGATGCTATCCCACGCTTCCCTCTCAGAAACAAAATACTCAACACAAACATGCACAATAACACCGAAAGGTGGCTGAGCATCTATCTTTCAGGAAGATACTCACATGTCACATTTAATGGCAAGTCATGCAAAAACAAGCTTTTTCCGAACGGGGTCCCTCAAAGCTCCGTTCTCTCACCAACACTGTTCAACTTATACATGCATGACATTCCAACACCCATAGAAGACAAGCTTACCTTATCATCATATGCAGATGATATCTCACTAACATCCACCCACAACATCGACACCGCTATAAATAACCTACAAGCATACATAAACAGTATACAAGACTGGCTCACACACAATAGACTCAAAGTAGCGTCCACAAAATCAACCATCACCTTGCTAACAAGCAACACAAAAGGACACCAGATAACTCCACAGCTTACACTAAACAACACCAACATTCCACACACTCACAGGACCAAAATACTTGGGGTCACATACAACACATTTCATATTTTGCAAACCACATTCAGGACAAATGTACGTTAGGGTACTAACAGGCACAAACTTTGGACACCAGCAAGAAACAACATCACTCATATACAAACAATATATTCGCTCAGTAATGAACTATGCTAGCCCATGCTGGGCACCCATTATCTCAAACACACACAAAGACCTTACAGACAATACAAAACAACGCACTTCGTATCATTACAGGATGTACTCAAACAACACCAATAATACTCCATTCCACACCACGCCCCACAGACATCACACAGTACAGAAAACACACACACACACACACACACACGTAATCCACAAATCACTGACAAGACTCTGTCCAAATGCGGCCCTAGGTGCGAAGCCGCCACCCATTGACAGGTCAGAGACCAGCCTGAGCAGATCGGATCGAGTTAAATTAGCACGATTCCGATGTGGACATCTCCCGAACTTACAAACATATAAAAACAGACTAGACAACTCCACAGACGACACCTGCCACCTGTGCCAGGACACACCACAAACAATTGAACACATTAAGCCAGACTGTACCGCTCTAGCACAACATAGAACACAACACAACATCACTAGTACGCTGAACCTCTGATCCAGTCCAGAGAGGGCGATCGGTTACTTGCGTGCCGCCGGCTTGCTCGATCAGGGTGGTCTGATCGGCTAATCAACCACAAGAACAACCTCCGTAAAACTCACTAACCATTTTCTTTAACTGTGTGGTATGAGATCGAAATTTAAGGCATACGTGCTTATTTATTTCACTCTTTTATGTGAAAATAAAAATTTAAATAAAAAAGGTTTATTGACAGACTATATATAGTCCATATGACAAATATTAATAATACAATGACAAATCACATACTAAGGATAGAAATATATATGTTGGGGTAAATGTGACAAATTGGTAATTATGCATAATTACCGGTAATTATGCATAATTGAAAATATCATGACTTAACCTAACCAATTGTCAAGGGCGTACAGTTGACCTAACCTGGCATTCAATTGACCTAACCTGGCATTCAATTCAATTGACCTAACAGAGCATTCAAGGTTAGGTCAATTGAATGCCCGGTTAGGTCAACTGTACGCCCTTGACAATTGGTTAGGTTAAGTCATGATATTTTCAATTATGCATAATTACCGGTAATTATGCATAATTACCAATTTATCACATTTACCCCAACATATACAATTAATGAGATATAATACAGTAATGTCGGAGTTAAGTGAAGCTACTGTAAAAGCAGACGTTTTCACACCATGAATTCCATAGCTTAGAAGATGTACGGCAGGACTGGTAAATAGCTTGACTACTCGGCCTGTTTGATTTTTTAATTCGTTCCATTAGACTGTATTGTCTTGTTACCTCCGGGAAGCTCATTGTGGGTAGCAAATATTTCCGGAAACTAAGTATCTCGCAGTAATTTATGTAGGAGTCTAAAAGATCTTTAGGCCTGCAAATTTAAGGTTCTGCCAGAACCTTTTTTATAAGCCACCCAGAGTTGCTGTCCGTATATATTACTACAGAAAGAGAGTTTCTTCAGCTTCACTTGTACAGAACCGGAGTTTCCTTATAGTCATATTCGCTTTAACACAAAGACTTCGAGATTTTCTTATATCTGAGTTATCAGTGAAGCAGCTGGTGATTGTTTGACCCCAATACTTAAATTCTTGTACTTCCTCATGGTATATTATGTTATTATAAATTTAATATGTACATGGGAACTTCCCTGTCTTCTAGTTTTGTAAATAAAATATTGTGGTTCATTCTATGATAAGCCTTACTTATATCTAGGAAACAGCTATAAACAGTTGAATTACTGTCACTGTATTTAAATATAACTTCCTTAAGTACATAGATACACGGACCAGTTGAGTGGGACCTTTTAAAACCAAACTCATTAAGAAATGTTCCGAAGTAATCATTTAAGCGGTGTAACAAGAGTTTTCCTAGTAGTTTCGAGAAGCAAGAGGCGATAGCAATAGGCCTGTAATTATTGTTGGATAGAATATCTCATACTTATTATATATACAGGGGTTGGACAAAATAATATGATCACCTTGTTAAATGGCGGTTTTTATTCTTAATATGGAGTTGGTCCTCCTTTAGCGGCAATAACAGCTGCAATGCGTCGGGGAATTGATTCATACAGCTTTTGGACAGTGGCTAGAGGAATCCTGAGCCATTCTTCGAGCAAACCCTGCTCCAGTCCTCCAAAGACCCCGGCGGTGGGAATCGGCTTCTGACCTGCTGCTCCAACTGACACCACAGATGCTCGATAATGTTAAGATCCGGGGATTGTGGAGGCCAATCCAAGCGTTCTACTTCACTAACATGCTCTTCAAACCAGTTTTTAAAACGACCCCAGCGGTGTGGATTGGTGCATTATCATCCTGGAAGACGGCGCCGCCATTGGGAAACAGCGTTTGGACCATGGATGGACCTGGTCAGCCAATATTGACAGATAGACCTGGGCGTCAACCCTACCATGCAGTACAACAGCTGGGCCAAGAGTTTCCACGATATTGCTGCCCAAACCATCACAGATCCGCCTCCATGCTTAACGGTTGGGGTCAGGCAGTCGGGGTCATAAGCATCTTTAGGCTGTCTCCAGACGTAAACTCGACCGGAACATGGAAATAGCGTAAAGGAGGATTCGTCGGAGTAGACTACATTCTTCCACCGGTCCATTGACCAATTCTTATGGTCATTACACCATTTTCTGCGCCGCTCAATGTTGATGTGCGAAAGGAAGGGTTGGCAATTGCAGCCCTCCCATGGTATCCAGCTCCATGGAGCTCGCGACGTACAGTTCTGGTCGATACCGGGCTTGCAAGATGCTGGTTAAGCTCTGCAGTCACTTTTGGAGCTGTGGTCTTATGGTTCTTTGTCACAATGCGCTTTAGCACCCGGCGGTCTCGATCACAAAGCTTCTTCTTGCGTCCACTATTGCATTTGTCGGTGCTTGTCTTTCCATGGTTTTGGTATGCAGACATGACCATAGAGACAGTTCCTCTGGAAACATTGAACATCTGAGCGGTTTTCGTCACCGATGCACCAGCCATCCGCGCTCCGACAATTTGCCCTCTTTGGAAGTCTGACAGGTCTTTCATAACTGCTAATTCATAATTCACTCAGATCTGTAAAAACAATGTGAGGGTTATAACATGACGTATACACGCTCCGTTACGCATTTAAATAGGTTTGCCTGTCATTTGACCGTTTACTTTGTGTCTGAGCAGTCCGTAAAGATAACCGGTGGAATCGGCGGGTGTTCATATTATTTTGTCTAACCCCTGTATATATATATATATATATATAATTACACAATAGAGAGAGGGGAAGGCTATATTATCTCGGCTTATTTACGTATGTTGATTCAAGAAATGTATAATCTGAATATCAGTACATACATACAAATATTACATACAAATGGCAGATCATTAAAATTTCTAACTTACGTTGCCTTTAACGTTTAAAGAGAAATTTCTTTAAACACAATTTTTTAACAATATTTGATGTGCAGTTAAACTATTAGTTCACATACGAGAAGATATTAATATATCGTGGTAAATAACAGAAAACTACATATTTAAAAGTAAATAAACAATTAAGCATGTGTTATGAATGTCTAAAAAGTTTGTTTGAGCTTCAGATCGGATGAAAATAAGTCAGTTTCCCTTAAAAAAAGATAAATTAATTTATTTTTAATTAAAATAATAAACCTTCATTTTATTTTTGATGATACAGATATTAAACAAAGAAATTGTTTTTGATTTAAAATGTGTTTAACCTGATTTTGTTTTCTGTGATGTTCGCATTAGTCAACATCATGCGCGGAAATTTGTACGTCAACATTTGTACGAAGGAAATTTATACGCCAGCATTTGTAGGCTAGACGGTACGTTACGACGGTAACTTAAGTATGCGATCTACCCATGATAATAACCGTGACTTCATTTTTTTATATAAAAATAAATACAGGTGCAAAAAAAAATAAATAAAAGTAAACATTTTTTAAATATTTTGAAAATAATTTCAATTTGAAGAATTTTAAATTTTATCAAGTATCACAGTGCATTAAAGGATTAACAGGTAGGTAAATGGTTATTGAATAGGTACAGATGGTTAGGTTAGGTTAGGTTAGGTTAGGTCTGGAGATTAATGAGAAAAAACTCGCAAGATTTGTTCTCCGATTTTTTAAATGACATTCGTTCTGTATATCGCTAGTTACATTTTCTCTTAAATTGACAAGCTGAAATCTAGTTTAAATTAAGCATTTAATTATTGTAATATGTAATTTCATAATTTGTGATAATTTGTATTTTAAATTACCTAGTTTCAAATTCAATTTTATTAGCTGATCATGAATTTCTTGCGTATAACGTATAAATTACCGTCGTACAAATGCTTGGCGTATAAATTTCCAGTCGTATAAATGTTCTGGCGTACAAATGCTGGCGTATAAATTTCCGGGTTTCAGTCAACATACGAAAGCGGTGCGATAGAACTACACTCGAAGAGGCAATTTGATGTTAAATTATAATAATACACATTGAGAATACAACGCAACTTCTTGTATGATTTGAGGTCCATACATACTCTCGTATAAGTCTATTAAGCTGTTTTTCAAATATTTATTTAAAGTTTTCTTCTGTTCAGTCTCTATTGTTCGAGGATATAAGGTTCAAAATTGAGTGTCAAACTCTGTAGTCATAAGGCGACTCTGCTATTTAGTTTTTACCTGTAAAGTATATATATATATATATATATATATATATATATATATATATATATATATATATACACACACACACACACACACACACACACACACACACAGAATATCAGTCTGATGTGTGAGAATGTTGCCCCCTCTGCAGCTAAAACTAGCGGGGCCACGAACACGACGGACAGCGCCGGAACTCTGCGTGAAAAGTGCCTTGTTTCGTACTCGAATGTTTGTCTGTTTGTTTGTTTTTGTTTATTTTTGTCTGTTTATGTTTGTTTAAATATCTCTCATGAAAGACCATGAAGGAACCCAAGGAGTATTTTTTTTCCTGAAGGGGCAAGCCTACAAATGCCTCTCATTAAGGACGGTGAGGCCACATAAATGGGGTGATGAACTTTAGGAAGGGAGCCCCTTTATAACGGAGGCGAAGGCCTTCAGGGGCAAGTTTCAAAGCGCCGCAAATCCCTCGGCCCTTTTGCCATCATACTACTGATATGCAGTATACAGGGCGTCCCAAAAAAATGTATACACACTTTAACAGCTGATAGCTCAATTGATGTTTCTTTCTTTCCAAGTTAAACCCATTAGAATTAATAATGGCAGTCAGACTAAGCTTTGAACAAAGGAAATTCATTCTAAAATGCTACTGGAAGTGTGAAAACGCAGTTGAAGTGCAAAGACAGTTTAGGAGGGAGTTTCAAACAGATCCACCAACGCGACTTACCATCACTCGAATTAGAGATAAGTTTGAAGCCGATGGAACTGTTCAGAATGTCCACAAGAAGCGTTCCGGAAGACCACGGACATCGACAAGCCCCACAAAGCAAGAAAGAGTACTGGAAACGTATCACCAAAGTCCAAGAAAATCTGTGCGGCAAGCGAGTCGTGAGGTAGGAATTTCAGAATCGTCTGTCCAACGCATTTTGAAGCGCTGTCAATGGAAAAGTTACATTCCAAGATTAGTCCATGCTATTAATGAAGATGATCCGGACCGAAGAGTGGAGTATTGCGAGTGGTACTTGGCACGATGTGGATGTGGATTGGACGAAGGGGTTTCGTAGAATACCCTCCGCGTTCACCAGACCTCACACCACTAGACTTTTTTATGGGGATACTTAAAAGACAAAGTCTACGCTATAAAACCTGCAACAGTCGCTGAATTGAGAGCAGCCATTGAACGAGAATGCACACAAATACCAAACGAAATGTTTCGTGATGTTTGCGATTCCATTGCTTCGCGTTATCAGCAGTGCCTGGACCAGAACGGACGTCAGTTTGAAAACAGGCGTTGACAAAACAATTAAATAATGTCTGTAGATTCTATTACATTTTGAAAATGAAATGTATTTTAATAAACACTGCCTTTATAAGTATTTAAAGTGTGTATACATTTTTTTGGGACGCCCTTTATGTGTGGCTCACCCAAATATACATGATACAACTCAGAATGTCACCTGAGAAACTTTTATGTTACACAGACTGCGCTTGGAATAAGCAGCTCTTCTGGGAAGATTAAATCATGACGAAAAGAAAAACTTTAGTATTTTTCATTTACCATTATTTATTCAGACTATAGTGGATATAATTTTCCCAGAAGAGTTCCTTGTTCCATGCATGGTCTGTGTGTAACTTTATATATACGAGTATTAGGGATGAACCGAATACTAAAATTCACCGAATATCGAATATTCGGTGCAAAACTATTCGGCCGAATACCAAATTCCATATATGTTTTATTTGGGTTAGTAGCCTTTTTCAGTTTGACAGCACATAGAATTAATAGTAAATGTGGGCAAAAGCAGCATGTTTTATTAACCAAAAATCTGCCAGATTCCCACACTCATGAAAAATTTGCAACTGCATTGACTTCTATATTGCAAGATTGGTCAATAAAGAGCGATCGTGTGCATGCAGTTGTGCACGATAATGGCTGAAATATTACTAAAGTTGTTAGTGTTCTCAAAATTACTCTTGTTGCTTGTGCGAATCATACTTTAGCACTTGCAGTTGATGAAGCTCTTCTTAGCCAGAAGTCTGTTTCAGAGATATGTGCATTTGCGCGCCCAATCTGTTGCATTTTAATTATTCATCTCCAGCCTTTGACAGACTTAAGGAATTCCAGAAGCAACATAATTTACCCGAAAACAAACTTATAAGAGACCTTATCACCCATTGGAACTCTACATTCTATATGCTACAACGACTTCTTCAACGAAAAGCTGCGGTTGTTGCGTACGCCTCGGACTATGACATTAGGGTGTGTCAATTTGGGAGGTGAAAATTAATTTTTGACAATTCCTTCACTGAGGGGTTTTAAAAATATGTTTTTGGATGTGAAGAATTCAAATCTGCTATTATTTTTGTGATTGCTCAACACTTAGCTTGGTAAATCTATGTTTGATTAAAAAGCACATAAATTGCTCTCGGAAAACAACATTTATTAATTTTAGCTTCTCAAAATGTCAGGTAATGCTATAAAAATTTTAGTTTCTCTGCATAAAACATATCCTAGTAATCATAAAACATATCCTTGTAATCATAAAACAACATTAGAAAGTAATGACATCAGTAAAAAAAATATTTAAACAACAAGTTTCATCAAGTCTTGCTTTGATTCGTTCTTGGACATCAGCCACCGACTTGCTTCTTGGCCTCTGATATAGCCCTCACGTTTCTCATGTGTATACACCCTGCCTGCTGCCTCTGTGACTTGTTTCACACACCTCTCTATTGACTGAGCATGACAGGGCCACTGTGGAACTTGCATAGGCTTGTCAAAGAACTTCTTTACTTCCGCTGTAGTCAGTTTACATGTCAAAGGAGGTTCAAATACCCCGTCAGACCAGTCTGTCAGCTCCAACACGGAAGAAGCAGTGGGGTTGATGGAAGGTGTCTTCCTGGGACGTACAGAAAGATCTCCAAGTGTGTCATCATCTCCACCCCTCATGTCAACAATCTTTTAGACACCAGCTCTCCTCTCCTCACTGTCATCTGAGCACAAGAGTGTCTGGATTATCATTTCGCTGAATGCATACCATGCTGAGCGCTTGATGGTTGGCAAAACAGCATCCACTACAGCCTTCTTTTGCAGCCTAACTAGCAGCAGCTGAAACAAGATGTGGCGTGGGCCTTCCACCCAAGAGTGTTTTACTTTGATGTTGAACCAACAGAGGTAGTACACACCAACAATGTATTCCACTATCAGTCTTAAGTTGTTGAGGGTTTTGCCTTTAAGGCCATGTTTTGAAACCCATATGCGACAAAGCCTGTTTGCTGTTGTCAACCACCTTGAATGGCTCACTGGACCAATTTCAAGAAGGGCCAGATCTGTGGGAAGTTCTCCTGTCCTTATGGCCTGTGTGATCCTATACCCGTACGCTTGATCAGTAGAGAGATCCTTTACGACATTGTCACTCAGTGAAGTAAGAGGCTCTCCAATTGAGAGTTTGGTGAATGAAGGATCAATTTCAAGTTCGGTTGCAGTGTCTAGCATCTTGCCAATGTTACCTGTCCACTTGTTGTTAGACAAGGTCTTCCCATCCAGTGCTGTGATCAAGTGTCGCAGGGGTAACTCGTTAGTGTGGAGGGCACAAACCAACCAGATCAGCTTACGGCAAAGCTTGACCTCTACCCAATGCATGGAACCACCCTCCCAGCCAGTGTTAGCATTTGTAGAATCACCTCCAATGGCCTGCAGGCTTTTATCAATGCCCTTCTTCTTCATGAAATCTACAAGATTATCAGCAATAACTTCAGCAGGTTTTTTTCTCGTTGAGCCTTTCTCAGGAGTGAAGTGGTAGAGATATCTTCCACCTGGCTCACTGCACACAGAATAATGCTCTTCTTTGATGATGCTGGGGAACTGACGATCTGAATTGTCTGCTTTCAGCATAACTTTAGTTGTATCTTGACGGCCGTCAAAGAAGATGCAGTCAATTTCACCCTTCTTACAAAGATCATCAAATTCCTGATCCAGGGATCTCATAACTTTTTCTTGGGCCCTCTTGACTTTATTGTGATCAACTACAAGTCTCTTGTTTCTTCAGTGATCAAGCCAGCATCCATAAAGGCAGCAGTGGTGATGGCAGCTGTGGCACGCAGGCCAACACCATATCTGATGCTATGCATAGCAACATTAGGTATTTCTAATGTGTTGTACTCTGGCTTTTTATTGGAAGTTGAAGACGTGCTTGGTATTTCTAATGTCACTTCATAACTTCCATCCTTTCCATCTTGAGCATCAGCTATTTGTTCTTCATTTTCATCATCAGAGAAAATTATTTCATTTGATGGCATTGAAACATCCTGCTTACTTGTCTGCTTACATTCAGCAAGCCTTCTTCTTTCGTCTTCTTGCCGCTTCTGCTTTTTGACTTGTCTGTTGTGCTCAGGTTGATCTGGCAAGCCAATCTGATGTGGTCCAATAGAACCAGACTTGTCTCTCTGACCTTTAATGAAAGCAAGTTCCTTCACAGGGATCTTCATCTCCCTAGGGCATGTACAGTTAATGTGAGTTTCGTTTTTGCAACCAGCATCTGCAAGGCAGCCAAATTCAGAGCAGAGAACAATTTTACACTTGCAACTGAGGATGTCAAAAAGCTTGTCAAGTTTTGCAATGAAAGCCTCTTTGACATGTAGCTTTCCTCTCCCAAGAGATATGTTTTTGGCCTGCTCCCAGCTCTCTTGGATCTTGTTGTTTAAGATTGTGACTCGTGAATTTACAACGGGGGCTACAAAAGAACTGTTTGCTCGTTCCCACTTTTCAAGCACTTTAGGGTAACTGTCCTTTGCAAGACTGGCTGCTGGGTAGTTTCTCACATCCTCACCACTTTGTTCTCTTAGCAGTAGCCCATATTTCAGAACTTCTCGCAGAGTTGGGAGTTCAGAGGGCAACAACTCTCTACCAGTTCCAATTAGGTTGCTCATATGTGTGAATGTCCCCAGTCTTGTCCTCCTTTTAGAAGCCATTGTAGGTCAATTCCCACTGGTTAGGATGGTAGCACTGACGGACAAGTAATCTTCAGCACACTGATGAATATGTTTCAACCTGTGAAATAAGCAAAAACAGCAGTGCATTATAAGCACACCGGACAAAAAATTAGTCACCCCTAATAGCACCGATAGTAGGAAGTTCAAGGTCACACAGAGGGCGCTGATGTAGCATTGGTAAGTGACAAGTAGCGGTGACGTAGCACAGAGGATCAGATCTGTTTCGTGAGGTGGTGAAGAACAAAGTTTGTGTTGGATATAGTCTGCAAAATGGGTCGTGAGGCAGACGTTACTCAGTGGCAAAAAGGAGCCATCGTGTTTGGCAGAGCCCACGGACACAAAATGTCTGAAGTAGCCCAATTTATTGGAGTGTCAACGCGTACTGTCCAGCGAGTTTATATGAGTGGTGTAGTTCGCAATCAACTGAAAATCGACGGCGTAACTGTGGCCGGAAAACAATTCTCGACAATAGGGACCGCCGCCATGTTTCTCGTCTAGTAACTGCAAATCGTTTTCAAACCAGAGAACAATTGCTCCAAGAAACCAATGAGGTTCTCCAGCGACCAATTTCCGAACGGACATTGCGACGAGAACTGCATGCGATGGACATCTGGAGCAGGGTACCACGGAAGAGGCCGCTGTTAACAGCAGGTCACAAATTGGCACGTTATAAATGGGCTCAGAGGCACAAAAACTGGACTGCGGCAGATTGGAAACGTGTAATTTGGTCCGATGAGTCCCGTTTTTGTTTGTTCTCCAATGATGGGAGGCGACGACTACATCGCAGGTCCAATGAAGCCTTTAATCCTGAATGCGTCGAAGGTGTTGTTCAGGCTGGAGGTGGTTCCGTGATGTTCTGGGGATGTTTTTCGTACCACGAAATGGGCCCTCTCGTTCCAGTGACGATGAATTTGAACCAGCAGGCGTACCTCCGCATACTAAATGATGAATTGGTACCCTTTGCCCTACATCTCCAGGAGCAGCATCACATTGCCACTCCTGTCTTCCAAGACGACAATTGCCGTGTGCACAGGGCGAGAAGTGTGTCTGAGTGGCACGACGAACATTCTGCAACACTGTCTCAACTCGAATGGCCCGCCAAATCCCCTGATTTAAATCCTATTGAAAATCTGTGGGATTATTTGGAACAGAATGTGAAGCGCAGGAATAGACACCCACGGACTCTGGCGGAACTTCGGGACCGGCTGATGAACGAGTGGCAGCAAATCGATGTTCAGTACATGCACAACCTCGTAGAGTCTCTGCCTCGCCGGATTCGTGCGGTTATCAAGGCCAGAGGCGCCGTCACACGTTATTAGGTACATTCTGAGAGGGGTGACTAATTTTTTGGCCGGTGTGCTTATATACAGCATATATAATTATTAATATAATAATTATTATATAATTCCACAAAAAAGTAAAAAAAGTCACTATTTTTATGTAGCTTCTTACCAAGCAAAACTAAATTATATTAAATTAACAAAAATATCTTTAGAATTCCTAAGTCATGCTGCAACTTTTTAGCACCCCTCATATTTGGAATTTGAATGTTGAAAAATTCGACACATCCTACTATGACATACTGGAGTAACCTTCAATAATCATCAGTGGACTCTAATTCAGTGTGTTGTACAGCTTCTTAGTCGATGTGAAAAATTACGAATGACTTTTCCTGATTCTTCTTGTCTTCACATGGTGTCTCCCAATGTAACAACATTACTCCCCAACTCAAGTTTCTATAGAACACAGTGACTTTATTACAATTAATCCGTTAAACACCATTAGTTCCCCGAGTGTTTCTATAGAGTTCGTGATCCCCAGCTCAGGCCCTTACTTTTTGATCCAAGCTATGTGCACATGTACTGTATGCTAAACTACGAATAGCACATTCATATGAAACGGATTGCGAAGACAAATACGTTGTATTCCCAGAAAAACTTTTTACACTCCATATTCAGTCACTGTGACGTGTATTTAAATCAGGTCAACATCTCGGCAGGATCTGACTACTATCACCTACTAGCCTATCTGGAAAATGTCCTCAACTTTTCAAAAGGTGCGAAGGATATCTTTTTAACTACCGAAGGGTATTTATTATCAAGCTAAAGATGAAAATAGTATAAAGGACAAATTTAAAAATTCTAAAAAAAATATATATGAATGCTTCGGGGCCCCTACACACAGATTTCTCATTCTTGGAGAAGCTGCTTGTGAATGGGGTGGATATAAAAATAAAGCTCACCCGTACGAGCCCTGAGATTTGTTTAAATCTAGGGGCTATCCAAGAAGAGAGCGCGAAGCCTGTGGTGAGGCATGCTATAGAAACGTATCTCCGCATGCGCCGAGTGAAATTAAGCTCGGCTAAACAACTAGAAATTGAAAAAAAATTTACTACACGCCACAGTAAAATACCCAATTAACAGAGTCCAGCTCAAGCTATATACGGTGCCCACAGGGCTAACATCGAAGCAGATAGAAAATGTTGCTCTTGAGGCTCTCCCTAAAAGGTTATTAATTGGATTGCAAGAACACTCTTTTGTGAATGGAAAATATAAAAAGAACGCCTTTAATTTCGGAAATTTCGGCCTTAAAAATATAATCTTATACGTCAATGGAGTCGCCTTAGAGGGGGACATTAGAAATGGGTTATTCAAAAGAAACCTTGTTTCCGCTTTGCTCGAGAGCTTATAGTAATCTTGCACATATTGCCGGTACTTACAACGAATTAGGAATCGGCGTAACACAGAAGGAATTCACATCTCGCCAGACTTATCTGGTAGTATAAATGCTTACATTAGTCCACAGCAGATTGGAAACATCTCAGTCAGATTGGAATTCGCCAAGCCGCTAATGTATTAGTATACTTTGAGTCAGAAGCCCTAATAGAGTTTGATAGGTTTAGAGCTGTAGTCACAGACTTTTAAAAATGGATACGAATACACTCCAGAGAGTAATGAATAGTGACCGATTCACACGCTCCAAATTTATCGGTGTGTTTGCGAAGAATGAAACGCTGAAGCTTCCAGTTACGAGGCACTGTGGCGCACTTATTCTAATTACGGATGTTAGTGACTGAGAAGGGATACATTGGCTAGCTTCTTATTTTAAAAATAGGGAACGACTGTACTATTTTAATTCACTGCGTCGACATCCTTGGAATGATGCTATTATTGTAAAATTTCTCGAGAAATTGCATATTCCCCAAATTGTCCGGAACCCTTACCGATTCCAGGGCTACTACAGCAATGTATGTGTAATGTACAGCGTATCCTTTCTCATGCATATGGCACACGGGTATAACTTTACAAATTTTTTAAAATTATTCGATTTGTGTGACACCGAGTGGAATGATGAGCTGGTATGCACCCAGATAAAAAACAGATTCCCGTTTGTTATGCACTCGGTGTATTGTGTGAAGTTTTATGCGTATATATATATAATTGTAACTTCATCAATTGTAGCAATATTATGTAAAATTATAAATGTACCCAATAACATTAGTTTGTGTGGCGTTTAAGAACGAGGTTTATGTTCTGTAGCGTATTTAAAACATGTAATGGATGCTAATTCTGTAACTATATTAAGTTGGATATATATATATATTATATATTATATATATATAATATATATATATATATATATATATATATATATATATTGTAGAAAAATGAGATTATTGCCATTGAAGGTCATATTACGTGAAAAATGTGTTGTATACAGTGAACGCTATTATGTATTAATTTATAATACATTCTTCATAGCTTTTTCATTTAATAAATTGTTGAAAATACAAGGCTTATTCGTACCCGACACACAAGAAAAAAGAAAAAACTCACATCACTTCACCGACGACGAGGCATTCGTAGGACTGAGTGTCCAGTAAAACTTCAACATCTGTGTCCAAATCCTCGTCCACGATTTGAGTTTCTTCAAGCAAAACTATTACGAAAAGATTCTATAGCACGTTCCAGCTCCGCCAGCCTCCTTTAAAAAAAAAAGCACAGCTGTAGACAGAAAATTTAAAATTATTTTATGGTCAGTTCATATATTTTTTTCTGAAGAAAGTTTCAGGGTCTGTGAATTATAAATATTTATTTATCCGCTTCAGATATAATCAATGTTCATTCTTATTATATATACCTTGGTACATATTTATCTGCAAACCACTTTCTTTAAAACAATTATAAAAAATATCGTCGACTTATCATTCAAATACAATTTGGTTATAAAATATTCGCACCCAATTGTAATAAGCATTTCAAAGCTCACGAGTTTTATAATTAATAACTAAAGTAATATATAATTATATAAAAAAATAATGAAAAAAATAAACCACTTCGTATTGTTCACTAGTACGCGAATCAGATAAGTGAATTTGTTCAAAATGCTTTGCTCAATAACCACATCTACTAAGTATAATTTATAAAAAATAATAACAGAAGCATATATTAAATGTATTAAATGTTGTTAAATATGCACAATATATATGTATATAGTGGTAAAATTAAATTTTGCATGGATACTAGTTTAATTTCTATTAAAAAAAGAGAAAATATGAATACAGATCTTAGATACAGTAAAAGAAAATCTCTGTCTTCTCCTTCGAGCCTTGCTCTCTTCAGAAAACTTAGTCTTAAATAGAGAGAAATAATTTCCCGATACGTTACAAAAAGAATCGCGGAACCTTCAGAGAATTTAGTAAGCCTCACAGAATCCTCCGATCCACTACAAGAAGAAATCGGAGAGTAGTATAGGAGCAACTTCTTCGATTCCCCATACGGTACCAGCTACTCCAGAGTAACAAATCCGTTGCTGCCACCTAACCAGAACCCACGTCAACTTCTAACCGCCCAAGGCCATAGACGGAGGGGTTAACATACTATATATATATATATATATATATCATTAAAATATGTGTAGTATATGCATTTCACTTCGTAAATGTAACTTACGCAATATCTCCTGCATCGAATACGTCTGGTGACGAAAAGGTTTCTGTTTGACTACCTGTATTCATTGCAGCCAGCTACGTGTGGTCGTCCACCGGTAAAAATAACAACTAATATGCTGTCCATACGTACGTTGGCCCTTTTTATATGTGGTGGCGACATTCCAAATCGTGACACAGGTCAGAGATCGGAAGACCAATCACCAACTCGTTGACTTACTGAATGGCGGATAACGTCTCTGTGGGCGTGGCTTGTCAATTGTATGTGGGGTCTATGGTTCCAGCTCAAGTGACGTAGGCGTGCTCGCCAACTCGAGACTTTATGATTGGTCGATGTCGTTTCTGTGGGCTTAGCATTGTCAAAAAAAAAAACCTCAGATTTTTTTAATTTTGACCCTGAACATAATATACTGAAAGTAATTTTTAGCACTATTTTTATTTGGCATTATTATTATTATTATTATTATTATTATTATTATCGCTATTATTATTATTTTAGGCCAATACATGCCTACGTCCCTATTACAACATTTGTACATTTTTCATATTTCACCACTTCATATACGTAAGAATCACCTTTATATGAAAATGAAAAAATGTGGCTTAATAATTAAATTATATTATACAAATATTAATACCTGCGTCACTATTTTGAGTATGCGAGGTATCTTATCGTAACGCTTTGGCTAACCAGGTGTTCAGGCAACAGATGGCCGCCTGAACACTGGTTAGGGGCCAGGAAATTTTCGGGTTCACTAATTCGCACTGAATTTATCTTGAAAACAGCAGGTGTCTCATTTCGTCAGAAATAAATTTGAGGGGTTGAGTTTAGGAACACCCCTTAGATAATATCAGGTAGAAAGGTTAGTTTATCTTTCATATGCGGTATAGACAGGCAAATTTTGGCGCCAATGAGTCGCGATGAATTGTGTATGGAGCTAATCTGTCAAAAAGGAATCCGTTGAGAGGATCACGAAGTGAATATTTTCTGAGCTTATTGGACTTTATTGAAAGTTCATTTGTTGTATATACTTCGCGTTTAATATTAGAATTTACATGGCATTAATTGGAATATATATATATATATATCTATATATGTATATGCATATACATATAACCTTTGGTTAGCTTCCGCCCTACATTTTCATTCTGACGAAGGGGAAGCTTTTTACTCCAATATAGACCTACACTTTAACGTGGAATCCGAACCATGCGCGACCAGCAACCCAGTGTCTTAACCACTAGGCCACCCAGGGTACCCATTTTTCTACCAACCACTTTCTTTATTGTGTGGAAGGATGAACAGCTGGGCTTTGCTGCGCGCTGGCCTCCGTCACCGGGTCTCGAGCCTGGGACAGATGGATTCGTATTCAGCGACGCTAACCCCTACACCACCGAGGCGCATTATATATATATCTTCTGTTCTTTATTGTGCTTTATTGAGATTTGATTTGCTGTTAAATACTGTGCATTTAATATTTGAATTTACTTAGCATTAATTGGAAAAAAAAAATATACGTATATATATCATACACCCATGGTTAATTGAATGAATTCTACAAGAGGGTATGATATGGTACTCTTGGTTCAGAAGGACCGTCTCGATGTATGATCAAAGAAACACATCGGTAGTTATTCTTTTAATTAGTATTCAAGTTAATTGTCAATCGATTATAAGGAATCAAATTTGTCTTCAAAAAAAGTTAATAATAATATGAGTACTTCGCTAAATGTTAATGAGTAAAGTAAAAGTTTAATATATAGTTTTAAGATAACAAAAGGACAAGATAATTATTACTCGAGTTTACTGCCTGTCCTCCAGTCAAACTCCAAGCTCGAATTTCCTTATACACGACCTTAAAACCGATACCAAATTTCACCTATCGAACTGAATTTCTCGTCCAGCCCGGAGATCCCTCTAAGACGTAGCCCAGTCTCGATCTGCCGTTTCAAGCTTCGGATTCCTCATTATATACTGGAGAACCGTGAGTTATCATGCGTCAGAATGGGAAGGTTCGCGTGAGACGTAGGAGTGAGCAATGTTCTCAAGGTTGAGCCGAAGGGATATCCGGTGTCTTAATCAGTGGCCAACAGCGTGGGACGCTTGTTGCTGGGCGCGGTTGATGGGCGCTTGTTGTCGGGCGCTTCTTCATTAGAGCGCACTCGTTAGTCTCTTGCCTCGATCATTTGCTCTTATTGACGCTTCGTAATGTCAGACAGGATCATTTTACTGGAACCGAGATTGCTGAAGGAATGGCGCCAGGCTCTATCGATTCCCGAGACCGCTTCCTATTTTTAGGTAACCCGCCGTGTATAACAGATTCCTCCATTTTTTGAAAAAAGAAAACAAAATTTTTTTTATCCCGTTCGTATCGGAAAATCGGGTCTGGAAAATTCAACAAAAATATACGAAGAATACAGCATTGCAGCTGCCATTTTGAGACAGAGATTACGTTAAAACGTAGGTAGACTAATTATTGGAATAAACTCCAAAATTTTATAAAGACCTTTTGAGTGTGAACACTGCAGCACTATGGGGCAGGTTTTACTTCGTTTGTTATTTCTCTTAAAATTTTATGACAGCACTTCGAGTTTTCGTTGTGGAATTAACGTATTAGATATTTTGGATGGGAAAGATACCCCTCGTTGGAAGCTGCATCATAAATGCAACCGAAAACAATTTAGACTCGAAGGGGAAACTTATTTAAAATGATCTCTGTTTACAACGGAAATGACGTCGTACTAGGCTTTAAGGCCGTCACACCATCTTTTCAACGTAAACATCTTCGTATATTATGCACATTTTTGAAATACAGCACCTTGCTGCATCACTTATACACAGTAAACTCTAGGCTGTAACGTTAAAAGAAATGGTTATAATAGAGAGTAAACAACGCTTTAGGTTATTTTACAAGAAATATGGTTTTAATCACAAATCCGCCTGAGGGCGCAATTTTTAAATGATGGTGACAATGACAATCTCATATAAAGTCAGTAACAAAAGGACATGAATAGAAATACACAGTCGAAGAGCGCAATAAGTTATGTGTCAATAACTTTAAGTCGAATCTCATGCGAATTACAGCGTTGAGTGAAAATAAAGAAGGGTTGTTTTTTCTGGTATATTGTTAGGACCCGAGGCTTAGCTATTAGCCCCATGGATCCGAAAAAAGTTTTTGATCTGAAGAAAGCCAGAAAAGGAGTTTACGCCGTGACTAGTTGTACAGTTTCATCTTAGCTGTGATTCTTAGGGCAATTTTTTGGGGATTAGATCAATCTATAAAGTTTGAAATATTGCTGGTGAATCCCTCATGTACTCACCTGAAGGGAGTTGGTCTTATCGTAACAATTTACTTCATTTGTAGTTAAGAAACGAATTATGGACAATCTAATTGTATATGTTCGGGGTAACTAAAGAATTCTGTTTATGAAATCAGTGTATGTTTAATAAATTAATCAGAGGCGTTTTTATAGAGTAGGCAGGGTAGGCTTTGGCTGACCATTAATTTTGTCAAACTTTAGAAGCATAAATATATCAATATAAATTAGTGCAATTTGACAAAATCTGTCGATCGCGCCCTCTTAATCCAATATCATGTTTTTTTTTTCATATTAACTATTACAACCTTAAACACCCTGCCTACCTTGAATGTATAATATAAATTCAACTAGTGTGGCGGATTTGATATATGCCATTTTTAATACGGAGTAAATGTACATATAATCAGCGCGCGGACTTTCCTATTAAACGATACATTTTGCACGCTTACGCTCATTATCAAGCCATCCCGTATGAAGAAATATGAGAAACTACAATTTAGGGGGGTTAAAGGAAGAAGATTGATAGGCAAATGGTGTATGACGTCACAAGGGGATGGGGAGGGTGTTTGCGCGAATATACATATCACTTAGTCTTTAGTTATTTAGTCTTTAATTATTGCTATACATTGGAATCTCAACTGCGGTAAGTACCTTATATACATAGTTATAATTATATACTTTTTGAAATTATATATATACACACACACACCCTATACAGGGTGTCCCCTAAGTCCGGCATCATAGGAGAAATTCATATTTTCTATTTCTACAAACCATAATTCATATTTTTCTCTTTCTACAGGCCATAATGTCTGTGAGCAAGGAAGAACGAATCTAGATAATTCTACACATAGGAAATCGGAGTCAAAGAGAGGCCGCTGCTGAATTTAACAGACTGCATCCAGACCGCGAGCCAATAACACAGACTTGTGTTAGCAGACTTGTTGCAAAGTTTAAGGAAACAGGATCCATAGAAGATAAACCACGCAGTGGACCTTCAAGGAGGTCCAGTGACGATTATACAGCGACTGCTCTCTTGGCTCATTTTAAGAAGTCCCAACAAGTCTCTTCGGCGATTGTCCGCCGAGACAGGAGTGTCGAAAAGTAGCATCCATCGCATTCTTCAGGCTCACAAATGGCATCCATATAAACTTCAGATCCTACAGAAATTAAGCGAAGATGATCCCGACCGGCGGATGGAATTTTGTGAATGGGCTACGGGACAATATGCTCGGGATGCCAATTTCCCGTCAACCATTCTGTTCAGTGACGAGGCTGGTTTTTATGGAAATGGTGAGGTAAATCGACAGAACACCCGCTACTGGTCTCAAACCAACCCTCACTGGTATACCTCTTCAAAGGAACAAGGTGCATCTCGGGTGATGGTATGGTGTGGCATTTGGAAGGATCGCATCATAGGCCCCCTCTTTTTCGATGAACATGTCACTGGAGGCACCTACCTACGTATGCTCAAGGAAGAAGCATTTCCCATTGTCTTGAACGAAGAAGGAAATTTCCCAACATGGTTCCAGCAAGACGGCGCTCCTGCACATTACAGCACCCAAGTAAGGGAATACCTGTACCAACAATTCCCTGGTCATTGGATAGGACGTCGAGGGCCTGTGGAATGGCCAGCTAGAAGCCTGGATCTCACGCCACTAGATTTTTATCTCTGGGGCCACTTGAAAGCGCTGGTATACGCAGAGAAAATTAGGAGTGTTGAGCATTTGCGGCAGCGCATTATTGGGGCATGTAACACCATTACTCCTGACATCATTCACCGTGTGCTTGCTGACTGGGTATCACGTCTGAATTTGTGTATCGAAAACAATGGTGGACATATTGAGCACGTTCTGTAAATAAAAGCTTTTGTTTTGCCTTTTTTTATTATTTTTCCTATGATGCCGGACTTATGGGACACCCTGTATAATAGTCTGCCTACCCAATGCACCAGTCCAAGAACCGCCTCTGTAAATTATATTTGTCTCAAAATCGGAGCCATGATTTTATTAGATACTTTGTTATTACGTTAAAGTACATTGTTACTACGTTAAATTACATTCATACTTACTGTCCATTGACACACAAGGAAACGAGATTTTAAGAGGTACTATCATAGCAATACTTTATGAAAAATATCAGAACTGATAAGTAAGAGGAAATAGAAATACATAGATGTAGGAGATATACGTAGTGTTCAGATTCTTTTTTGCGTATAAGAACAGAGAAAATCCCTATATAGTGAATTTACATGGTCTAGCGTCAGGCGACCCTATTTAAAAATAACTGTTTTATGCACCGGAAAATTTGACTTCGATATCGCTGCACAAGATCAAACAATATAACCGTAGTAGAAAATTAAGGATTTAATTCTAAAAAAGTTTAAAAATCTCGACGGAATTTATTAATTTGTGTCTGAAAGGGAAACCGTTATATGGAGGAAAATCGATTTTTTTCCATGTTTATTATCACTCACGTTGTACATCCTGTATTTCGTAGAAAATGGGATGTAGGGAATACTCTTATAAATAACATGCGTTACATAAATCATACATAAAGAAGAGAACAGTAGGAAAGGAAACTCAATTTAGAAAGTATATAACGTAAACATCTGGGTAGAAGGAGAGAGGAAACTCGTTCATGATGTAATTTATTAGGATGTAGGCGAAATGTCGATCCCTTCAAATAATCCACTTCTTCAAGGCAGTGTGTAATCTAGTCAACGTTTTTTAGCTGCGTACAATTTTACAGGTACAATGATACGTACGTTTAGCTGTAATTTTGAGTATAGTATTAATATTTAGATGCTTCAGCAAACTTTAAGGTTATATAAGGGATTCTTCATGCAATTCTTTAGGGGAATTACTCATGATGCAAGAAACAGTTTTATGTCGTATTTAGCTATTTACGTAAAAAGGTGTGGTTCATTCGAAGAGATGACTAAAGTTTTACTGCAGACCGAGGTAACATTTACCGATTTACTCCATGCCTTTATGTACTAATTCGTCGAATTTCTTTAGTTACTTTAAGATATTTTCTTACAGTAAGATGTGGTGCAATTAAAGGTATTGAATTGATAGAAACAAAGACAAGGAGTTTTGTGAGCGTTAAGTGCTATGAATATAAGGCGACCATGAAATTAGTACTTTAATACTTGACGGATTTTCTTATTTATCGTTATGTTGATGACAAAGGAAATATGAGTCACGTTCTAGATATGTTTACAAAAAGTTTACTTTCTTAGGATAACTTTTATAAGTTAGCGTTGCGATGTACAAGATTTAGCCGTTTTGGAAGGAAAGTATAGCAAGAACGATTATGACACACATAGTGAGAGTAAATATAAAGGAATAATTTTAACCTAGGAAAATTAATGGACAATTTTTAAGCTAGAAAGCAAGTCTAAGTATATATGATAATTTTAACACAATTTAATAACCAAACTTAATCTGGAATGCAAATTTAAACACGTATAAACTTAAGATTATTCATTAGACTCTAAGGTTTATCATTTTGAAAGATCATTTAGATTTTTACTAATTATTTGATGGTCATGAAACGAAGGTTGAGCATTCACGTAATCACTAATTTCAGTTAGAGATTATACACATTTACTTAAGTATTAATTTACTTAATTATTGATTTGCACACGTATTGGATAAATAAGGGTAATTATTCGTTTTTTGACCCAGTCTCTTTTTATAATGAGAGGAAACTTTTCTGGTCAATTTTGAGGTGTTCTGCACGAATCTGCCATCCGTTTATCTGCCATCCGTTTCCTGTGCAAAGGCATAGTTTTCGAGATATCGTCATCTTGAAAACTACGTATTTGCACAGGAAACGGATGGCAGTTTCGTACAAAACACCTCAAAATTAACCAGAAAAGTTTGCACTCGTCATTTTCGTTTAAACTAACGAATTTAAACGAAAATATCATGACTTAACCTAACCAATCATCAAAGGCGTACAGTTGACCTAACCGGTGTCACGTACTGAACTGTCCGCAAAACATTAGGACCGATCAATTTGTGGTGCGTGATCTTTACGGGGGCTCGGCCCCCGTACCCCCGAGACCTAAATTATACAAATGATAATGTAATAACATGTGCCAACCTTGCATGGGTAGTCCGCTAAATTTCGCCTGCCCTTAAACTGAAACGACACACGTTTATTTTTAGGATTTTTTTACGGCCCCTAAAGACCTTCTGGTCTTTTCTTAAAATACAAGCACTATTGCATTTAGGGCAGGTCACGGATGTCTTAATTATTCCGTGATTGAAAAAAAGGTCTAAACTCTTGTCTTCATCGAGGGCAATATGGCGGATCACGTCTTCAAAATCAAATAGGCATAACTGACACGTCATACTTCTAGTAACAAAAAAATCGAACTGAACAGACAAACAATTGCTAAAAATGATTTATTTGTAAAACAGGACAAATTGAATTAAGCAGAAGTAGCCAGAATCACCAAAAATAAGAAATATTCACCAAATAGTCGATATATATATATTGAAAAAACACCAAAAATAGGAAATATATTTTAATAAAAACACATTTTATACAAATTTGCACAAGATAATATATATATTTTCTTATTCAGTTTTTATTGGTTATTCAATATATATTGCTGTTATAGCTGGGTGTGACTGGGTCAGAAAACGAAAAATAACCTAAATAAGTATTGAATCACTAATTTCAAGCAAGTATTATATGCAGAAATATAATTATTTTCAGATAAATATTAGGAGGGATAAAGATTGGCGTTGTTCCGCCGGATCCTTCGGCTCGATCACTCGAGGGTTTCCCTAAATGGTATTCCGGTGGTGGCCTTTCATAAGTAATTTCTTCTTAGCCCGGATTCCGAGCCTCTTCTAGTAGGCAGAAAGACCTAATGGAGGGAAGTTGTCTTCTATCAGGTTCCGGTCTCGATAGGGAGGAACGGATCCTATGGGGGAGGGATTCTCGGTGGCGTTGGTGACCTGGTCACCAATGAAGGGGCATCGACTGCGGGAGATGTCGTGTTCCCGACTGTCGGTGAAGAATAACGTCGAGGGTTACAGTACCTATAGTATACTGTGATCCCGATAATGGCTGTTCCGAGGTCGAGGCAAAGGGTTAACGTGGAGTATGTGATTACAGAGGACTTGCCGTCGTCTTATTTCTCAAGGGTGACTTTCCTAAGGAAACGGGTCATCTCTTTCAGGTTTACTCCTTGAGAAAGAGAAGCGTTGATGTGCTTAAGGGCTTCGGCGGTGAGATGAATTGATGACGTACATCATCTCGTCATCGGCGGGAGGTCCGTGTTTAGTGAAATGTTCCGGGGTTCCGAAAAGATAGAGATGGATGAGATCATTTTGTGATCCGTAAAGATGACGCATCCCTCAGGTAAGGGAACGATCCTGTCAGGGATATTTCCATTTGTTTTTGTTGTTCCTTTCGTTTCCGCATCGGAAGAGTAATTCTGTGGGTTGGGTCACACTATAGTAAACAGTGTGAAGATGTCGAAGGAATATCGGGGAAGAGTTTCGTTTTAATACTCGGTAGCAAGTCGTGAGATTTGTTCTGGGCTTCGCCTGGAAGAGTCGAACCAAGCACTCGTCGGAGCCCTTATTTAGAATGTAAGTAGAGGTAGAACAGTGGTAAGTCCCTTCGATCTGTGAACAGCTGTCCATGCTGTCCAGTAGGAGATAGTTTAGCCTATTTCGGCTCACCCCTAAGTATCTTATTGTAGGAATTATTTTAGCATACATATCTTCTTTCTTAATCCAAACGGGGAGATGATCAACTTGGAAGAGGGTCATTGGTCTCTATCGCCTTTAAGGGGATGAAGATTATTATTCGAAGTTCTTCATGAGAGACTTTTCGCAGGCGGGATGTGGCGAGCTTAAAGTATAATGGAATGGTGGCTTCGTTCAAGATATATGGGAGTAGTGTTCCCACTTTGGGCTCGATGCCTTTTAGAACATGAAGGCAAAAGACAGGATCAAATTGAAAGGATTCTAGTTGGCCTCTTTTAGCGTTTACGAGGGCTTTTTTAAATCGGCTCAATCTTAAATGTAGGCCTTTCGTGTACGTGCAAAGGCTATGAGCTAATATCGAGAGGAAAGTGATATACTTTTCCTCTTTAATTTCTTCTTCTAAGCTGGCTAGATACACACCCACCGTATCTTGAAAAGTGTGTATATTTTCGGTTAAGAGGTTCACATTTTTCTTCAAGTTGCAATAAGGACGGTGACGTACGAATTCAGACTTTCGGCCAAATTTTTCTCGTTAGATTCGATCACTGGGACGTGCCGAATGATGTCATCGACGGAGCTTTGCTGGGCCGTGCCGAAAGCGAAGTTTAGGAAGCCTCCAACCGCATCTACCAATCCTCGTCATTTCTGGGTAGCAGGTTGATCTCCGTAGGGGTCCTCTTGGTTCAACATTGTGATGAACGCGGTGATTTCTCGTTTAGTTTCGAGAATTTGTTCCCGCACTCCTTCTAATGTGGCGACGAGAATTCCCAATTCTCTTTCGGTGTTCGAGTTGGGCTTGGTGAGTCGTTTTCGGTTCTCCTGTTCCGTTCTGCATCGATGAATAAGTTGACTGGTCTTCGTGTTCAGAAGATGTAGGTTTTTGAAATAGGGGCCCATATGTACTGTACATGAACTCTGAAGGTGTAGACCGAACCATGCGGGACTAGCGGGCCCAATGGTTCGAACAAGACTCCGTTGTTGGAGAGGGTTTGTGCCTCCCCCGGCGTAGAGCGCTTAGCAGGAGGAGGACAGAAATCATCCCCTGTAGCAGGAGACCTCGGTAGTTATCCATTCCTCAAGTAGTTAATATTAAATAGAATTTTGTTAAACCTTAGGAAAGTAGAGATTTTTATTCAACAGTGATGTAAGTTCTAAACGAGATTAGGGAGTATATCCAATTTTATTTAATTTTAGCACTCAATTCCTGCGTCAACCTCTTGAAAATTCTAAAACGAACTGATTTAGGAAATTCCCATGCACATAACTAAAGTGTAAATTTATTATTATTACTTAATTCATTCACTTTACACTTTATACCATCATACCCTCTTTATATTAAAAGGTTTTTACATTTAAATTTCTATTTTTCTCATGGCAACAAAGGATCTACACATCTTTATACTGAAATATGGAAGTGTCGCTTTAGATTGAAAATGGGAGAGTATGCTTTTTTTGGCCAGAATCTTAGAGAAACTAAAGGCGACCTACCTATCCTATGAATACCTCTATACTTAAAAGACAGTTTATGAGGGAACATGCGTTCCCATTTTCTTATTCTCTTTTTAACCTCTTATCCTTCCTAATAATTTATAACCTAGGAACCGTCTGGTATCACAGATATGCAGTTAGATAGCGTTGAGTTGGATTAACAGGGTTTTATTTACAAGATATTTCTAATCTACTTCTTCGATACGGTACGTTAAAGGGCCGAATTTTTCGGGATGGCTCCTTTGGATCGTAGTAAATAATGCGGCTCCTTGCAGACGACTAATTCAGTTTCAATTCTCGGATTCGTTTCTGCTTCCATTTCTGAATCGCTTTCATTTGGAGCTTTTTCATCTGATGACATTTTTTTCCCGCGAGGGTAGAAACGGGAGTTTCTGTACATGGTGCGAGTCGCACTTTCTCTGTCAAGGTTTCTTCCTTTGTGGGGTGAGTGATTGACCTGGCCCTCCCACTCTGCAGAGTCTCCGCGGTCTCTTACTGGTGATGACTCATTTCTTTCTCTTTCTCCCGCGCGACCTTAGAGGGTCTCTGTCTCTACATTGTCGTGCTTTCTGCGCTTATGAGTGTTCACCAGCTCCGTTTTAATATTATTTAAATGTACCCTTTTGTTTCTTAGCGTCGTTGGAGCCCTGATGAGGTACACATAATCATTCACTTTCTCTTTTACGTCACAGTGTCCTTTGTAGGGGGCTTGCAAAGCTTTAGGTATGCCCGGACTCGTTGTCCGTCTAATATAGACCTTCTCCCCCTTCCGGATCTCTCGTAAGCCTCTTCGCTCCCGCTCTTTGCGTCATTTCCCGTTGTCGGTCCTTTAGATTTTCTCTACCGGTATGATACACTTCGTCCTTCATATGCGCGTACCTCCATTTATATTCGTCCCGATCTATTGGCGAGACTTCCGAGCTGCTTATTTCGGAACGAACGACGTCATCTATACCGAACATTAAGAGGAAGGGTTTCTCTCGCGTTGTATTATGTATGGTATTGTTCTAGATATACTTGACCAGTGGTAGATATTCATCGCAAAAATCGACCGCTCGATCCTCTATTAAGGTTCTCAGGACGTTTTTCAAATAGTAATTGTATCTTTCTACCGCACCCTGACTTTCCGGATGAGCCGAGGCACAAAAGCTATGATTAATTCGATAATTCTTTGTCAAATGGGATATAATCTCAATACGACAATAAAACCTACACTAATAGATCCCACTAAGACGTAGCCCAGTCTCGATCTGCCGTTTCAAGCTTCGGATTCCTCATTATATACTGGAGAGCCGTGAGTTATCATGCGTCAAGAACATGGGAAGGTTCGCGTGAGACGTAGGAATGAGTAATGTTCTCAAGGTTGAGCCCCAAGGGTTATCCGGTATCTTAATCAGAAGCCAACAGTGTGGGACGCTTGTTGCTGGGCGCGGTTGAAGGGCGCTTGTTCTCGGGCACTTCTTCATTAGAGCGCAACCGTTAGTCTCTTGCCTCGATTATCGTTGCTCTTATTGACGCTTCGTAATGTCAGACAGGATCATTTTACTGGAACCTAGATTGCTGAAGGAATGACGCCAGACTCTATCGATTCCGGAGAGAGCTTCCTATTTTTAGGTAACCCACCGTGTATAACTAGTGTGTATATATATATATATACAGGGTGTCCCATAAGATCGGCATCATAGGAGAAATTCATATTTTTCTATTTCTACAAACCATAATTCATATTTTTCTCTTTCTACAGGCTATAATGTCTGTGAGCAAGGAACAACGAATCCAGATAATTCTACTCATAGGAAATCGGAGTCAAAGAGAGGCCGCTGCTGAATTTAACAGACTGCATCCAGACCGCGAGCCAATAACAGAGTTGTGTTAGCAGACTTGTTGCAAAGTTTAAGGAAACAGGATCCATACAAGATAAACCACGCAGTGGACCTTCAAGGAGGTCCACTGACGATGATACAGTGACTGCTATCTTGGCTCATTTTAAGAAGTCCCAACAAGTCTCTTCGGCGATTGTCCGCCGAGACAGGAGTGTCGAAAAGTAGCATCCATCGCATTCTTCAGGCTCACAAATGGCATCCATATAAACTTCAGATCCTACAGAAATTAAGCGAAGATGATCCCGACCGGCGGATGGAATTTTGTGAATGGGCTACGGGACAATATGCTCGGGATGCCAATTTCCCGTCAACCATTCTGTTCAGTGACGAGGCTGGTTTTTATGGAAATGGTGAGGTAAATCGACAGAACACCCGCTACTGGTCTCAAACCAACCCTCACTGGTATACCTCTTCAAAGGAACAAGGTGCATCTCGGGTGATGGTATGGTGTGGCATTTGGAAGGATCGCATCATAGGCCCCCTCTTTTTCGATGAACATGTCACTGGAGGCAC
>JAJOZX010000049.1:1502500-1505000 GCA_023014485.1 Bathynomus jamesi
TCAAATTGTCAAATTTTTCCAATATTGTTGTACAGTTTTCCACACCACCCAGGAGGTACAGTACAAGGCGCATTGCTTTTTTTTAATGTGGAAAGCTCCCCCGTAGGTCCTACCATAACCACAAGCATGCATAATTAAACTAGCATGATATTTGAGACATTAGCTGTCCTTACTTCATCAATGTTTCTTTTTTTTCTATCAGGGTAAACAGCCCTGTAGTTTTTCACTACTTGTAGCAAGAATTGTTTTTGATCTTCGTCATGTGTTAGTATTTTATTATATTCATCCATTAATTTTACTCCTCTTTCCGCTATATCATTCACGACTTTCCACTGTTTGATAGATTTCTTAGCGGAGTTATACTCTTCATCATTATGCCATTCTTTAGCATCTTTGAGTAAAAATTTTGAACTAAATTCTGTTATTGTAAAGAATTTTTGAGTATTTGAGGTGACAAAATCTTCTAATTTCTTCGTTGGAATAAGTGCAGGATCTAGAAAGCCCTTTTTTGCAGGAAGAGTTTCTGTTGTATTTTGCAAGGCCTTTACCATTTTGTTTTTTGTTTCAGTAGGCACTTCATCATCATAAAAGGCCAAGGCTACCAGTTCTTCTGATAGGTACCAGCGGTGACCTAACAGTATTTTAATAGCAACAGATGCAATTGTGTCATTTATTTGTTTGTAGACTACAAGATTCTGTAATAATTCCTGATCAAGGCGAGGAGCGCAAGATGGCACAGGAGCTGTAAACCATGCCTCTACATATAACCGAGTAGCAAATAGACAGATGTCTGTTAGTCCTTTTTTGTCTTTTACTGAAATTTTGAACTGAGATTTGAACATAAAAATTTTTAATGAATATATAATTTTGGCCATCCACCTAGCCCGATGAAGTCCCGCTGGATGTTTAAATTTGATACCACCTTTTGGTTCACCTCCCAAAAAAATAATTGTTAACTGCAATAGTTCTAGGTAATCGTCTCTTGGTTGGAATGTATCTAGTTGATTTGCTGCAAATGTAGTTATGTCATCTTTGATGTCATGAATATTTTCATAGATATCTGGGTCTGATAATGCTTTTCGTAGTCCTCCTTATTAATGCTTGACCATTTTTCTCTGAACTTCTTAAAGAGGACTATATCTGGGACAGAAGATGGTGATAAAGACTTTGAAACAACAGCTTCCAGCATAATTTCAAATATGTGGTGTCGACACGCCAGCTACAATAAATCGTTGTCGAATTTTTGTTCTAGAAGAATAGCTGCACCATTTCTAGGACCAGTATTGGCTGCCGTTGTATCGGAACACATGCATTTTATTCGCAGATGCCCCATTCAAGCGATGTCTGATACACAGCATTTGCTGTCAGGAGACCAGTACCTGAATCCAGTTTAGGCACACCAAGAAGTTGATCAACGCCTTCTCCTGAAACCAATACGGGCAGACGGTCAACAATATGCATTCCTGTAATATCTTCAATTAATTTTCCGTCCAAGTGAATTGTTAGGGGCACCTCTGGCTTGAATTCTTCTTTCAGGTTCTCTGCAATTTTCTTTCTATATTTTATCCTCTCTCTACGAATAGAAGAGTAGCTAACATTGTACTCTTCTGGATTTTTTCCTAGACTTTGAATTGTTGGCATTAAAACTAGAGACGCATTTCTGTCACTCAATTTTGCAACATCAAGACTTCCGAATAATTTATCATCAAACAGTTTTCTACGTTTGCCAACCTTACTTTTCCATGTTGAAGGTTGTGCAGCACAGAAACCAGATTCATCACTTTTACTCTCCTCTGATTCTGATTCTGATGATGTACTGGTGAGTATGACAGCCTCTTCATTCTTCTTTCTTTTGATCTCTTCTTCTGCTTTCCTCTTTTCATAACGTTGTTGCTTTTCTGCTGCTCTTTGCTCTTTTTTAGCAACAGCCTTATCAATGGTACCCATTTTTCCATGACGTCCTTTCTCACGTTGCATTTTCAAGAATTTCTTATCATCTTCTATTTTTATAAGCTGCATAGCATTCTCATGAGCAATGTCAAATAAGTTTTCCAGTTTATCTTTCCACTTTTCTTCTTTATTTAAATTTTGTGATCTTTTCAATTTGTTTGCTTTGTTTTTCTTAAGCAGCTGCCATTCCTTCAGTATTCCTTGAATTTTATCTACTACATGTATTCTTTGTTTTGCTGGTATTCCTGCTTTTTTCCAAACTGCTAGCACATCATCTGCAGTAGAGCAGCATGATTCTCTAATGCCCTGCTTTTTAATATTTCTGTAGTGCATGAAGAGGGCCATCATTTCCTTCTCTGATGGTAATACGGATGTTTTCAGTACTGCAGAGGGCTGCCCAATTAGCCATACATCAGTTTCTTTTCTTGTAGAACTTCTCCCAACTGAGCAACTAGGTGATGGTGAGTTAGGCCTAGCTTCCATAATCGATTAATTGGTATCAAAATTACGAGTTCCAAACAACAATTAAAAGCAAGCTAGTATATAAACC
>JAJOZX010000049.1:1507500-1532500 GCA_023014485.1 Bathynomus jamesi
CCAAAAACTTGTTTTACGCATAGAATAGTAAATAGCTGGAATAGTTTGCCGGTAGAAGTAATTAGTAGCACGTCTATAAACATGTTTAAAAATCGATTAGACGCATATGTTGAGAGATTGGGTATAGTTTAAGGTAGTAAAATTAAGGGTGGATAATATAGATTTTGATTCTCTTTTCATTAAAGCTCACAATAACCAGACTAGAGGTCATAGTATGAAATTATATAAGCCAAGATGTAGAACAAATTTAAGAAAACATAGTTTTACAAGTGTTGTGTGATATAGGGAGGCAGCATCTTGGGTTAGGGGATACTCTCTGTCTTTACACACCCCATTTAAAGAGATTCCTCTGCCGAGCCGGTGCCCCCCATAGTACTGTGAGGTATTGAAAAACTCATGATCTTCACTTGCCCCACAAACACCTTTAAATGGGAGACCCAAAATGGGTGCACACACATTTCTACATTACTGTACAGTGTACAGTCTTTACAGCCACACCTACACTTTTCCTCCTAGTATATATATTGTAATGTATATGGTTGTAAATTGTGACTTGATCCGCAATTGATATGGACCGTGACTTATTTTTGGTTGGCAAGGTACTGGTGTTGATGGATACCGTAATGAAATTGACTGGATTCTTTGGATCTGATATATTTGCATGTCGGTTATAAATAGATATCGAGTGTAACATATTTGTGGAAAGTAGTCTATTATGACTTCATCCTCTGGATCCAGAGATTCTATCTTTAGTTTTAAATTGATAATTAATTAGTTCTAAATTGATAATTATTTAGTTTTGTAAAAATTGGTGCCAATGTACAGGCAGTTTTTATATAGTGGAGCCGCCTCGATAGGCCGACTAGACATTTACTTAAAATTGTCATACCTCTACCTGGGAACATCATGCAGAAAATTCACCTCCGCGTCAAGATCTACTCTCGATAACACCATTCCTCAGTAACTGTAAATCATAATTCAATACATAAACTTTACGACACAAAGCACACTAACTGAAATTCTTAAAGTCTTCCCTTGTTTACATTTACGAGTGCGCTGACTGCAAGTTCAGCAACATAACTACAGACAAACAATCATACGACTAAACAAAGGATAGACAAACACAAAGACATTTCCTATAGAATCGAACGTTCCCTATCCAAACTAGGATTCTTATCTGTTCGCAGTCACTATGAATAGCTTTCTCATCCTATATAGTTTCGGAGAAATTCAGAATACTTGAATGTTCTTTCTCGACAGATCTTAGAGTTGTGGAGTCACTCTATATTTACCATTTAACTAAGGCGAACCTTCAAGGACTCCATCTCCTCAAACCAAATGTACATACACAATTTAGAAGCTATACATTCAACTATTCAGTAATACCTTTCATCAATCAGCCCATTCTTTATAAAGTTGTAACAAAGAACGATCGCCTCCTTTCTTTGGCGAAACATAAAACGGAAGAACCACCCTTTCTTTGGGCGATGCTTGGAGATGTATCACTTGTTTTATGGTTTAAAGACCATACGGTTTATATTTTAAGTTCATTTTTATTTCCACTTTTATGACTTTGTATAATCACACTTTTATAACTTAGACCTTTTTTTCTTTTATTCTTGTTTAATGCCATGTCTTAACTTTGTAATTTGAACTTTATTTTCAAAATTTCTTTTTGTCTTAGGTTATATGAATGTGCTTATGATTGGAACGGGTACATTTGTGTTCTCTGAGGAGGAAACACAAGCTTGTGGTGCACCTTTCTCCTGATGAATCATGCACCCGAATCATTAAAACTAGGATTGTCTCGATTACAAACTAATGACACAAGCACGGAAATGATTATGAATTTGAACGCTCATTGGTTTGTGATAACACAGAGCATTGTTGCTTCCAGTGATGACGACCCATGTATGGAAGCTTCGTTAGTACGTTCACCATCTATATACTTCACAGTGATGCTACGAACTGCTCCTACGCTGAATGGGTGTTTGAGCGAAGCGGTGCTTTGTGAAAAACTGAAACCTTTTCTTTATGTTGTACTTAATCTATTAACATATGAGAAATAAACATTCATTTTATATATATATATATATATATATATATATAATATATATATATATATATGCTACAGTTAATATGTAAAATTAGGAAATTTATAATTTGACTGAAATTCAGGCAATGTGTCAAATTGGTGATATACACAAAAACTAACAACCTAACCTTTCTGGTAATGCTGCATATGCATGCCCTGCCCACTGGTATTTCCCAATATGTTGGCTAAAATTTCAGTCAATTTATAAATTGGCTAATTTTACATCCGCAATTACGAATCCAACTTTGAAAGGAGCAGAAAAGTTGCCAGCGGAGTCCACAATAACATTGCATGCCATAAGTAAATTATGAGAGAGAGAGGAGAAACAAGGCCAGACAAACTTCTTTGGACTCCTTGTTCAGGAAGCTCACGAGTGAACCTACCACTCCAGCAAAGAGCACTCCCCCTGGAAGTCCATCTAAGTCTTCTTCAAATTAATGTCTAAAAGTAGCTTTCATGTCTTCTATTGAATATGAAACTGAGATAATATTAATTATTTTTAATATTTGTATGGTTATTCCTCCTTTAAAATGCAAAAACTTGTCTATTTTCGTGAATTTTTAGGTCTTGGGAACCGAGTCAAGAACGAATTAACCCGTATTACATTAATTCCTATGGAAAAACTGTTTTCACTTTACGAATTTTTACGAAAGGTTTCCAAGGAAGTTGGAACCAATTGATTCGTAACTGCGGACAATGCCTGTATATATATATATATATATATATATATAATATATATATATATATATATATACAGGGTGTCCCATAAGTCCAGCATCATAAGAAAAAATAAAAAAAGGCAAAACAAAAGCTTTTATTTTCAGAACGTGCTCAATATGTCCACCATTGTTTTCAATGCACAAAATCAGACGTGATACCAAGTCAGCAAGCACACGGTGAATGATGTCAGGAGTAATGGTGTTACATGCCCCAATAATGCGCTGCCGCAAATGTTCAACACTCCTAATTTTCTCTGCGTATACCAGCGCTTTCAAGTGGCCCCAGAGATAAAAATCTAGTGGCGTGAGATCCGGGCTTCTAGCTGGCCATTCCACAGGCCCTCGACGTCCTATCCAATAACCAGGGAATTGTTGGTACAGGTATTCCCTTACTTGGGTGCCGTAATGTGCAGGAGCGCCGTCTTGCTGGAACCATGTTGGGAAATTTCCTTCTTCGTTCAAGACACTGGGAAATGCTTCTTCCTCGAGCATTCGTAGGTAGGTGCCTCGAGTGACATGTTCATCGAAAAAGAGGGGGCCTACGATGCGATCCTTCCAAATGCCACACCATATCATCACCCGAGATGCACCTTGTTCCTTTGAAGAGGTATACCAGTGAGGGTTGTTTTGAGACCAGTAGCGGGTGTTCTGTCGATTTACCTCACCATTTCCATAAAAAACAGCCCCGTCACTGAACAGAATGGTTGACGGGAAATTGGCATCCCGAGCATAAGAAAAATATGAATTATGGTTTGTAGAAATAGAAAAATATGAATTTCTCCTATGATACCGGACTTATGGGACACCCTGTAGCTATATATATATATATATATGTGTATATACATATTGCTCCTCGGTGGTGTAGTGGTTAGCGTCACTGATTACAAATCCATCGGCCCCGGGACCGAGACCCGGTGATGGCAGGCGGCGCACAGCAAAACTTAGCTGTTCATCCTTCCACACAATTAAAAAAGAAATTGGTTGATAGATAAATGGGTACCTTGGGTAGCCTAGTGGTTAAGACGCTGGGCTGCTGGTGGGGCGTGGTTCGGATTCCACATTAAACTGTAGGTTTAAGGTGGGGTGAGAAGCTTGACCTTCGTCAGAATGAACAATTGGGGCGGAAGCTAAACTAAAGTTAACCAAGGTTAAACAAGGTTATACTCTAAGATGGGGTAACTGAGGTGGTGCAGGGGTAATTGAAGCCGTTCCATTTGTTCCAGAAATTTCTTTTCTGAACCCATATGCAGTAGGTCAGAAAATATGTTTTTAAACACGATAAGCTACAAACTATATACATTTCACATTTTTGAATATATATATATATATATATATATATATATATATTGTATGAAATCTTTTATTCACTATACAGTATTTGTTCACTTTTTTACTTTTCATTTTTTAGCACTGATGATGGAAATTCAATTTTCGAAACGTCTGACTAATAAACATGTACCACCTTCGCGTCCTCTTTTCCCTTACTAAGTTGCGGTTCCCCATGAACAAACCCTTGAATCAAGTTTTATATATATATATACAGAGGGTGATAAAATTATTAGAGCCACTACATAAAAAATAGTTTTTCTTGTATAAGTTTATTTCTAATGATAATAATAGTAAAATTTGGCTAATTTAAACACTTATTTTATTTCAGAATATATTTATATAGACTCTACAGTCATATTAAACACATTTAGTACTTAGTGGGTCCTCCTTTGTCCTTAATTAAAGCAGCAACCCGTCTAGGCATACTCTCTATACAGGCTTTGCAGCTGGCCTGTATCTCAGGATCACGATTCCAAACGGCAATTATTCGTTCTATTAACTGTATTCGAGTTGTTATTTCCTCGCCTTTCAGTTTACGCTTTATTATTTCCCATAGGTTTTCGATAGGGTTCATATCTGGAGAATTTCCTGGCCAATCCACGAGAGGAATATTCTTTGCAGCCAGAAAACTTTTAACTGACTTTGCAGTGTGGCATGGGGCTAAATCTTGCAAAAAATGGAATGGCTCACCATTTGGAAACCAGTCGGCGATCTGTGGAATAAGTCTTGTTTCCAAAACCTTTCGGTATTGGTCCTGCCTCATAGTACCCTCAACAATGTAAATTCGTCCAGTACCTTTACCGCTTATCACTGCCCATATCATGACAGATGTTGGATGCTTAACCGTACTTACGACACAGTCTGGATGATATTCCTCACCATCACGTCGCCTAACGTACTCTGATTTGTCAGACATGACTAGGAGTGTGGATTCGTCACTGAAACACACATGCAAATGAAAAGAGAAAGAAATGATTGCAACCAAAATGAAATGTGCCTTGTCATACAAATATCAATATAATACATTTTACTCAAAATAAGCATACAAGATCACTAAAATATTGTGACTTACCGATTTCCAGTCATCTACAGTGAACTTTGAGTAGTATTTAGCCCACTTTAAGCGTTTTTTGATCATTGTTGGAGTCAATTTTGGCGTTTTCCTTGGCCGGCGATTACTCAATCCAAATTCCCTGGCACGCCGCCTTAAGGTCATTGTCGAAATGTTGATGTTTCCCTTCTCCAGTTCCAATTTAAGTTTGTTAGTAGTGCTTCTCCTATTATTTACTAGTTTCTTTTCAATGCATCTGTCGGCTCTAGGTGTAGTTATCCTTTTCCGACCACATTTACTCTTTCTTTTTGGAGTCAGCTCTGGGTTATCCCCTTCAACTTTAATTTTTGATGCGATCCTGTCAACACTCGCACGTGACACATTCAGTTCTCGCGCTATTTTTCTCTGAGAATAATCAGTTGCAGTCAGCAGCGAGAGCATTCTACCTTCCTTCTTTGGCGATAGATCACATTCCTTACCCATGTTGGGTAGCCTTCAGTACATAAAAGTTATTCCCTTAAAGAAACACTAATTTAATAAAAAGAATCACAATACGTTGCTGAGAAACAATATCATAAGGGTGTATGAGTGCATATTCCACGTACAATGGTTTAAATATAATAACTTATCATTAACTTAACATACACTTAACGCACCTGACTACTTGACACAACCTTCCACGTTCACAGCTGAAACACTACTGAGCCCACTTTTCACATACTCCCCTCCCCCTACTCCCCAAATTAACCCCTATCCCCAGTTTCTGTTATTCAGGTAGAGAACACTACATGTGTTAACAATTTGGAATACTGTCTGCATACTTAAAAGGTTATTATTTAAACTAAAAACACCATATTATGATGAAAATGTGTTTTTCAATGGGTGGCTCCAATAATTTGATCACCCTCTGTATATACATATACATGTTAACTTGTACGTTAATTAATTCACCCTTTTTAAATGCATGGTTCTTTTTTATGTATCAAAGCTTATTCATTCGAGCAACAACCTGCATTATAGGGTTAAATTAATAAATTATGTTAACTTCATTTGGCTCTCCCTAAAGTGAATTCGTAAACAATGCGACACGTTTTATACAAGTTATAGACATGAGATTATTTGTACTTAAAATTGTGTGGATATACTATAACATGATACATAATTATGACTGAAGAATTTAAAAATTTAAGAGAAATCCCGCTAGTACAGTTACCTGTGTGTGTGTGTGTGTGTGTGTGTGTGTGTGTGTGTGTGTGTGTGTTTGAGCAATCTGTAGTGTATCTATTTGGATAGAGTTTATTGTCGAGTGTGTATCACCCTAATTAATGTAACTAGAGTAATTAAAAAGGTACTACTTAAGAACTGAAAACTTTTTCTTCGCAACAGCATGATCTGATTATCGCTGCAGAGTCCGACGGAGACTTGACAATGACGTCATTAAGAATTATCGTCGAAGACGTCAACGACAATCCACCGAAATTCAATGACTTTGTCGATAGCGTCACAGTCATCGAAGAAGATGATAGGGATCTTCCAAAGGTGTTGACAAAGGTAGGTGTAAACAATTAGGACGCCAATTAAAAAGGACTTCATTTACCTTTAGGATTTTCTAGCCTTAGTTAAGTAAATGGGTTCATTAATTGGATTTAAAAATGTAAAGACAAAATTTATAAAAAGAATCACTAAATATCCTGAGTGTATATAAAGCCGTCCTTCGCTTAACGAAGGTTCGGTTTAACAAATTTTCATTACAACGAAGGTTTTTATTTAATGCTACTTTCGGATATTATGAAGGAAATTTCGCTATAACGAAGTCGAAGATTTTTGAAATCCGTGGCGCGCTACATTGGTGGTTCCCGCAAAACAGGCAAACTCTCTCCCCCGCCCAACACATGGTCTCCCACCGTCCCCGCAAGACACTTTCGCAGCATCAGTGTTCGTTGTGCGTTTACACGTGTTGCATTCATAACGAAAGTGACGTTGTACGAAGTGTTACTGTTACTATTTCGTAACCTCAATATATATCATGGCATCAAAACGTCCAAGCTCAACATCATTACCCAATCCAACGAAGAGGAAGGCGATAACGATAGAAATGAAGCTAGATATCGTGCTAGGAAAAGTGTGCTAGGAACCAAACTGAATTTTTCCCATATAAAACAATAGAAAATTAGGTCCCGCTTAATGAATTTTCACATAACGAAGGCTTTTTAGGAATGTAATCCGTTCGTTAAGTGACGAGTGGCTACATTAAAAAACGTGGCGGCATCTTTTAATCTTCAATTAGTTTGTCAATAATTTTCTTTCCATTTTCTTTCCGATCTGTGAAATCAAATTATCTCTATTTAGTCCTGCAGCAGAGTGGTGATATATACCTGAAGTGTGTTTTAGAGTACATACAATGTTTTATTATTGATTCTGGTAGGGTAGGCTCTCCAGATCATGAAACCAATTGATGCCACTTTCTAACCCTAGGGGAAATTTTTTTATGAGCATCAAAATGGCCGCCACCGAAAAAGCATTTTTTATCTAAACATGGCTAAAAAGTAATTAACAAAATAAAAAGTGGGAATAAATCAGTAGATACCATGCACAGTATATCTTGTTAGGTCATGAAATCAATAGATATCACTTTTTAGCCATTGGGTTGAAATTTCATGGGCAAAAATCCAAAATGGCCGACACCGAAACTAAATTATTGCGATATTTTCTCCAAAAATAGTCGTAGAGACTTGCTTTTGGTGTTAAACTGCACAGTTTCGTGGTTATATAATTAGTTGGTAGCTATACAATTATGATCTATCCAGTGTGAAGCAGTAAAATGAACCATTTCTCACTTATTTGTTAATACTACTTGAACGTCTGTATATCAGCTAATATTTTAGAAACAATCTTTGCAGCTATAAAGCATGTGAATCCCCCTCAATACTATTCAAGCATGATACTATATGTGTATTTCTTTTCTCTTTACAATGGAAGAATCATCAACTGCATGCCTTCTCCGTAACCATATAAACTGTAAAACAAACAAAAACCCTTTGATGCCTGCTAGCCAAGAACGACTTATAAGTATTTTAGCTGCTAGTAAATGTAGAGGTGATGGGTTGCATGTGGAATTAGAGACTTTATTAGAACATTCTTCCACAAACCTAGATGTCCACAGAAATTGTGCATCTACTTACACATCAAAGACACATATAGATCGCTACTTGGCCCGACAGGAAAAGACTTCAGAGGAACTGCCACTAAAAGGACTCGTCGTTCCGCTTAACCTCCTTTCAACTTCAAAGAAAACTGCCTGATACGTGGAGAAAAATGTTCTGCTTCAGATCCCCGTCATCCAGAACGTTGGAAAAGGGTTGTTCAGTGTAGAACTGCTGATCGAGGTGCCAACCAGAAAAGCTTCAAAGATGTAATATTGGACGCTTGCCATCTGAGAAATGACGAGTGGGCCAGTGAGGTAAGCTTGAGAATTGAAGGTGCCTTGAGTGATTTACATGCAGCAGATGGACAGTATCACAAGGACTGTATGTCTCTCTTCAGAGGATACAGAAACATTCAGGCATCAACATCAAAAACACCAAATGAAAAGACAGATGAACCCTTTCAATATGTTGTGAATTATCTCACTGATGATCAATCCATAATCTGTAACTCTGTTGAAGTCCATGAATTATGCCATCGCTACGGAGGTGATCACTATAGCCGGAGACAATTGATCAAATGCTTATCTGATCACTTTGGAGAGAGATTATTGATATTGTCAGGTCAAGGAGTTGCAAGCCTTTTAGTTTTCCGGAGGAAGGCATCAACAAGTCTCCTGAAATTGGTGTCTGATGACGATGATGATGATGAAGCTGCCGTGTGTAAAGTAGCTAAACGCATAGCAAATGAATCTAAATCCTTGAAGCAGGACAAGTCTCTTTACAAAACAAGGTTGGACATTGAGGATATCAGTAATGATATCATGGAAAACGAAGCATCAGAGTAGTTTCTGATGACACTGATGTCTTCGTACTCTTACTTCATTTCTATCATTCACAAGATCTTGATTGTGCATTAATCATGGTTGGCACTAGTCAAGGCCGATCCTCTGCTGACATCCAATCCACAGTCCGTGAACATGCTGAATACATCTCTCAGATTCTCCCTGCACATGTCTTATCTGGCTGCGATTCTGTTTCATCTCTATGGGGTATAGGCAAAGGAAAAATTGTCAAAATGTTGAAGAATCACTACGCTCTGTCTAAGTTAGAGGTTATTGATTCACAGATGCTAGACGTGATCGGTGAGGCCACCACCTTTATTGCTGCCTGCTATGGTTTCAAAGAATGCAAAGAACTATGTGATGTTAGGTACAAGGTATGGTCTTCGAAGATGTCAAACCCAAAACTCACGTCAGCTCCTGACTTGAAGTCACTTCCACCAACATCCGAGGCCTTCGAGGAACATGTCTATCGTGCTCACTACCAGACAGCCATCTGGAGATCCGCGTTACTTCCAGACCCGCCCTCATTGGAACCCATTCATTATGGATGGTTTCAAGACAGCATCTGGTGTGTTATCTCCTGTACCCTTATCACCAGATGTATGATCAGCTCCCGTGGAAGTTCTAAAGATGATACGATGCGGCTGTTCTTCTACACGTCCATGCGCTACCACCAGGTGCAGCTGCTCTGCTGCAAAATTGTCCTGTTCTATGTTCTGTGGATGTCATGGCTTGCAAGAATGTTGCAACGAACAAACAAGATACAACAGAGTTGATGAAACAGATGAGTAAACCGAAGCAGGCATATTAACTCCATGTGGCTCGTCAGTAGAACTGTTCATGTACCTTAACTGTGTGTGTGTGTGTGTGTGTGTGTGTATGTATACCTGATTACTGAGTTATGTGCTCATCTAAATTAAGTGGTATTTTGGTTTATTATTATTTTTAACCCCATATAACATTATAAATTAGTCTAAATCATCACTGGTAGACCATGGATAGACATTTCCATGCTATATGCTCATTTATCCCCTCACTGAACATTCATAAGTTACTATTTGGCCATGTTTACAAAAAAACGCTATTTCGGCAGCGACCATTTTGGATTTATGCTCAATAAAAAAATTTCCCCAAGGGTTACAAAGTGGCATCAATTGGTTTCATGATCTGGAGGGCTTACCCTACCAGAATCAACAATAAAACATTGTATGTACTCTAAAACACCTCAGGTGCATCGTATTACAAGAAAGGTGCACCAAGGAAAATGCACTTTTTAAAATGTTCCTTTCGGCGTTCATACATAATTACACTGTTCAACAATGATTTTGTCTCAAGAAAAGTTATATAATAGAATAGGATAGCATAACAAAAGTGAATATGAAGATATGATTCATCTGTATTTATGTGCATTTTCAATCCACCTGTTCCTAAGTAAAACAGCGACAAAATGAAGACAAGATTGGCAAGTGAGAATCACCATTTATTTTCTTTCTTTTGCATTTCTCTTGTGGAAAAATAGCGTCTTTTTAAGACCACAACATCATTATTAAATTCAAGTTTATAAACACTCCTTTCCAATGAAGGGTTTATTCTTACCGATCCGCGGTTTTCAACCATGAACTCTTCTTCACAATGCATATCGGCAGTTGAAATAATCTTCTAAGTCGTAGCGACAACTGCTCATTATATAAAGAAATAGTTTTTCAGGGTGAACGGTGCAGGTGAGCTCAGCCCTGTACCGCTCAAGTCCTTTGTACCAAAGTTCATGATATTTCGAAGAGTCTAAACCTTTTAAATAAGCATCCAGTTCTAGACCATTCTCGCCATGTTCATTCCTACACTCGGTAAACCCGTCGAGCAGAGCGGTGTATGCGTATTCAAGAACCGTATCAAAATAAAGCATATCCGTAACACGTGCGTCTAATATAGGCTTTAGCTTGCGGAAATCGACGTTTTCAAACATTCTGTCGAGGATGGAATGGTTTCGCGTGGGGACAAGAACGTTATTATCAGACATATTCTTCCACATCAGTCGTGTATCAATGCATGGCTGATCGTTATTTATACACAACGTACAAATAATGGCATATGAGGGGGTATCACTAATGTGTTCTCTTCCTGTACCTACACCTGCAGGTATTTTATAACGATCCTCACTCCACTTCTCAACTCCCACGAAGACTCTATTCATCTCCTCAACACTTAAATAAATAACATTCCGTTCACCAGAGTTTGTTTGTCTACAAGTCGTTTCAAGTACATAGTTAACGGCACCGGTTTTATGTCTGAACACCCGCAATGACTTCGTCACGGACACATCGTATACAGCATTGAGAATGCTGCGCAAAGGAAGTTCCATCGTATTCTATTGTTAGGAGAGCACGTCCGATCGGTTCAAGCTCTGAGATAACTATGAGCAGCCGGTGCGCGGTTTGGGTCGGAGACGGCTGTGGGAAACGAGTCACACGAGTGAGTCATACGAAGCGTTAATGTTTCGTGTACGGGTTTATTCCAACATATAAAAGTCATGTGAATACTTGTGTCCCATTATACTGGGCAATCGTTTAGAGAATTTTTCCATCTGCGACACATGAAGTAATATCGGCTTTAATGTCTTATCACTTCCACTCCCCAGAATGCGCACCAGACGCATTTCGTTCAGGGGGATTTTCACGAACTAAACACATTTTATTAACACTCCGGCGCACTATTTGAGAGAAACATGTGTCCATATATATCCTTTTTGCTTAGCAAGTGATACTCGTCTCTAAATTCTATTAAAAACTCACAAAGGCCTTTAGCCATAACATCACTGCAAACCTCGTCATGATATATATGAATGTAGTGGTAAAAATATTTCAGATTGTCCATTATAACAAGGTTTACATTTTTAGCCGCAGGGTACTAGTACTCGGTACGATGCAGCATGACATAATACCGCATGTCAACCACTCATCAACAAGGCTTATTTTGAACTGCCATTCTGAAACAGAGTCCATATTAGAGCAATTTAGCAGACAGGCGGGCAATATATTTTCAGAACTCCAACAAAGAGAGCAACACAAAATTGCAGACGAAGGATAAGCACAAAATAACAGAGAATGTTCTTTTAATAGATTCACAGTAATAAATGAAACTACAAACAGTATTAAAACCAAAAGTTGGAAGCTGACGAGGAAGCTTCTAGCAGTGGCTGTATCCTTCAGCGCGGGACACGTTAACGCGTCAACGTCAGCGAAAAAAACGTGGAACGTCAACGCGAAGAAGAGGCGACGTCAAACCGAAGACATCAACGCGCTGGTGGCTGAACCTCCTCAAATCTCCGTGCAGCGAGCAGTCTACGGTTGGTCAGACTGGCAGTCGACGGCCTGTTGCGTGGCATGGTCAGAGGGTCGATCGGCTCCCGTGGACGGACCTTTACCAGCGTGCTATTTTTTTCATTTACGGGGAGCAATTGCTTGCCGGGCGTGCTCTCCGGACTACTTTTACTCTCCAACGACATTAAGACTAATCCAGGCCCCACTACACATGTTACCATACACAAAGACAGATAAAATAGGCCCATGAGACACATACAGAAGCATAATATTAACATATTACAGTACAACGAAGATGGCCTCACGAACAAAATCATGCAGCTTAGAGAATTCGTACACAAACAAAACATTCACATAGGACTTACACAAGAAACAAAACTAAAACGCACACACAAAACACGCACCATCCTTGACTTCAAGGCGATCTGTCAAGATCGGACTGAGGGTCACGGGGGCGGACTCATCACTTACATACGTAAAAGCATTAGCTACACTGATGCCACCCAAAACATTACAAACACAATCCAAGCAGATAACACGAAAGAAATACAGGCAGTTAACATTAAAACACGCGCAAAACATAACACCACACTCATCACCATTTGCATCCCACCAGATAGTTCACCTCAGGTGCCAGCCAATTACAATCCACAGTTACACAATCTGGCCTCTCTCACTAATATCATCTTAAGAGGAGACTTCAAAGCTAAAGACACTAGTTGGTACCTGCAAAACGAAAACAACACCAGAGTGGCCAACATAGCCACACAAGTAAACAGTCTCTTCATTCTTAACAACACAGAAGAACATACACACATACCACATCAAGCAGGATACTCAAACTCCTCCCCAGACATAACGTTCTGTTCTCCCTCACTAGCAACATATACACACTAGAGAACAGAAAAACAACTGTCATCAGACCACCTTACCATCATCATTACAACACGTTCTACACTCTACCCCAACAACCTTAGGCACACTGACAGAAATTACAAGAAAGCTGATTGGGTACAGTTCAAAATATAGGCTGAGGAACAATTCACCACATTAAACACCACACGCATCATAAACATCAATACAACACTCAAGACATTTAATCAGATCATCAATAATACGAACAAATATATACCCAAGGGCAACATTAGGAAATACAACCCAAATTACACTAGAGAAATAGCCCACCTCATAAGACAACGTAACAACCTCAAACATAACACACAAACACCACACACAGAAGCCATAAAATAGCAGATACAACAGCTCAACACAGAAATAAACAACAAGCTTAAAGAAAAACAAACAAACATTTAGGGAATTCATAACGACACTAAACCACTCCACAGATACATCCAGGCTATACAAGACTATAAACAGCATTACCCACTCTAACAGCGGCATTTACACCTCACACGCGGCTATTTGTCGCAGCCAAAATAATATCACAACATATACACAACAAGCTAACATTCTAGTTAATCACTACGCAAAGTTAAGTCACATAAACAGAGACAACAACCAGAAACACGCAGACAGACGAACAGCCAGACACAAGAAAACCTACAGACTAGACATGACCATTACACCCTTCGATACAGGACAGACTACCAAGATCATCAAAAACATTAAGAATTCGAAAGTTACTGGACCAGACAATATATCTAACATACACCTTAAACACTTTGGCCCACAGGGAATACTAGCTCTCACAAACATCAGCACATATTCATACCAAAACTATTATTCCTGACATTGGGAAACAAGGTAAAATTATTACACTACTCAAACCAAACAAAAATCCAACAGAACCAGCTTCCTATAGAACCATTACTTTACTACGCACACCTTCCAAAATAACAAAGACTAATTTTACAAATCACCAACCCACACATACCACTATCGCCTACTCAACATGGATTCAGAGCTCACCACTCAACCACGCCATTACTCAATAACCTTACGCAACACATCATGGATGGCATCAACTCCAGACGACCAGAGTACAGTGTTAGGAACAATAGAGGTTAGTAAAGCATTTGATGCTATCTCACGCTTCCCTCTCATAAACAAAATACTCAACACAAACATGCCCAATAACACCGAAAGGTGGCTGAGCAACTATCTTTCAGGAAGATACTCACATGTCACATTTAATGGCAAGTCATGCAAAAACAAGCTTTTTCCGAACGGGGTCCCTCAAAGCTCCGTTCTCTCACCAACACTGTTCAACTTATACATGCATGACATTCCAACACCCATAGAAGACAAGCTTACCTTATCATCATATGCAGATGATATCTCACTAACATCCACCCACAACAACATCGACACCGCTATAAATAACCTACAAGCATACATAAACAGTATACAAGACTGGCTCCCACACAATAGACTCAAAGTAGCGGCCACAAAATAAACCATCACCTTGCTAACAAGCAACACAAAAGAACACCAGATAACTCCACAGCTTACAGTAAACAACATCAACATTCCACACACTCACAGGACCAAAATACTTGGGGTCACATACAACACATTATCATATTTTGCAAATCACATTCAGGACAAATGTACGTTAGGGTACTAACCAGTGGTGTAGTGTTGTGGGAACGCGTGGGAACGGCGTTCCCTTACTTTTTTTGGTAGACGGAACGGCGTTCCCTCACTATTTCAAATAAATCCGAACTTACAAATCTCTAACGTCATGAAATTTTAATTCCCACCCCTAGAAGAAATATGAGAAAGAATCATTAACTGCTTCATTTCTTTTAGCTTCGACTGAGGCAATACTAGCCTATAAAGATCTGGTGAAACAGTCACCACGGCGTACCAGTTGTTAATTTTTTTTTAGTTAATCATTCCAGTTGTTAGCTATTTTTATTGATCGTACTGGATGTCGTATATCTAATGACACTGGAAATACTGCATCTTCAACCTTGGAATATATCGTAATATCCAGTGCATATGACCTCAAAATATCCCTGAAATTGGTCAGATTTCAAAAGATTTCCCGGGGGGCTTACAGTGCCCCCGGACCCCCAGCTGTATGGGCTCGCCGCGCTCGCCATTGTCCCCCCCGCATCTGAGTAACACTTTCAAAATGCGTTCCCTCACTTCTTTATTTAGCACTACACCACTGGTACTAACGTGCACAAACTTTGGACACCAGCAGGAAACAACATCACTCATATATAAACAACATATTCGCTCAGTAATGAACTATGCTAGCCCATGCTGGGCACGCATTATCTCAAACACACTCAGACACCTTACAGACAATACAAAACAACGCACTTCGTATCATTACAGGATGTACTCAAACAACACCAATATAACACCTGCACACAGAAAAAAAATACTGAAAATTACAGAACATTTAAACATGAGAGGAACACAATTCATGGCAGCAGCGACAACTGACCCACAACACCCTTGCCACTACATGTACAATCATGCTCCAACACCTCGCACAATTAAGGTAACACGAGAGAGACATTATAAACAAATACTCCATTCCATACCACGCCCCACAGACATCACACAGTACAGAAAACACACACACACACACCTAACCCACAAAGCACTGACACGACTCGGTCCAAATGCGGTCTTAGGTGCGAAGCCGCCACCCATTGACAGGTCAGAGAACAGCCTGAGCAGATCGGATCGAGTTAAATTAGCACGATTCCGATGTGGACATCTCCCGAACTTACAAACATATAAACACAGACTAGACAACTCCACAGACGACACCTGCCACCTGTGCCAGGACACACCACAAACAATTGAACACATTATGACAGACTGTACCGCTCTAGCACAACATAGAACACAACACAACATCACTAGTACGCTGAACCTCTGATCCAGTCCAGAGAGGGCGATCGGTTACTTGCGTGCCGCCGGCTTGCTCGATCAGGGTGGGCTGATCGGCTAACCAAAAAAAAAAAACTCACCAACCATACCCATTGCTTCTCTTCTGCACGTGTTTCTTTCACTTCACGGTATATGTAACCTTTTACGCAGTTTAATCCCACAACATGGTTCACTACATCGTCAGTCCCACAAAATAGTGCATTGTTCTCGACAGAATAGCCATAGAGTATTTGAGCCTCTTGTTCCTCAAGCTTCGCACGGTTCAATGTACCCTTAAAACTCTCAAAGGAGGGAGGGCAAGGGAGTTTTCCAGTATCCACCTCATCTTCAGACTTTACCGAATACCACTTTATAAGCGTCGAACACGCAATATCAAAAGTAGCCATCACTATTTTTCGTCTATGAAAGATTTCTTCAAATACACGTCTGAGACCCAGGGCTTGCCGCAGTCAACTAAGTACGCAGGGGTAGAGATTGCCCGGGTAGTAGCAGGAATCACGTGACCTTTGATCTACCGTGCAGGGGGCGCAGCTTAGGACTTTTCCTTTACATACGCGCGCGCACCACACACACACACACACACACACAAAGGTGAAAAAGAAACGCTAATTGAAACACGATTTATTTAATAAACATATCGAATTATTCAAGGTGTATATATATATTCAAATACGTGTAATAAATAAAATAAACATATCGTTAACAAGTAAATAAACACATATATACACATACATACATACACATACATATATATGTATGTGTATATATGATATATATATATATAATGTACACACACACACACACACACACACATATATATATATATATATATATATACATATATATATATATACACATATACACACACACATATATATATATATATATATATATATATGCGCGTATGTAGTGGAATTACGACTTCTGATCGACTGAGGACCATGGTGTAGTGGTTATCATATTTGACCGGCAATCGGAAGATCCCGTGTTCGATTCCCGGGTGGTTACCTCATTTTTTCATTTGTTCGTTCTCTCTTCTCATCTTGCGCGGAATGTTCTCCTATACAAGCGTCGTTCTTTACGTTATTTATACTGCGTGTTCTTTGCAGTTGAAATATATATATATATATATATATATATATATATATACACACACACATATATATATACACACACACATATATGTTAACCCCCTTCTTCTATGGTCTGAGTTGGTTCGAAGTCGACGGGGGTTCTGGTTAGGAGGAAGCAAAGGATTTGTTACTTGCAGTAGTTTCTTCTATACTACTCTCCGAGTTCTTCTATAGTGGCTCGGAGGATTCTGAGAGGCTTATTAAATTCTTTGAGGTTTCTCCGATTCTTCTTGTAACGTATCCAGAGATTTTAATGAATAAGTTCTCTGAAGAGAGCAAGGCTCGAAGGAGAAGATAAAGACTTGTTATTACTGTAATTTACTGCTAAAATGTACAGGTAGTGCTTAGCCTCGAAGTCTAATTCTGAATGAACATGGAAAAACTTTTGTGGGTTTACATACCCATCATTTTCTAACATTATTATTAAATGTTGAAAAAGACTTATTTTTGCACAATATTTGAAAATAAAGTAAATCTTTTAGCTGTGGTAATGTTTAAATGAATAAACAAGATAAAGCCATATTTTTATCTTAAACCGCGTATTTTCAGATCCGATGTTATCATGATCTGCCGAGTTAACTAAAAGAGGAAATTGAACTGTGCATCTTTACACTAAAATATGCATACGAGTAAAAATTAAAGGTTTAAGATTTACAATTAAATGATTAGGCAAGACATGACTTCATCAGTTATAACGAAGAAAGAATTTATACGAAACATGAACATTGCAAAACTTCAGCAGGATTCATTATTAAGATAAATCTAAAAAAAAAGATTAAGAAATTTTAAAAAGAACAAGACAAATTATTTGGCAAAGTAGAAAACAAATCAAAAATTTTATCCAAACTCGCGTTAGACGATTTTGGTCCTTATGTAAAAATGAATACATACATGTACAGTACATACATATGAATATAGGTATTATATGGAGTTAAATACAAGCGAATAAATAGGATTATATAAATACATGAACCATATAAACACATGAATTTTACAAATGGATACAAGAGCTATATAAATGAATATAAGAATTACACGAATGAATAAGATAGTATAGGAATATAGGAATTATTCATGGGTCATTTTTACGCATATATATTCACATATATGGGATGAATTTCACAATTAAACACGTGAAATGAATGAATGCTGCAAACCTACAAGGAAAAAGAAAAAACGATTCCAAGGCATTTCGTGTATTCAGAGCTACACCCTGACGAGGTGTAGCTCTGAATACACGAAAGGCCTTGGAATCATTTTTTCTTTTTCCTTGTGGGTTTGCAGCGTACACACACACACACACATATCCCCATTATAATAATAGCCAAGTTTTGTTTGTTTGTTTATATGTCTGTCTGTTTGTTGCAGAATTGTGTCACACTCTGAAGGAATTAGATAGGAATAATTAGAAGCTATGAATTATTGTATTACGGGCGGCAATGTGAAGCTCAAGATTTTCATGACTGTGTTCTTTTCTGTAGTTTAGCAATGGGGAAGGGTGAGGGTGGGGGAAGGGTTGGGGTGGGGGGAAGGGTGGGGGTGGGAGGAAGGGTGGGGAAGGGTGGGGGTGGGAGGAAGGGTGGGGGTGGGGGGAAGGGTTGGGTGGGCGGAAGGTGAGGCATGGGGAAGGGTGGTGGTGGGGTAATGGGGGATGGGTGTGGTAATGGGGGGGGTGGGGGTAATGGGGAGGGGTGGGGGTAATGGAGGAGTGGGTTAGCCCCCAAGTTGTATGAATGGTGAGGAGGTTTTGGGAGATACCAGATTTAGAAATGTTGACACAATGTGAAGCTCAAAATTTTCACGGCTGGGTTCTTTTTTTTGTAGTTTAGCCTGTCTAACCGTCAGTGAAGCGACGGGAATAATAATAAATATATTTTATAATGATCCTATCCTTTTTTATACTAACAGTGTTCAAGGTATCTTTCCTGACTTAATAAGCTTGCTCTTCTCCTACGTTGTCGTTCTCTTGCCAATCGTCTTCTTATTTCTGCACCAGTCTCCATTTTCGTGGTTCATATATATTTTGCCGTCATTCTTGACGGCACGGGTACACTAGTATATATATATATATATATATATATATATAATTTTTTTATTGGGGGTGTTTAACCTCCTTCGCAACATCTAAGGTCATATGACGAAGGGGACCTACAGCTTTAAGTGGGATCCGAACCACGGGTCGCTACATAATCTGGGCGCGGAGGACGGTCTCCCTTCCAACTAATACCTAGACCCAATGTCGCTTAACTTCGCTGATCTTCGGGAAGCGGTGTTACGACATTGGCCACGACGTAGCCCATATATATATATCACATATATACATACACACACATATATATATATATATACAAATATATATATACACACACACACACACACATATATATATATACATATACATATATATATATATATATATATATATATATATATATATATATATATATATATTATACACACAGACTGTGCATCGAACAAGGAACTCTTCTGGGATAATTAAAGCCACTATAGTCCGAATAATAATGGTAAATGACAAATACCATAGTTTTTCTTTTTCATGATGCTAGCCCAACGTGGGCAACGGGTCACTCGCAAAGAGGTCCCATAACTATAGCCTCCCTCACCAGCTATCTGCAAAGCAGACAGGATCCAGCTTTGGGACATGGATCTAGGGTTTAAAGCAGCCTAGCCCTGCTACATTTAGAACCTCAATATAAGCAAAAGACTCGCTGCCTTCACGTCAGATTGAATACATCAAAGAAAAAGGGGTAACTATTATATTTTTAGCCAAAAACCAAAACTTAAAACTCAACTGGCAGAATTGAGCGTCCACTTTTCAAGGCACATAACATGTCCGTTTTATGGGAAACGGACATGTTTCATGTTACGATCATAAAAAACTCAGGGGACCATTCTGAGTTCATTCCCATATATATATATATATATATATATATATATATATATATATATACACACACACACATATATATATATACACACACACACACACATATATATATATATATATATATATATATACACCACACACACACACATATATATATATATATATATATATATATATGCACACACACACACACACACACACATACATATATATATATATATATATATATACACACACACACACATATATATATATATATATATGCACACACACACACACACATACATATATATATATATATATATATATATATATACACACACACACATATATATATACACATATATAATGCCTGAACATAGAGTGCCCGCATTTTCACATAAAGGATACGCAAAGAAGAGAACGGGAAAGAACAGATCATATTCGACATAGAAGAAATAGCAAGAGTAATGAAACATATTTTTTAGAAGAAATGAGGATAGTAAAAGCTGAGCTTGCCCTTCTAACAAGGAGAGACAGAACGCCGCAAGCATATGCACCACAACATTACGCACAACGCCGCAAGCATATGCACCACAACATTACGCACAACGCCCTCCTATTCAACATCACCCACCAATAATACAACAACAACAGTGGTATCATGGGCCGCAACCCCAATATTCCCAAATGCAGCGGCCCAACCAATAACACCAAACAGGAGCCGACATCGACCAGGAAACGACCATCATTTAGGAGAATCGAACACGGAGATTAGAAACCCGGTAAATGTATGGTACACAAATATACAAGGCCTCTATACGGACCATGCAGACTGCAAATTACAGTATTTGCAAAAATTAGCTACGGAAACCAGCATTGATATCATATGCCTAACGGAAACAAACTTACATAAGTGCGAAAAAGGCTGTGAAAATTGCATCGAGAATACTGAAATAGCATTTATTTATTTATTGACTTTATTCATTACTATATTATTTGATTAAACCAAGGCTAGTGCACGTGGCTTGCCTTCTTTGTTTCCCGAATCTATTACTAAACGAGGTTTCATAAGGTTGAAATTCCCTTGGTTTGCCTTTTTTTTTCAAATCTATCAAAAACGAGGTTTCATAAGGTTCATTTTCCCTTCCTTCGGGGGATCAAGTAGAGTGTGGTAACCCACCGTGGGAAAAAAGGAAAAACGTTGGTCGAATAGCGGACAGATAAGTTTTATTAATACTTTTTATTTTACAGATCTTTCGTCGGTAGCTTAATATACAGGGTGGTGCAAAAGTCTGGACCCATAGGCAATTTACTATATAAAAAATAACTTTCGATTTTTATAATAGTTTTTATAATTTAATTTTTGTTTATAATTTTACTAAATATTTTTCAAATTGTTACCCTATGGCAGACAAGTTAACAATAGCAGAAAGAATAGAGCTTGTGCTTTTGTACGCAAAAGAAGGAACCACCTCACGTTCAGTCGCAAATTTCCTTATGCCTCGATTATATAAAATACCATTACACTTATTGTAAATTCTGAACTAGAACGTTAAATTTAACATAATTTAGTCACTGGTGTATGGTTAATTAAATTTCATTTCATAATAAACTTCCTGCAGGTCACACTTTTTTCCGTATAAACCGCCTATGGGTCCAGACTTTTGCACCACCCTGTATATTCATTTAGTATAAATTTGTGTTTTACAAGAACCTATTTCTGCGTTTCAAGAACATTTTTGCGGGTTTGCGCAGGTGACGGCACAATAAGCACGCGGTAGACCTACTTTGTAATTTATTAATTTGTAAACGCTCATTTTTTGTTATTTTTTTTGTTTTTTAACTAATTAAGAGCATGGCCCCCCCGTCAAGTACATGCAGTCGTTGTGAAAGGAAAATTTGCCGCTTACACCTTTACAATGGCTAATAATAATGAACGGTTAGTTTGCAGGTGGTGCTCAAGCATGGAAGTGCTGAGGAACGAGTTAGAAGGGGAGAGGGAGGCCAGAGTGAGGCTTCAAGAAAGCGTGATGCTCCTCTTGGCAAAATTAGATTCCCTTGAGACTCCAGTTACGACCCCTCCTGCCTCAGTTTCTACTAATAATATAAATAGTTCTAATAGCCCTCTCTCTTCCCCAAGTTCCCATCCCTTCGTTCGAGTGCGTAATGGAGCCCGATTGAGAAAACCTAAGACTTGTCTACCAGTAATAACAAACAATAAGTTTTCTGTTTTAGGTTTCGAAGATGCTGATGAACCGGAAATACGACTCATTGCCGATTGATTCCATTGTTCGGGGGCAGCTCGAGGAATTCTGTGGGAGAAACCCTCGTCGTAGGCGCCGTTACTGCTACCCTGGTGCAAGGGTGGAGGATATAACTAATAGTGTTGACCATTTTACAGACGGTACCTGTGAGGACACAACGTATGTTATTCATGTCGGTACTAATAACGTTTTAAATTCTAGATGGGAAGAACTGCTGGCTAGGTACAGGGACTTACTAGAGCGACTAAAAGAAAAAACTAATAAGATTGTTTTAACAGGTATACTTCCTCGAATTATCCAACGTAGCGATTTCTACAGCAAGGCGACCTATATGAACAATAACCTAAAGTCTCTTTGCCAACAGGAAGGAGTGCATTTTGCGAATTTTTGGAACAGTTTCTACGGCAGGAGGGACTTCTTCCTTGGAGGTGGACTTCATCTTAATGTTGGAGCTGCTCGTTTAGGAAGACTATTTCATAATACTGTCTCTTCTTTTCAGGCTGCCGTAACTCGAACGGTCCTAGCGTAATTTCCACAAATTTCCCCTGCGCTCGCGAAGGTGTCGCAATTACAAACAATTTGAAGGTTATATCCTTAAATGCTCGTAGCCTACGAAATAAAATAAATGAATTTTTTTCTTTAATTGCTTGTAAAGACTATGATTTAATTGCGATAAATGAATAGTGGCTTAGCACTGAAACACATGACTTTGTAGGGGAGTATCAAATTAGAGGTTATAGACTTTTTGTTAAAAACAGAATAGGTAGGCGAGGAGGCGGTGTTATGTTGTACATCAAAGATAATATTGCGAACGTTACAGAAGTAAAGCACACAATTCCAGAACCGATAGATTCGACTATAGCAGAACTTAAATTGAACGATTTCAAACTTGTTGTTGCGGTTATATATAGGCCCCCTAATCAAACAGCTGATACGGACGAAGCGTTATATCGTGCACTAAAGAGAATAATAGGTAGTGAGCAAGCTTTAGTTATGGGTGACTTTAATTGCGCCAACGTGAATTACGATACAATGCAGTGAGACGCGGAAGGTAATCGTTTAGTTAATTTTCTCGAGGACAGCTTTCTTATTCAAAAGGTTGGGGAACCTACAAGGTTGGACAGTATTTTAAATTTAGTAATAACTAAGGATGATAGGCTAATCACTGATCTTCAAGTAATAGAACCGTTAAGCAATAGCGATCACAATATGGTAGAATTTATCCTCTCAGTAAGTCACTCGAAACCAGCTAACTCGACTAAAATTCCTAACTTCCAGCACGCAGACTTTTGTAAATTTTTAAATAAATTGTCACACGTCAATTGGGAAAACGCAATGGGAATCTCCAACGCAAAACTAGTGTGGGAATCGTTTGAAACAGTATTTAGGACTATAAATGAGAAATGTGTACCGTACAAAATTAAGCGTGTAAAAGTAAACAAGAAGCTCTTGTGGTTTACTTCTACAGTAGGAGACATTATAAAGAGTAGAGATAGGGCTTATAGGCTACATAAGTGCGATAAAGACAATTTGTGGTTACGAAACAACTACATATCTCTAAGGCGTGAAGCGAAAAGTGTAATAAAAATGTCGAAGGGCGAATTTGAAATCGCCAGAGCTCATGACGGTAAAGAAAACCCCAAGCGATTCTTTCAATACGTTAACAATAGAAATCCAGTAAAAAGTGTCTTGGGGCCGTTGAAAAATTTTAACAGAGAGCAAGTTTCTGAAAACAAGCAAACCTTGCTAAACGAATTTTTTACGTCACTTTTTACCTTAGAAGATGTAACGAATATCCCTACAGTCATAGACATAATACCTTTTGATAATGGTAATACTTTGGATAATATTGTGGTTAGTGAAGGTGAGTTAATGCGCTATATTGATAAAATGAAAATGTGTAAATCACCGGGGCCGGATTCCATATATCCCATACAACTAAAAGAATTAAAAGATAGCATTGTTGTGCCGCTAGCAAAAAATTTTAATGCGTCTATTTCTGATGGGTGCGTACCAGATGATTTCAAGTTAGCAAACGTAACACCTCTCTTTAAGAAAGGCGATAAAGGTACGGCGGGAAATTATAGGCCAATCAGTTTAACGTCTGTTGTAGGAAAGCTACTGGAATCAATAATTAGGGATCGTATAGTCGAACACTTAGAATTGCATAACTTAGTTAGAAATACTCAGCACGGTTTTAGGCGAAACAAATCTTGTTTAACTAATCTTTTAGAATTTTTTCAAAGCGTGGTTGACGTTTACGATAGACATCGGGCGGTTGATGTAGTGTATTTAGATTTTGAAAAAGCGTTTGACACCGTACCGCACAAAAGATTCA
>JAJOZX010000049.1:2137500-2382500 GCA_023014485.1 Bathynomus jamesi
ATTTTTTAAAAATTAACTTTCTATTTTCATTTATCGTTTAATTAATTTCACTGTTTTAATTTTTTATACACTGTTCTATTTATTATTTTCCATTAAAAATTTAAATTATTTTTTATTTTTTATTTTTTAAAAATTCTTTTGCGGCGGCGAAAATTCCTTGCGGCGAAAGTTCCGAACGCGATAAAATCCTTAAAGACTCTTCTCCCACTTTTTATATATATTTCTTTCAAGCTTTCAGATGTTCCGTGCGATTATTCCTCATTTTACGGAGGTCAGGCTTGTTGGCTCTTCTCTTGAGTTGACCTGGTGGAGTAAAGAGTTGGTTCTTGAGCTCTCCACTTCACATAGCCAGGTACTCCCGGCTTATTTGGAATTGTTCTGAGCTAGACATCTAGTCCTCTTTTGAAGATATCCAACGCTACACCACTCGCGTTCCTTAGTTCCTTGGGCAGCTGGTTGAACAGTCTTAGTTCTCTCACAACAAAACTATTTTCCTTCAGGGTTGAAGATGTTCCTTCTCTAGTCTTTAATTTGAGAACAAGACGCATTCTTCCTTTCCCACTTTTGACTGTTGTTTGAGTGGTTATACGGTTCAAAATAAGATTAGGGACTAGTTCCTCTATTATTTTCCAAATGTAAATAATGGTGTACCTCTCTCTTTTTCTTTCGGTTGAATATAAGTTTAATTCACGTAACCTTCCTTAGTAGTTTAGTTCTTTGCATCCATTGATCTTGGCTGTGAAGCTTCTCTGAATCCCTTCTAGTTGATTAATGTCTTCTTTCTTCTTTTTTAAATGGAAATGTAAAGACCGAACAATACTCCAACTTGGGTATGATCACTGTTTTCAACAGAGGAGTCATTACATTCCAATCCCTTCTTTTAAATGTTCTCAGTATCTGCCAATTATTCTTTTTGCTCTGTTTATTGCTATCTTATTTTGCGCTTCAAATTTCCCATCACCAGTCATTATGACTCCTAAATCTTTTACTTTAGAGTTTCTCTGAATTTCCTGTCTATTTGGGTATAGTATTCCATGGATTTTAGGTCCTCCCTTCTTCCGTATCTAAATAGTTGAAAAATTTCAGTGTTAAATTTCATACTATTGCCTTCCGACCAATTGTAGATTCTCTTCGTGTCTGTTTGAAGAGATCCTGTATCCTTTGGGTTTCTTATTTTCCTACTAATTTTCGTTTCATCGGCAAAGGATGTTACTGTGTTGTCACTGGTATCGTCCTCATGTGTGTCAGTTAGCATGATTATGAAGAGTAATGGAGCTAATACTGTTCCTTGTGGTACTCAGCTAAGGATCTCTGATTCTGATGAAGATATTCCTTGAACTGTAACGACATGCTGCCGCTCACTAAGGAAATTATATATCCATTTTCCTACTTTTCCTGTTGTTCCCATATACTGTATAATGTATATATCAGTTCATATGCTATGATTCCATGGTTATACTTGTCGAACGCCTTGGCAAAGTTTGTGTATATCATACCCATAGTTTTCATTGTTCTCGAGTGCATCAATGATTTTGTTATAGTGTTCCATTAGTTATGATAGGCATGATCTTCCTGACAAGAATCCATGCTGGTTATCATTTAATTTTTTTCGAGTTTCCAGAAAGTCAAATTTTTTTCTCTAACTATTCTTTCAAATATTTTGTTGAGATGAAACTGGCCTATAGTTTTTAGCCTCGGATCGATCTCCTTTATATATTGGAACTATGTACTCTTTCTTCGGGATGCTCGGTATTTCTCGCGTTATTCATACTGAACTCTTAATATTTCAGGTACTTCTGTTAGATCATCGGTTAAAACATTGTTTCTATTCTTCAAAGGCCCGAATGTCGCGCGATTTTTCGTCTTCCTTTTCGCAAAATTATAAAAGTATTTTGAGTTAACCTTCATCGCTTCAATAGCGTCACCTTTTTCTTCCTCTGTATGGTTTTCAGTTAGACCCGGCATGACGTAATCTATATTCTCCAATTTATCATTTAATATTTTTTTGATGTTGTCTTTGCAGTTTCTTAATTTTACACGCGCTCTTTTTCTCTTGCAGAACATTGACCTCTTTTGTCTCTCGAACCTGCTCCTCATTCCTTTTTGTTGCTATTCTGGGACATGTCTTTCAGCAATTTCTAGCATCTCCTCTTCTAGGGTTATTATCATCTCTTCCGTTGTCTTGGCCTTAAGGATGGTTCTCCGGTTTATTGCTTCCATGCTGGATGCAATACCTTCTCAATTTATAACCTCGGAGTGAAAATTAAAAATTTCGAATTTGCCTCTTTGTTTTTATATTGGTTATTTCAATAATGTTGTGATCTGATATTATAGTTAGGGATATTTCTATGTTATCAATTAGGTTGCTGTTGTTTGTGAATACCAAACCTAGGCAGTTGTTTTTCTTGTATTTTCCATTATTTCTTGTGCTAACACAAGTTCATCGGCTAGAGCTAGCAGCATTTTTGCCTGTTCCTGGTCTTCCCGTGTGCCTCTCTCGTCTTGGTTTATACATGTATTTCTTCCTATCCTTTTATATTTCATAAATGGGAAATTATGTATATATAACCTCAGATTTGCTTCCATCTGAATTGGTCATTCTGATGAAGGGCAGTCTTTTCGCCGTGATTTAGAACTACAGTTTGCCCATAGTCTAGTATAATTATTAAGTCACCTCATCTCATTTATGATCATACTAAAAAAAAAGGACGATAACTTACAACTAGTTTTAAAAATTACGATTACCATATTCTACACAACCTTTTATCTCTCGGAAAGTAATGAAAATTTATATTGTTCTTGTTTTCTCTAATATGTATGCAATTACAACCACAAAAATCACAATATATACCAAAACTGGCCCTAATCCAAAATTACCAGCAATTCCAAACTAACGTGCACCCACCTTGTTTTGATAATCCCAACTGACGAAACTTCATAAGTGAAATTCTCACTATTTTGTAATTTCAAATGTTGATGTAGACGTGGAGAGAGCCACGAAAAAATTTTAGTATGAATGTTTATGAATGAAAACAGGCTTTATCAGTGACTTGAGAATTCGAACCACGACCCGTCAAGGCAGTCGGAAATTACAAAGTCCTCGCCCGGACTCGATCTCACGACTTCCGGAACAGCAGTCCAGCATTTTAACCACTGGACTAAAAAATATATATATATACACACACACACACACACACACACACACACACACACACACATATATATATATATATATATATATACATATATATACATATATATATATATATATATATATATACACACACACACACACACACACACACACACATATATATTATATATATATATATATATATATATACTTATACCAGTATACTTGAATATGTGTAGAAGTCGGGGTCAATATAAGGCGGCCATAAGGCGATGTAAACAGGAAGAAGAGTCTATTCGAGCATCAAAAGCCTGTGAAGCTCGCATAAATAACGATAATAACAAATTTTGGAAATTTGTTAAGAATCAAACGGGTGTCAAAAATGTCCTCCCTCCGACAATCGATGGGGTGTCGGGGGAGGATGAAATTGCAAAGCTGTGGAAAAATCACTACTCTAACATTCTTAATAGTGTGAGTAGGGATAATCTTAAGATAGATTATAGCGAAACGATTGTGGAAGGGACAAGGGAAAATATTTTGATATCATTTTCTGAAGTAAAGAGGTTAATTAAAGAGTTAAAGACTGGTTCTGCGTCAGGGGTAGATGACTTATCGAATGAGGACTTAAAATATGCAAATGACGTAGTATGTCTGCATATATCATTGCTCCTATCAGCCATGCTTGCTCATAGCTATATCCCTGCAGAGTTCATGAGGGTATATATCTTGCCCTTGGTCAAAAATAAGTACGGAGACATTCTGTCCAGCAATAATTACAGGCCCATTGCTGTCGCTTCCTGCTTCTCGAAACTACTAGAAAAACTCTTGTTACTCCGATTAAATGATTTCCTATGGACATCTCCTAATCAGTTTGGCTTTAAAAGGTCCCACTCAACTGACCTGTGTATCTATGTACTTAAAGAAACAATATCTAAATACATTGACAGTAATCCAACCATTTATAGCTGTTTCCTTGATATAAGTAAGGCATATGATAGGGTGAACCACAATATTTTATTTGCAAAACTAGAAGACAGGAAGGTTCCCATGTACATATTAAATTTATTGAAATTTTGGTATTCCCACCAATCTTTCACTATTAGGTGGGGCAATGTACTATCCGAGTGTTTTGGCTCCGCTTGCGGGGTGAGACAAGGTTCCTTGCTCTCCCCTATGCTGTTTAATGTGTATATCGACGGATTAATTGCTTCACTTAATGAGGCAACAGTGGGATGTTGTATAGATAACGCAAGGATAAATAACTTAGTTTATGCCGATGATATGGTGTTAATAAGTCCTTCTGTTAAAGGTCTGGATCGGCTACTAAATGTCTGCGAAGTGTATTCGCAGAAACATGATATTCTTTTTAATGTTACAAAAACTAAGGTTATGCAATTTCATCCGAAAAGCTGTAATCAGCCAGCTGATATAAGGTTTAAAATGAATGGTGAAGTAATTGAGGAAGTACAAGAGTTTAAGTATTTGGGTCAAACTATTACCAGCTCCTTGAGTGATGACTCGGATATAAGAAAACAATCTCGAAGCCTGTGTGCTAAAGCGAATATGACCATAAGGAACTTTCGTTTCTGTACAAGTGAAGCTAAAGACACACTCTTTCATACTTTCTGCAGTAATATATACGGTCAGCAAATCTGGGTGAATTATAAAAAAGGTTCTGGCAGAACCCTAAATTTGCCGTATAACAGGTCTTTTAGACTCTTATATAAATTACCCCCGAGATGCTCAGCTTCGCAAATGTTTGCTACCCGCAATGTTCCGAGCTTCCCGGAGGTAACAAGATGTGCTCAACACAGTCTAATGCAAAGAATTAAAAAATCAACCAACCCGATCATCCAAGCTATCCATGAGTCCTGCCATTTATCCTCTAAGCTATGGACTTCTTGGTACGAAAACGTCTGTCTGTAGCTCCACTTAACTTCGGCAGTGCAGTATTATTTCTAATCAATTGTATATTTTCTATCATTAGTGTATGAACTGTCATTGTATTAATAATATTTGTCATATGGACTATAGTCTGCCAATAAACCTTTTCATTTTCATTTTCATATATATATATATATACAGTACTGGCCAAATTATTAGGAATTTTTTTAAAATTTAATTTTTTGGTATAAAATGTTAAATTAAACCAATTTTAAACGTTGAAAAGTTATTTATTTCTACACAAGAATACATGGTCATTATTTAGCAATAGTTTAGTACTTAGTTTGACCCACCTTAGCTGCCATAATGGCTGCGACACGCTTCGGCATGCCATGAATCAATTTTTTGCATAATTCTTTAGTCGAATGAAGCGTGTTTGTTCGTCAGTTGTCGTTTGGTTGTCGTGCGATGCGGGTGTGTTTCTCTTTCTTTTACGTGTCATTGTAACTACCGTTTAATTTAAATAGTGTATTTACCCAATTTCGGCAATTATTTGTTACAGTTTTTAAGTGAATTTGAAAATGGGGCGAAAGAATGACTTGAGTCCACGGAAAATTGGGCAAATACAGGTTTTATTAACTTCTTCTACATTTAAACAAAAGGAAATCGCTGCCAAACTCCATGTTTCACCACAGTCAGTACTTCGTATTAAGAAAAAATGGTATTTGGAGAAAATGTAGGCCCCAAAAGGGTTGGAAGATGCGGCAGAAAAAGGGTAACGACTCCAAGAACTGATAGACAGATTGCAATTTTGTCTCTTAGAAATAGAAGAGCTACTTGCAAAAACATTTCCAGTAGTCTAGCGGCTGATGGCATCAATATTAGTCGTAGAACAGTCAACAGGAGGCTTCTAACTGCCGGCTTCAAAGCCTACCGCCCAAGGAAGAAGCCCAGGCTCACTGAGGCTATGAAGAAGGCACGTTTTGCATGGGCAAAGGAACACATTAACTGGACTAGTGAGGATTGGGAACAGGTAAGAATAATATTTAACATTAAATAGAATGTTAATACAGTAAATACAGTATGCATAGAAGTGTATTTACAGTATGTGATAAAACTGCAGTAAAAATATCTGTAAAGCAGCAAGTCATACTGTACTTCGTTTTAGCTGTACTTCATACGCTATGCACTGACTCTTTCACAGGGCTTTCTTTGATTGCAGGTGGTGTTCTCCGATGAGTCAACGATTGCCGTGCTTGACGATCGTGTTCAAAGTGTAAGAAGGAGGCCTGGAGAAGAATTTTTGCCTGAGTGTCTGATGAAAACGGTGAAATTTCCACAAAAGATCATGGTTTGGGGAGCAATTTCTGTGCATGGAACTAGTCGTTTGAGCATTGTTGAGGGGAATATGAACCAAGTCAAGTATATAGAAGTACTAAGAAGACGTCTACTGCCTCAAATAAGGGAATGGTATGGTAATAGACGTTGGATTTTTCAACAAGACTCAGCTCCATGCCACACGGCAAAGTCGGTTAAAAAATGGTGTCATGAAAATAGTGTTCGGTTGCTCCCATGGGCTGGAAATTCTCCAGACATGAACCCAATCGAAAGTTTATGGTGTATTTTAAAGGACGTAATCCATGAAACGCCGATAACAACAAAACACCAACTCATAGAGCGACTTATTCAAGTCTGGTTTCACTCTATACGTATTAAGGAATTATGCAAAAAATTGATTCATGGCATGCCGAAGCGTGTCGCAGCCCTTAAGGCAGCTAAGGGGGGTCAAACTAAGTACTAAACTATTGCTAAATAATGACCATGTATTCTTGTGTAGAAATAAATAACTTTTCAACGTTTAAAATTGGTTTAATTTAACATTTTATACCAAAAATGAAATTTTTAAAAAATTCCTAATAATTTGGCCAGTACTGTATATATATATATATATATATATATACAGTATATATATATATATATGTATATATATATATATATATACACACACACATATATATATATACAGTATATATATATATATATATATATATATATATATATATATATATATATATATATATATATATATGCACTGGAAAGAGAGAGCGAGAGAGAGAGAGAGAGAAAGAGAGCAGTGTTACCAAACCTTCATAGAAATCTACCCCCAGAGCACTGGGAGTTCTCAAAAGATATCCCATTGGTAAAGAAAGGAAGCTTGATGGGATCTCTCGGGAGCCAAAACCTCCAAATAGATGTTTCCAATTTTAGGGATGCTACTTGGGTTTACAGACTAGGAATGTTAGTACTATTAAGTTAAATCGCAGAATATCTAACTTAGCAAGCTAAAAAAATTTTATAGTTTTCGGTAGAAATAGCTTTGTTCCCTTTTGCAATAAATGAAGTAGGAGGCGCTGGCCGGATCTGGTTTCAGAGCACTGGGAGTTTTCAGATGGTAGAATCTTGATGAGATCTCTTGGGAGTCAGAACTTCCGAATAGTTAGACTCATCTTCAGGGAAGCTACTTAGTTAGAGTGGAAGTTTAGTTTTAAATATTGTATGAGTATATCAAAATTTGGCAAGAAAAAAAATTATGCATGTTATGCATTATTATTTATTCCCTATTATGCATGGGAATTCTTAAATTAGAGGTGGTGGAAAACTGGAGGTACCCTCTGGACCAGTGCTCCTTTATCTAGGTAATTCCTATGCGAAAGACGCAATATGCAGTATATGATAAATCTTCTTGAAAAGTGGGGAAATCATTTTCATAGTGTACACTTTCGTGGAAATTCTTAAATTCATGTGTGCTGACCAGCTGAAAGGGTCTATGGATCAGTACTCCTTTCTCTAAGTAATTCCAGTGCGAAAGATGGCAATGAAAATTGTAAATTTTTAAAAGCGGGTCTCTCGATACGGTGGCTTTGGCAGGGAACGGAAAAATGATGCAACGACGAAATGGTGACTCTTGTACATAATAAATAAATAAAAAGATCCTTAAAAAAATGCATGGTGTAGATTAGATTAAGTAGTTTAGTATTCACGCTATCCTTCATTTTCCGCTGTCTTCTAATGCGGAAATGAGTACACGAGATAAGTGTACGCATGGTGTGAACGAACTGTGAAGCTATTCGCTTCATTATACTTTTTCCTACTTTCCTATACAGCTTCTTTCACCACTATTTTCTGTCAGCAGTGGCTAGCGAAGGAGAGAGAACCTTGTCTGTTCTATACTTTATTATTACTACCATCCCTGTGTGAAAGCTTTACACGTCTATAAATGTAAGCATCGTATAAGTTTTTAGTATTCTTTATTTTCATTTGCTTTTCTAGTTTTTCTACTTCTATTTTTTGTACTTCTTTCTTGGGTTAGCCTAGAATGGATCTTAGGATCTTTGTTAGCCTGTAACTCTGTAACGTTGTTAGCTACAACTGCTCTTTTGAAATAGAACTTCAATAATTTCTAGAACGAATTCAGTTTTATTTTGTCAACTATTTTCGTTCATTTGGAATAAATGTCAAACAGATTGAAAATCTGAACCACACTTCTAAACTTTGTCTCACTTTCAACCAATAAGATAATTTCTATAATCAGACTGCAAAGACTTGCGATTTGCTGAATGTTTCGTCAGCTTCGACTGCTACCTCTGCTTCTCTTTTGATCATCCACGCAAGCATAAATAATAATTATAGATTATTTACAGTCATAATACCGAATAATAGAAGATATCAAGCGAACTAATGATACAGTATATATACTGTATATGTTGAGACCGACCGAAATTCCTTTCCTCGCCGTTCGCAAACAACTGTGAATCACCAGAGACCGAAAAACACACGTCGGTTCAAGGAGAGAGAAGCAAATTGTGCTGGGTTTTTCTCAAAAAGGCCTGCGAAAAACTATGCGTCTTCCGAGCCTATATAAGCCCGAGTTCACTAAAAATCGTTCTCACTCTGGTCGTTGCTCCTTTTTGTGAATCTCCACTTTCACGTAGTGCCGTCCGAGCTCAGTTGGTTTCAGTCCTTCAAGCAACAGTTCACCAATACACGAAGTGAATCACTACTTGAGGCGACCTACAATTTCATCCCGCCGAAAGCAAACATCACTCTACCGGCGTCATCCTTCTGGCCCTGGCTTCACTCATCCTTCACCACAATTCGGTCGGCGTCCTTGCAACAAGTCTACCAACGGGCCCTCAATAAATCTTCCTGCCGGTAGGTCTATACGTCCTCAGACCATCTCCGTCGAAACGCAGTACGGTCAACCTTCACGTAGGCCCTCGTCAGTCTTCAGAGTTATCCACGTCGAAACGCAGGACGTAAACCTTCAGCTTTCATAGTTATCTCTGTCGAAATCGCAGTTCGGTAAGCCTCTTGTAGGCCCTCACTCAGCCTACAGTGTTTTGTTACGTCGTGCTAGACTATTCAGGATTCAAAGCTGAAAAGTCCACAAACTCTGCCTAATCGCGTAGGCCCTAAAAAGTGTCCGCAATACCGTTCAAACTAACTCTCCCGTTAAGACCGCAGTAGGCGTATTCAAGTGTTGTACCAATACCGTAGTTTTATATCACCTTATTTTTTTCATTCATATAATTTACTTATTTCTATAATTACTCATTGCTGTGAATCCAATATCGTACCTTATTACCTAGTTGCTGTTTTTTCACTTACTCATTATTGTAGTCTACAGTACCGAATATCATTACCTTAATTATTGTTGCTAGTTATTAACGCAGCGCTTAACGCTGATACTGTGTAACCATTTCTTATTGCTAATAAATAAATCAGTCATTTGTAGTATACAGTAGTACAAATACCATTATAGAAATGTGTGGCCGGTCGATTCGCCGACGGACGTTTTGCCGACAGACATTTTGCCGACGGACGTTTCGCCGAAAGGACGATTCGCCGAATGGACTGTCATTAATATTTCTATGACAAAATACACACGTTGCCTATCTTAACCTGGACACTCAATTCAAAAGACAAGGGTGTTTTAGCACTTGATGAACTTATTTTTATATTATATTACATTTCATTTGGAAGACATGAACCCACTTGGGTGAAGGGGTCTGTCAAGTTTATTCAAGGTTATTCAGTTGAACTCCAAATCTAAATTCCATAACTCTTTATTCGGAGCTATTGAAGAATAGGGACCCCAGCCTTCTTTAGTTAGGCTTATAAGGCTAACTAATGAAAATATCACAACCTAACCTAACCAATCCTTAGGTTAACTGTACGCCCTTGACGATTGGTTAGGTTAGGTCATGATATTTTCGTTAGTTAGCCTTATAAAGCTAACTAAAGAAGGCTGGGGTCCCTATTCTTCAATAGCTCCGAATAAAGAGTTATGGAATTTAGATTTGGAGTTCAACTGAATAACCTTGAATAAACTTGACAGACCCCTTCACCCAAGTAGGTTCATGTCTTCCAAATGAAATGTAATATAATATATTAATAAGTTCATCAAGTGCTAAAACACTCTTGTCTTTTGAATTGAGTGTCCAGGTTAAGCTAGGCAACGTGTGTATTTTGTCATAGAAATATTAATGACAGTCCATTCGGCGAATCGTCCGTTCGGCGAATCGTCCGTTCGGCGAAACAGCCGTCGCGCGTCGGCGAATCGTCCGTTCGGCGAAACGTCCGTCGGCAAAATGTCTGTCGGCAAAACGTCCGTCGGCGAATCGAGCGGGTACCATAGAAATGTTAATCACTGTGAAGAAATAATTCACAGGCCTGCGATGGTTTTGTTGTCCGAAATATTTTATCATCTACACAGTAAGTTTTGCACGCTGATTCCGAAAATAACACTGGCCAACAAAATGAAACTTTTTTTTCTCATCACAAACATGATCACACTTTTTTTAATGCATTTTTCGCGCTGATTCCGAATCTGGTTTTATTTTTTTTCTAGCACGTATAGTTATATATATAGATACACTGGTTTTGATATTTTTAAGTTTTTGATATTGCTATAAGAAAATTTATGGATGTATAGATCACACTTAGGAATGCTAAACAACAAATACATCATATACCTTATTCAATGTACTTATAAATAAAGAATATATACATTATTTTATTAAAAGCGCTGTGAGTGTGATTTCCTTTTGTAAATTTGGCCAGGATTGTCACGATACAGCATCCAACAATGGTCCGCCATCATGCTTTCATTCCAATATCCTTGGTAGCGCTTCTCCATCATCTGAATATCTTGATGGAAGCGCTCTCCTTGCTCGTCACTCACTGCACCAAGGTTTTCAGGAAAGAAATCTAAGTGGGAATGCAGGAAGTGAATTTTTAACGACATTCTTCATTAAACCAAGTTTAATGTGAAGAGGTGGCAGATAGATCTTTTGGGAATCCACTAAAGGGACAGACTGGACATTGCTTATCCCTGGGACATATGTATACCTAAGTGGCCAGTCACTTTTCGTGTAATGTTCTATAGTGGCGCGACTGTCCCACAGGCAAAGGAAACAACAAAATTTTGTGAATCCTGACTGCATACCCATAAGCATTCCTATAACTTTTAGATCTCCACAAACATTCCATTGATGACTGTCGTATTTGATTGCCTTAAGTAGTATATCCATATTGTCATATGTCTCTTTTAGATGGACGGAATGGGCAATGGGGATGGATGGCATTATATTACTATTATGCAAAAGAACTGCTTTCAGGCTTCTCTGCGACGAATCAATAAAGAGGCGCCACTCAGATGCCACATACGTCTGAGATATGGCTGTAAATAGTCCATTGATGTCATGGCAATAACAGAGGACCGTCTACTGAAAAAAATGCTGTTAATTCAAAATTCCGCTTTCGGTAGTAACTAATACGAACATTGTTCTCAAGTAAATTGTTCTCCTTTAGTCTTGAGGCGAGAAGCTCTGATTTCTCTTTAGACAGCGATAAGTCTCTAACAAGATCATTCAACTGTCCTTGGGTTAACTTTTTAGGCTCTAAATGTCTACCTTCAAAAGTGTACTCTGGTTCTGTAGATGGTCCGGAAACGCCAGTTGCACCTTCATCACTTTCCATGTCATCTATGATAGAATCTAGCCTATCACTTGGGGGAATTGGAATGGGCAACGTTTCATCATGTTTTACTGGTCTACGTGCTGAATCCAAGTTTGGATATACAATCTGGTGTTTGTTCTTGGCAGAAAACCCCATTAAGTTCACACTACAAAAATAACAGTCTTCATGATGATCTCTCGGCTCCCTTCATATCATGGGTATGGCAAATGGCATTGAAGCTTTCTTTTTGTTAAGCCAATCACGTAATCCATTTGAACAGCCAGAACAGATTTGATGTGGCGCCCATGGTTTATCTTGGTCACCTAGATGGCAACCAAAGTATAGCTTGTATATTTTCTTAATGTCGGTTGTAATACTTCGTCGCTGTGTTTTAGTTGTCAACTGGCCGCATACGAAACAGAACTTGTCGGGGTCATTCTTACATTGTCGAGGCATGTTGACTGACCTGAGCAAACTATAAATTAAAAAAAAATGTACACCAACTTGACACAAGTTCTTGGACTGGACTGATCTTTTGACACAAAGCGCGGCGTTGTTGCCTGAATCACAATGCTGCTAGACGTAAAAGCTCACACCTGAAATACATAAGATGTATAATTAAGATAATTGAAATAAATAAGATGAATAAACTAAAAAAACACAATAAAATAAACACAATCAAATGTTGAAATATTAGTATTTTGCCTATTTAAAATGGTTAAATCTGGGTAGTTATATATATGCCTTCATCTTGAAAACTATACGTGCTAGAAAAAATCTGAATGCAGTTTTGGAATCAGCGTGAAAAATGCTATCCAGCCACCACAATTTTTACTCTGATGAAAAATCTTTGTTGACCAGTGTAATATTCATTTTTCGCAATCTCGTACAGATTTTTCACAAAATGTCATATTTCATATTACATATGTAAGTAATTTTCATTAAAATTGACAATTAAATTTTTATTAAAAAGTACTGCCTATAAATGCTTCCAGATCAGAAGTGACGTCATAGCGTCTTCTAGAACATTCGAGAAACGCACCGTTAGTATACAAGTGATTGACAAGCCACGAGATGAGTCAGTCTGTCTAGTGCGTTCAAGGTTATAATTCTTTATTATTGAAAGGTGCGCGGTGACTATATTTCTCTTTTGAAATTTGTTTATTTGTCGCTATGACAACCAGAGGGTGTGTAAATAGCCCAAACATTTTCCGTTATATTTGAGGAAAATTTACTGTGAAAAAACAAAGGCGAGATATTACAGACTTCCTCAAGAAAGCAAATTATGCATACTTCGGAATGAAACTTGAGGATCAAGACAAATCATGGGCTCCACATAAAATTTGCAGTGTTTGTGTTGAACAACTTAGACTGTGAAGTAAAGGTAAAAAGGATTCTCTACCTTTTGGGATTCTAATGGTCTGGCGTGAGCCTAGAAATCACAGAATGACTGCTATTTTTTGTTCATGTAACGTGCAAGGCTACAAACTAAAAACAAAAAGGAACTTTCTTATCCAAACTTTCAGTCTGCTATAAAACCTGTTGCTCATGGACCTGCTATACCTGTACCTACTAAACCAAATACTCTTGATATAACTTCATTTGATTCGGTGTCTGATAACGATGGAAACGATGATATTGATTGCTTTCAAACCGAAACATCTGGTGAACTCCAATTGTTTACACAAAGTGAACTTAATGATTTGGTAAGAGATTTGTGTCTCCCGAAGGATTCTTCAGAGATCTTGGGATCCAGACTTCGTGCAAAGAACTTGCTTTTTTCCGGGACGTCATTTTACTGGTACAGAAATCGAGAAAAAGAATTCATCCAATATTTTCCTCAAGAAAATTCACTGGTATAATGCAACAATGTTTTGGAACTAATACTTAAGCTAGGCGCTGCAGTCTATGACCCAAATAAGCGGAGACTTTTCAGTGATTCCCAAAAGAAGTCTAAAAGGCGTCCTCCTTCACAACGGTAACTTGTATGCATCCGTTCCTGTGGCTTATTCGGTTCACTTGAAGGAAACGTACGAAAATCTTGAGCTTCTTCTAGCTAAGGTTAAATACAAAGAACACGGTTGGCTACTTTGTGGAGACTTAAAAGTGATTTGTATGGTGTTAGGTCAACAACCAGGTTATACGAAGTTTCCATATTTTTTGTGTGAATGGGATAGCCGAGCAAGAACTCAGCACTGGATAAAAAAGGAATGGTCACGCAGAGTCAACCTGACACCTAGTTCTAAAAACATTCAACGTGAAAGTTTGGTTGACACGAAGAAAGTCCTTTTGTCCTTTTACCTCCGCTTCACATAAAATTGGGCTTGATGAAGCAATTTTTTAAGGCCTTGGACGAAGATGGAGATTGTTTTAAGTATCTGTGTGGTAAATTCCCAACTCTTTCGGAAGCAAAATTAAAAGAAGGAATTTTCGTGAACACACTTTTGAGTATCCCAGTTGCTGAATTATCGTATTCACGCTTCCTTCACTAATTCCTAACTCCAGTGATAGCTCCTTGTATGTGACGCGCCGATTTGATCGAATGATGCTGTTAGCACGTTGCACAGTGTGAGCTGTGACAGCCTATACCGGGCGACCATTGCGTGGCTCATCATCGAGGTGGCTCTCCCTCTCTCCGATGATCTCACACGTTTAGACCAGCGTCCAACTGTGTTTAGATCAACAACAGCATCTCCATAAACGTTTTGTAGATGTTTGTGAATATTTCCAACTGTTTCCTTCTCTACGGTTAAGAACTCGATAACAGCTCTCTGTTTATGACGTACATCACTGTCAGACGCCATTTTCGAAACTGCGTTAACCATCGGTTTTATAAAAGGACGCTTAAAAACGGTTTTATACAAGGATGGGAGGTTCAAACCGGTTATGTGAAGCGCAGAAAGTTCAAACTTACGGCCAAAAAGACATTTCAGCCCCATGGCCTATTATTTAGCTAAGAAAAAAGGGTGGGACAAAATATACTAAGTGTCCATAGTTCATATGAAAAATGATCGAAAAACTGGTACCAAACCTCAAACTAAACCCAATTACCATCCAAACAACGCTGGAAAATAGGAAAGGCAGAATGTGTTGTGCTCCCAAATTAAAGGCCCGACAAGGGACCTCCTCAACTCTGAAGGAAAATAGTTTGGTTGTCAGGGGGGCCAAAACTTTTTAATCAGCTTCCTAAGAACCTCAGAAACGTTACAGGGGTCAAAGTTGAAGTCTTCAAGAGAAGACTAGATGCCTGGCTAAGGACGGTACCAGATGAGCAGGGTGTACCTGGCTATGTGCGGTGGAGAGCGCAAGAGAGCATTTCGCTCCTCCACCAAGCCAGGCCTAGAGGCGGGGCCACCAGCTTGACTTTCGTGTGAAGAGAGACCGACGCACCGAACCGCAACGAGGTGGTTAACGAGATGTGTGTATATATATATATATATATATATATATAATATATATATATATATGTGTATATATTGGTGTGTGTGTGTGTGTGTTTTATTCATCGATACGTTTATAATTTAAGTGGAAGTATGAATGGTTAAACATCTTTTCACATATAACAAACCCCATTCCGCCCATACGCCCATTTCAGGGTATGAGCATCTCACAGTAACATTGCCACAAGCAAACAGGGGGTCATCAAAGTACTGATGAGGCTTTCATACGTAGTTCATCACCTCTGAAAGCAACGATGATCTATGTTCGTCTATTCAAAAGAACATTCACATCCGTTTTCAATTTATTGCAATTTTCGTTAGTTTGTCCTGCAGACACCTCCAGTTAATATGGTGCATGATTCTTCAGAAGCAAGATGTACCGCAAGTCTGTGTTTCCTCTCTAAGGCAGCACAGATTTACTTGTATCAATCACAGTTATACTCGTACTACCTCAGGTTTACTCTATAGCAGTGGTTTTCAAACTTCTCAGACTGGGGAACCCTTTCAAAATTCCAATCCATGTCACTGAACCCAGGTATAAAATAGCCCTAGTTTTACATAAAAAATAAATCCTAGAGTTTTGTAATATACCGGCAAGTCGCTTCAGCCCATTCCCACTTGACGATATCATTCGCTACTATTAAAGTCACGTCCACAACTACGCCCACAGTGCTAATTTCTTAGACCTGATTGGTTATATTGTTCAGAAGGAATTGTACAACATGCTGATTGGACATTCATTTTTGACTCAGAAGCGAGGAAATACAGTTTTCATTCTTAGGATTTTCATGAAAAAAAATGTCAGAATATTTCATGAACTAAACAAAATTCATTATCGTTTATTCAAAACAACTGTCTCGTAGCATGTTAACACGTTTGCGTTACATGAATAAACTCGAATTTCATGACGCCTACGTTCCACCTTATGCAAGTACTGTATATGGATTTCACATTTCAAACTAATTTCAGATTTTTAATGAAAATGATTGACCTAACCTAACCTAACCTAACCAGACCTAACCTAGCCTAACCAGGCATAATGTAGCCTAACCTAGCCTAACCGGGCATAATGTAACCTAACCTAACCCAACTAAACCTAACCTGACCTAATTTAAACTAGCTTTTTAGTATCGACATTATGCGTGTTGACAGTAGGCACATCGACTTTGTTTCGCTACCAATATCTTTCATGCTCTCGATATTTTTCATGGAGAAAAGGAAGGTAGATAAATAAAGCGATTAGGGTAAATTAATTTTTAAGGTAGCGCGGTCAGTAATGTAGAAAAAAAAAGTCATTAAACGAATATCAACTGATTTAAAGCATTCAAATTTTCATTTCAAATCTCAGATGGCTTGAAATTTGAAATTTCAGTCATTACCAAAACTTTTCGTGGAATCCCTGAAGACCTGTTGTGAAATCTGGAGGGTCTACACAAAGTGGACATATATATATATATATATATATATCAGCTTGCCATCATCTACTGTAAATATTTCTATTCTGAACTTCATCTATCATTTAAATGTATTATGTACGAATTTAAATACACTCACTACTAAAAAAAATAATTTACAAATAACGTTATAGACTTCAGGAGCTAATTTTTTATGTAAGTAGCGAACATCATGCCCTAATTGTGAGAAATGCGATAATTATGGGAGATCTTAATTTATCTTGTAGGGATTGGGGTGGTCCTTTACAGTCTAATTCCGGTCGTTGACTGTACGAGGGTTTGCTCGAAAGCTTACTTTTTCAAGTGGTCAAGGAACCCACGAGAGAACACAAAATTCTTGATCTAGTTTTAAGTATAGACCTAGACGTAATTGATAATTGATAATATCTCTGTAGGAGACTACTTCTCCACTAATGATCATAAACAAATAACATTTGAAATTAAAATTAATGTTCATAATTCGGAGAGCCTGGAATACGTTTTGGATTTCAAAAGGGCTAAATTTCGTGACATGAAACTGTAACTTTCGAGGATTGATACAGGGATGCCCGTTGTCACCCCATCTTTTCAATCTGTTCCTAGAGATGGTGATGGGGGGAGGTGCTCGGTGACTACGAAGGAGGAGTGAAAATCGGAGGAGAATACATAAGCAATCTAAGATATGCAGACGATATAGTACTGGTAGCAGAGACAGTGGAAGAAATACAAGAAATTACTACTATGGTGGAAGAAGCATGCATAAAATACGGGCTGGAGATAATTTTAAATAAAACCAAGACAATGAAGATAGGAAGAACGAGAAGACGGATGGCGGTGGCACTGGCGTCGGGAATAATAGAGCAGGTAGAAGAGTTTAAATATTTAGGAGTGTGATTCACGCAAAATAGAGATGACTTTAAAGCGGTACAAGAGAGAATTAAACCGGGGTATGTGGCGATGAATAGACTCACCAAAATATGGAAAGACGACAATGTCAGCAGAGCGTTAATGATTAGATTATACGAGGCAATAGTGGTCCAACAGTTTTATATAGTTCGGAGTGCTGGACGATGAAGTACCACAGACGAACAAATGAATATATAAGGGAATTGACTGGCGTTAAATTCACCATAGTGGACAGAGTGGTGGATGCGCAGAGGAGATGGTACGGCCATGTGGAGAGGATGGGGGAGGATCGACTTCCGAGAAGACTGATGTATGGAAGAGTAATGGGATCGAGGCCCCGGGGACGCCCAAAGACGACGTGGCTCAAGACGGTAGAAAGAGAGAATCCGGGTTTAACCTGGCGCCAGAGAACAGACCTGGCCAGAGACGGGGTGCAGTGGCGAGATTACCGACAGGGAAGACGCATCGCAAGGGACCCAACCTGGAGACATCCAGATGGGAACTAAGTCTAAGTCATATTCCATTACTTAAAAAGGGACTGGAGAAGTCTGTTAAACCTAAATGGTAAAATGCTGAAATTAAAAGTAGCTTAACGTTAAAAAGGAAAGCGTATTTCAAATTTAAAGAAATAAATAATTTGTCCGATGAAAATGTTTAAAAGCTCTTGAGAAGGCGAAGCAAAAACTTATTAGAAAAAGTAAGCACAACTATGAGCTTTAAATATAATGAACCCAATTAAATTAAATCCGGAGGAATTCTATAATTATGTTAGGAATAAAAAAGTAGCTTGCAGACTATTGGTCCACTCATAGGCAAAAACAACGAGCAAATTTACGATGACTTACAAATGACTGAAATTTCAAATAAATTCTTCTCTTCCGTCTTTCTTAACAAAAATATGAACAACCTTCCCAGTCTTGTAATCATGCTCAGTGATGATCATTTTAAAGCTTTATGATTTTACCATTAATGAAACTGAAGTACTCTCGGCCATAGGTAAAATTAATCCTAATAAAACTCTCAGTCCAGATGAGGTATATATACCCTTGGGTACTTAAAGAAATGAGCTGCGCAATAGTCTCTCCTCTCTCATATATATTTAATAATAATATATAATAATAATAATAATAATAATAATAATAATAATAAATCGTTACAGTCTGGAAGAGTTCCTTTCAATTGGAAACTTTCAAACATTACGGCAATATTTAAAAAAGGTGGCCAAATCGTTTCCAGGAAATTATCGCCCCATTAGCCTGACTTCAGTTGTTCGTAAGCTTATGGAGACGATCGTTCGGGGCAGAATAGTTAATCACTTAGAAATGAATAAATTAATCAAAGATTCTCAACATGGCTTTCGACGTAATCGTTTTTGTCTTACTCATCTGCTCGATTTCTTTAATGATACTGTAAATATATATGACCATAGTAAAACAGATGTTATATAATATATTTCGATTTTCAAAAGGCGTTTCATAAAGTGCCACATAAGAGCTTATTAGCTAAACTTCATTCTCACACAAATGATGGTAATGTTCTCAAATGGATTAAAAATTTTCTGAGTGGACGTAAACAAAGAGCGGTCATTAAGGGTTGGGGACTGTTCGCCGCCGCCCTTTCGCCGCCAGAGGTTCGCCACCGCCGGTTCGCCTCCAGCGATTCGCCGATGGGGACTATTCGCCACCAGAGGCAATTCGCCACCTCAACTTATTTAAATTGGCAATAAAACAAATTTTTGTAAAAGCTATATATTGAAATGAAATAATTAAACACAGTTATTTATAAAAATGAAGTAAAATAAGGAAATTTCAATTAATTTAATAATTATGTCAAATGCAAACAGTATAGTTATTGAAAATAAATCAATAGTTATTGAAAAAAATTAGATAAATAAAATTTCAGTTCATTTGATAATTATGTGCTAAGCCTCGCAAATATTCTAAACAGTCTCTTTCACCGAATCACCATACTCCAGCACGATTTTCTTAATTCTTGCATCCATGTCACGATATTTTTTTAGCTTCAGTGTCGGGTGATGACCAGCAATAAGTTGTTCCATGTACAAGTCACGACCTTTTTGTACTTTGACTAACGACTCGATAAACTTCCATATAGTGGGATGATGAGCTCCAAGTTCAAAGCTAGTGGAAGAATTTTAGGATAAATATATTCAATCGACCTATCAAATTAGCAGGAAGTCGAAACTTGGTACACTTGTAAACTGAACCCTACTGATGAATATATTAAAAGTCCCAACAAATCCAAGTTGTGCTCCAGCCGCCATCTTGGAAAATGGCGGCCGAATTTCGGTTTTTTGGAAATAACTTCAGACTCGTAAAAGATACGAAAATTTACCAAGAGAGCAAAATCATTCTACATAAAAAGCAAACATTTTCTGTTCCCAACTTTGTTTTGTACGATGAAAAATAAAAAAGTTACGCAAAATACAAAATTCCTTTATTCTATGAATCAGTGCAGACATGACGTTCAAACTTGGTTAATGGGTAGAAATTCGAATATTTTGTTGCAATTTATTATTTCAGAACCATGACAGTTTGTTTTTTATAGGTAGTTTGGTAAAAAAGTAAAGCACAACAGAAAGAGCTAGAGAAAAATACTGTAATGTAATTTTTTTGATGACGGGTAGGAGCTAAGTTATCGGTTTGGAGTAACATTATTTAAAACAGTTATTTTATTCCTTCATTAGACATCTAAGTATTGAAAATGGAAATAATTATGAATGCTATTCTCAATACATACATTACTAATATATTTTTGTAAAATATAACATGCATTTTTCCTTATCTTGTATACTGAAGAAAAATGTAACATAGGAAGAATTTTCATGTATTGATGATGACCATGATGTTCAGACAGGTTTTATGGATTGAACATAAAATAACATCTTATTAAATGGTCACAGTAATCCTTAGACACTTGGGAACATCACTATAGCTAACTATAATCGTCTGTTGTTACCTAAAATGAAAATGTAGTAATCTAAGTCTTGGAGTGCAACGCAGTAATACAGTATATAGCTTTAACACTAAGGCACTGTGTGACATCTCTAATGTTGAATAAAGTCATCTAACATGAGCTAGGAAATAAAATGTAATTGTGTCTCCCTGTTTTAAGTATAATTTTCTAATTACTACGCAAAAATAAGCTAGATTGTACATTTATTGCATTATGTGTAGTGTCATATTGCAACACACTCAGTTATCAGTTGTCTAGTAGCGTTTCAACATAAGAGTTCTCGCAGGTAGTTCCTTCACATCCTCCACACATCGCTGAGCACAGCAAACCAAACTGTATGCACTTGCATCTCTTGGTGCATCCTAGCTTGCAGTTACATGAAATGAGGTTAAGAAGTTGTGATGGAGCGGCTTCCTTGGTAGTAGGAACAGGCCTCAGTGATTTCCCTGTCATGGACCATCCCCACTCTGTTGGCTCCAGGCAGTTTCCTAACCATTCTTGGACCTGCAAGTACACTCTGTATGAGTGTTGCTCTGCTGCTGCACTGGTCGGAGGTAGGGATGCTAGTTGAAGAGATGTATCTAACTTCTTTTTTGCTACTATGCGATTATACATGAAGTATCTTAGCTCATCCAAGGACTTTGACTTTGATCCGTACATTTTTAAGAGGAACTTTTCCTCAGCAGCTTTGATATCTTCTTTACTGGCATCCTTTTGGTTAAATATTTTCATTTCTTCTCTCATTTCTGTATGGTTCTGTAGAAGTTGGAGACCTCTAACTTTTCCTTTTTTATACAAAGCTGATGTGGTATCGCATCCAGTCATGGCGTGAGCAGATAGCAAAACTTCACAAGCCTTCCCCATGTTTTTTTTCTCACTTTGGATGCTGAAAATACGGGGTGTGCTGTTTGATTTCCCTGGTTTGAGAAACCAAATTTCAAAGTCTTCATGGGCTAGAGCAGTTAGAAGCACTAGAAGATCCGTATCCTGGCCAACAACTACTGTTTGATTTTGTATTTAGCTTGATCTAGAGCAGCCTTAACAATAACAGTATCTGCATCACTCTCCGCCTGAACAACAGAATAACCTTTGATCTTCATACTAGACACAAGAGATGCAATCAGGGCCCGTTTGTTGTTTCTGTTAGCAAGAAAATCTGATTGTGGTATAGTGGTTGGTGTATTCTCATTAAATATGATATCTCTAGAAGTTCTTTTTGCTGCTCGTCGCTCTTGCTCGGCTGTCTTAGTGGTTTCTCTGTCAGGATAACCATCAAACACCACTGTACAGTTTTTACCGTAATTGCTCTCTACAGAGGTTGTATACAAGTCAAACAGCTGACCAAATGTAGCGGGTTTTGGCCAAACAACGCAATGAAGAAGGTTTCCTCCATCTAAAATGTAGTGAGGATTGGCTGGTAAAGCTAACATCTCGTTGTGCGACTGAAAAGCATTGATCAGAGAAGACTTTGTGCCTTTTCTTAACAATGTTGAGTCAAATAATGATGGAGGCACACTTGCCAGCTCATACTGAAAGTACCCTTTAACTTCTGTTTTGCTTATGTCCAAACATATCATTCTGTGGAAGAGTTCTTGTGGGGAATGCAGGATTACAGTTTTTTCTTTCATCTTTATTGTGCCAGATGACAGGTTAGACAAAGGAACTACTTTCTTCTTCCTTTGCAGTCGAATATCAGAGAAGCTATGACTTGAGAGTGCTTTCATTGTTTCTGTACCAATCTCTAGTGCCCTATCACATGTTATTGATGAATCTGCTATCAACCCATTTGAGAGGTTTACCAACTGTCCTGATAATTGACCAAATGGGTTATGTTCTTTTAGCCAGCAAACAAATGTCACAAAGTCGTTTAAATCTCTTGTTTGACGAGATGTTCCAGATTCTATGTTCTGATGACTAATTGTTACACTTATTCCTGCGAACTCTGATAACGTTCCAGTTATTTCACCACAAGCTGGAGCAGACAACACCCATCTCTGTAAAGTTGAATCTGTGATTCCCCGACCATGTGTAAGTCCACCTATTGCTTTAAAGCTACGCATTAAAACTTGCTCAATGCACATATCTGTTGACACACCAGACCAGAATCTGTCACTGCGCCTGATTGTGAAGTAACCATCTTTCGTGAATCTTTGGAAGTCCTCAGATGACATTTTGTTGGGCAAATCCTCCATCAAAGTTAGATACAGATGGGCACATTTTGCATAGTGTATATGACCTGCACTATGAAAGTAAGGAAGCATATATTTGACAGTTTCAATATGCAAATTCCAGTCTGCTGTTCGTTCTGCTCTTATAAACTGAAGGATAAGCATGACTTGCTGAAAATACTGAAGCCATAACTTAGGTGTTTTGCCTGAATTCTGCATATCTTTTTTGACTTTCTCAAACAGATTTATGTAGTTCTCAATAGCAACACACTCAAAAACATCTTCAGAAGTTAGTGCCTTTGCTGAATACTGTTTTGATATTTCACACAGTATGTTTTGTGATTCTTCAGCTTTTGAAGCCAATTCGTCATGAATGAGAGTAAAGAGTGCTGCAGCTGTTAGAATATGAGCACGTACGGCTCTGGCATATGAATGGCCTTTCATCATGTGGGGTACAGTCGCTTTTCCATAAACAGTTTGCCACAACTCCTCAATCCCACTACCACTCATTATATGTCCTACTGCTCCCATGTATGACATCAACAAATGAAAACCTCCTAAGCGAACAACTATTGAAGATACAAGACTAGCAACTGGTTCTGACTCAACAATATCTACAGACTTCAAGAACAAGGGTTGGTCAAAAGTAACTACACATGCCTGATTATGACTTTGGCTTTCTTTTGCGGCAAACATCAAAGCTGAGTAAAGGGTTGTCAGATTTCCTGGTTCTAGATTTATGAAAGGCACTGCCAGCACACGACTTACATTCCATGTTCCATTTGTAACTGCATATTTCATATAGCCATTCCAGCTTGGTAATTTATTTTGAACTTCACTAAATCCAGCCAACCACAGAACATCAAGTTTGAAACCTCTGCGAACTACATCTCCATCTTCATGTGTTATGTCACTTAAGATTATGCTCTTCAAACCTGATGTGGGAGGTTTTTTGTAAGGGATAATGGGTATTTGATTTGAAGTAGTGTCACATTTTTCACCAATATTACGTGCTAAAGGAGGGCATTTCGAGACAGAGTTTCCTGGAGTAACACACTTTATTCCTCCAAGTGCATGAAAGGTACCCAAACCATCCAGGGTTCTTGTGTTCACATCAGCATTATCAAAGACAAACTGTATAAATGCATCTGGTTGTACTGTTGACCGTGGGCTATTAACAGCACAATTTAGGAAGTTTGTGGCTTCTTTGTATGAAGAGCATGCACCCACAGCATGCAAAATGTCTATTAGATGTCTTGATCCATAATTGCGATATAGGTGTACAGAAAGTCCCAAATGCAGTGGAGATAGGAATGAACGTGGCCTCATAGCAGAAATTATCGAATGGTTGATAAAAGTTCTCTTGCGATCTATACTTTCAGGTGTAGGTTGAGTTTTAGTTGAAATAAGAATCTCAGTGAAAGCTGTAAGTGTCGGGGGAACTAAAGTCTGACCCTCAGCCTTCATGTCATCAATGTCTGGGTACATGCTACAATCATACACTGTTTTACAAATGTCTTCTTTGATGATTTTTGCAGCTGTTTCAACAATACGTAATCGTTCACTAGTCTCATCTGTCTTCTTGTTTTCATACCATTGTTCTGTTAAAATCCTCCGTCCTGTGTGAGTGAAGCTAAATATGTTATGTCGGGAATGCAGATCTGTACAGATTATGCTTGACTTGTAGTGTGAAAGGAACTTACACTTAAGCCAGTGGTCACTGTAAAGGTCTTCTTTTTGTGCACCAGAAACTTCCATCATAATATCTTTCAGCTCACTCAAACTGTACTGACACTCATCATTACTTTCAATGTATTCCAAAAGTTTTTTGAAAGCAGACGAAGCTACTGATTCTTCTGGACGTCCTGCTGAATCTCTTTGTGCAATGCGCTTGAATGTGCTGTAACATACAAAGTGATAACGACCTTCTTCTGCTACTAAATCAATGGAATTTGCAATACGTGAATATACTTCCTGCCCCCAACTATCACTGCGCTGTTCACAAATTGAAATAATTTTTTCTCGAAATTCAAGAGTAGCCACATTATATACAGTGAGGCGTCTATTTTTTGAATGTTTTGTGTCAGGTAAACTTGCTTTCTCTCCACAAAATATACAGTCACTTAGAAAGTTAAATGTCTTTATTTCTGAACGAAGAACTCTGTTGGCTTGTGAAGTTGATTGTTCTGAAGGTTCCTTATTGACAGCAGCTATACTGTGCTTTCTTGTGTAGTTTCTCCGACAGATTTTGTGTACTGGTACACTCTTCAGTTCCTGAAATGTCTTGTATTTATCATCTCCTCTATCTTTGCTTGCTTGAATCAGAGTCTTGATCCCTCTTTCCACAAATACCCCGCTTCCCACATCGATCTCTTCTGCACATATCAAGCACTTCATCTTGACTCATCAATAGCGTCCATTACCTGAAAAGAAAAGAAAAATATTAGTTCGTCTGTCATTCACTTTGAACTATTACTTCGGTATATTAACTCATAACCTCCGATTGAGTGAATAAATGTTACAGATGAATCCGTAGATATAATCATAATTAAGAGTATTTATTAGAAGTAGAATATAGGAAATTAGGGACAGAGTTGCCCATATCTGCTAGAAACAAGAAAATGTATTGGTATAAATATTTAGAAAACCAGGTACTGTCACAATTTATATTTCTACTAGCTCGTTCCTGTGAAATATTTTTTCACAAAATCACCCATACAAAGTAAGAGAGGTTTCTGAAAATAGGCAGTCATAACAAAACATTCGCTTTTTTTACCCACAAACAATGTTCCCTCTAAGGTGTGCGCGTGTGCGCGCGCACACGCGTTGTGAAACCCGCGCACACAGCAAAATAAAATGCGCACCGGCTCAAGCGTATCATGAGTCACGACAGTAAATGAAGTAATTTAAAAAATATACTGTCACACAAGGTCTGACCATTTGCATGAACGTACTCTATAGTCGCTCTTTTAAGTATTAACCCCTTCTGCTCGACTTCGCCGACGTCCGCGCAATTACGCAATGCGGATTTTCTTTAGTCTATGTATTTGCATTTTTTTTCTTTTATACATTAACGCATTGAATATAAACCTTCTCTTTCTTATTTTTGCATAAAAACGAATAGTAATTATCTCATAATTCATAAAAAATAAAATTATTTTTTATTTTATTCCTATTTTGTGAGTGGATAAAATCATGTATTAATCTTGGTAGTCTATTTTAAATTGCAAATTGCTAAATGCTAAAAATTGTTTTGAGAAATGATAACTAAAATAGTCATTTTGAATTAATGTTATTTTTATTTTATTTCTTTATTTTGTTGGATTTTATTTTACTATTTTTTATTTTATTCATATTTTTAGAATGGATAAAATGTTTTCTTTTTTAAAATATATAATATTGCAAAGAGTTTTTTAATATCCATTTAATAGTACCGTAATGATCGAGCTATCACCTTATGGAAATAATATTTATTAAGTATTTAATATTTATATATATTTCATTTTGAAGATAATAGCGCTCAGAAAAGTTTGCACAATTTTTCACCATGAATCTAAATGTACGCACAACGAAAATTTCTTGCGCACACGGACTAAAAAATATTAGAGGGAACATTGCCTACAAACCCAGTTTGAACGTCGTGTCCGCATTGATTCATAGAATGAAAAATCTTTGGTTTTGCATAACTTTTTTATTTTTCATCGTACAAAACAAAGTTGGGAACAGAAAAGTTCAGTATTGAACCTTACCTTATGAACCTTATGTTGTTTCGTGCGTTGGACTCTCTTCACACGGAGGTCAAGCTGGTGGCCCCGCCTCTAGGTCTGGCTTGATGGAGGAGCGAGTTGCTTTCTTACGCTCTCCACCGTACATAGCCAGGCACGCCCGGCTCATCTGGTACTGTCCTGAGCCAGGCATCCAGTCTTTTCTTGAAGACTTCAACTTTGACCCCCGTTATGTTTCTGAGGTCCTTAGGAAGCTGGTTGAAAAGTCTTGGCCGCCTGACAACCAAGCTATTTTCCTTCAGGGTTGAGGAGGTCCCTTGTCGGGCCTTTAATTTGGGAACACTACATATTCTCCCTTTCCTATTTTCCAGTGTTGTTTGAATGGTAATTGGGTTTAGTTTTAGGTTTGGTACCAGTTTTTCGATCATTTTCCATATGTACTGTAGATTATGATGTACCTCTCTCTTCTTCTTTCCAGTGAGTACAGATTTAGTTTACGTAGTCTTTCCCAGTAGTTGAGTTTTTTGCAGCCATCAATCTTGGCTGTGAAATGCCTTTGCGTTTCTTCTAGTTTATTAGTTTCTTCCTTTTTATATGGGGACGTCAAAACTGAGCAGTATTCAAGTTTTGGTATAATCAGTGTTTTTAGCAGGGGAATCATTACTGTCCTGTCCCTTCTCTTGAAAGTTCTTAGTACCTGTCCGGCGACTCTTTTTGCTTTATTTATCGCTATCTGATTTTGTGTTTCGAATTTTGCATCATCTGTCATTATTATCCCGAGATCAATCGCTTTCGTGCTTCTCTGAATTTCCTGTCTATCTGGAGCATAATATGCAGTCTGTTTAAGTTCTTCTTTTCTACCATATCTCAAGAGCTGAAATTTCTCGGCGTTGAATGACATGTTGTTGTCTTCTGACCATTTATATATTTTGTTCGTGTCCCTCTGCAAGGCCTCCACGTCATGTACATCGCTGATTTTTCTGCTGATCTTTGTATCGTCTGCAAAGGATGTTACTATACTGTTGCTCTTACTATTGGTTGCAATTCTTGTGGCAATTCATTGGCAAGTGCTTCTACATGGACATCAATGTCAGCAATTGGCACAAAAGCAAGAGCAATTACCATTTTTGCTTTTAATGCAAAGTCAGAATCGGTATTGTATTGCTGGGTGGCTCCAATTGCAGCAGTATGTCTTTGCATGCTCTGCGCCAAATGAAAGAAACAGCCTTTGATCCTAGCTTCAGGAAAACATTCTCTCATAGCAATGATAGCTGCCTGCTCAAAATCACAATGGATACACTGTGGACTGACATTTGGCAATAATGACTTAATCATTTCAAACATGCGTGTAAGTAGTATGATGGCAAAAAGGTAGAGGAAGTTGGGGTGCTCTGAAATCCTGCCCAGGAGGGGCACCCTGAAGGCCTTCGCCTTCTGTATGAGGGGGGCCCCCCTTACTTAAGTTCCTCACCCCATTTATGGGGTCTCACCGTCCTTAATGAAGGGCATTTACACCTTGAGGGCCCCTTTCGGGGCCCCCCATCCTCCTTGGGAAAAAAAGGTCTCGTCTTCACCTTCCTTCAAAAAAAAAAAAAAAAAAATTTAAGAAAGGATTCATCCTCGCCTTCCTCCTTGAAAAAAGTTCTTTCATGAGACAAACAAGAACAAACATGCAAAAGCATGCAAAAACATACATACATTCGAGTACTTTCTGTTCAGGCAAGTTCCGCCAGACAGTAGAAATGAAAACTTAAAATGAATATCTGAAAGGTTTTAATAGGCCTAACGAGAGTGTGCATCGACATCAACACATCCAACTTTCGTCTGTTAACAAATTGCGAACAATACATAAATCAAAATCAGAGTGAACATATTTTAAATCGAAAACAAGTTCTTTGTTTAATATCTGTATTATAAAAATTAAAATGAATATTTATTATTTTAATTTAAATAAATTAATTTCTCTCTTTTTTAAGGGAAACTGGCTTATTTTCAAACGAGATGAACTTCAAATACAATATATACTTATAACACGCATATTTGTTTATTTACTTTTAAATATGTAGTTTTCTGTTATTTACATCGATATATACCATCACATTCACTTTCACATGCCATCTTCTAAACATCCACTTAAATATTATTACTAATATTGATTTATTGTTATTATTACATATATATGTACACGTTAAGAGTATTTCAATTAAATATATCGATTTCAATTTCCTTCGTAATAAAAGCATCTGGCAACTCTACCCCAATCTTGCTATATTTCTCTCACAGTAACTGTCTTCAGAGTAGTAGTTAAGTTTAACTTTCTTCTAACGACTATTAGTTGATACTAATCTTGTTATTATTATTATTATTATCTATATATATATATATATATATATATATAATATAATATATATATATATATATATATATGATAATAATAATAATAATAACAAGATTAGTATCAACTAATAGTCGTTAGAAGAAAGTTAAACTTAACTACTACTCTGAAGACAGTTACTGTGAGAGAAATATATATATATATCCAAAGAAGTAGGTTCGGGTAAAAAACTTTCTTAATCGATGCAATTAAAGAAAACAGGATGTCAAGTTTGTCGAAGTTGGTATTTTTAAATAGATTCAAGGGGAAATAGGTACTGAAACTTGAGAGATTTTTCATTAAGAACCTTTCTAGTTGTAGTTATAGTTAGGCCTATTCACATTACTTTAATTATCATTTCTCTAATTTAAAGACTGTTCACAATTCCTCATAATTCTCATAATAAGCGTACCGTTATACAACGTTTAAAATGTTATAATTTAATACTTTATGATATCAGATCTCGTATAAAAAACATCATTTTCTGTACAAATGGCCACAAAAATACTTTCAATCATAATAATGTACTTATAGAACGCACCATACGCTTTTTCACTTGTATTAAAAACGTAAAACTGAAAGTTGTATCATCACGCGATCTTCGATTCTGCAATGACGTAAGTGAGCCCTAACATTTAATTTAAAATTATTTAACAGATCATTCGAGGGAACTGTACATCGATCTCATTATAACTTCTGGCTCAAAATAACCTGCCATGCATATTTACACGAGTTCAATTTAAATAAATAAATAAATATATATATATATATATATATAATATATATATATATATATACACAGGGGTTAGACAAAATAATATGAACACCCGCCGATTTCACCGGTTATCTTTACGGACTGCTCAGACACAAAGTAAACGGTCAAATGACTGGCAAACCTATTTAAATGCGTAACAGAGAGTGTATACGTCATGTTATAACCCTCACGTTGTTTTTACAGATCTGAGTGAATTATGAATTAGCAGTTATGAAAGACCTGTCAGATTTCCAAAGAGGGCAAATTGTCGGAGCGCGGATGGCTGGTGCATCGGTGACGAAAACCGCTCAGATGTTCAATGTATCCAGAGGAACTGTCTCTATGGTCATGTCTGTATACCAAAACCATGGAAAGACAAGCACCGACAAATGCAATACTGGACGCAAAAAGAAGCTGTGTGATCGAGACCGCCGGGTGCTAAAGCGCACTGTGACAAAGAACCATAAGACCACAGCTCCAAAAGTGACTGCAGAGCTTAACCAGCATCTTGCAAGCCCGGTATCGACCAGAACTGTACGTCGCGAGCTCCATGGAGCTGGATACCATGGGAGGGCTGCAATTGCCAAACCCTTCCTTTCGCACATCAACATTGAGCGGCGCAGAAAATGGTGTAATGACCATAAGAATTGGTCAATGGACCGGTGGAAGAATGTAGTCTACTCCGACGAATCCTCCTGTCTGGAGACTGCCTAAAGATGCTTATGACCCCGAATGCCTGACCTCAACCGTTAAGCATGGAGGCGGATCTGTGATGGTTTGGGCAGCAATATCGTGGAATACTCTTGGCCCAGCTGTAGTACTGCATGGTAGGGTTAACGCCCAGGTCTATCTGTCAATATTGGCTGACCAGGTCCATCCCATGGTCCAAACGCTGTTTCCCAATGGCGGCGCCGTCTTCCAGGATGATAATGCACCAATCCACACCGTTGGGGTCGTTAAAAACTGGTTTGAAGAGCATGTTAGTGAAGTAGAACGCTTGGATTGGCCTCCACAATCCCCAGATCTTAACATTATCGAGCATCTGTGGTGTCAGTTGGAGCAGCAGGTCAGAAGCCGATTCCCACCGCCGGCGTCTTTGGAGGAACTGGAGCAGGGTTTGCTCGAAGAATGGCTCAGGATTCCTCTAGCCACTGTCCAAAAGCTGTATGAATCAATTCCCCGACGCATTGCAGCTGTTATTGCCGCTAAAGGAGGACCAACTCCATATTAAGAATAAAAACCGCCATTTATCAAGGTGTTCATATTATTTTCTCTAACCCCTGTATATGTATATATATATATATAAGGAGTTTGTATGTGGCATTCCAACAGAAGGCAGGAAGTGTCTGAAACTTATAAAGTTCTCTCTTATTGCTTTCCTTATTGTAACGGACATCACAAACGAATTTAAAAAGTATTTAAGTATTATGTTGAGTAACAGAGCTAGATAACCCCGCCACAGCCTAGTTTCTTAGCATAATCATGAAACATAAAACAAGATTATATTAATATATATATATATTCTTAGGAACATCATACGTTAGGATAAGGTTTATTCCCCCAACCTTATCCTAACGTATGATGTTCCTAAGAATTGTAAATATCTTGTTTTACCTGACCTCTACCATTTTAACACTTTTGTGAAAAAGCAATTGTTGAGTGTGGTGAGGAAATTTTATTTTCACACTGATTTTAAGGTTGCTTTTGTAAATAATAATACCCTTGAATGTTTTTTCCGTTGTAAGGACAAAATCCCCCCTGCGATGAACTGTTCTGTCGTTTATTTGTTTACCTGCCCTGGGTGTTCCCAGGGGAACTACGTTGGCAGCACAGTTCGTTCTTTGCAGGCAAGATTTTGCTCCCATATGGGTATTAGCCATAGGACAGGGAAAGTTTTATCTAAAAAGGAAGAGTCTGCCATTAGAAATCATTCTCTTAAGTGTAAGGTTGATATTTCCGTTAATAACTTTAAAATTCTTAAATCATTAAAATGCCCGTCCTCTCTCCGTATTTACGAATCTCTGTGCATTAAATTTCTGAACTCCAGTTTAAATATTGATTCTAGTTGTTACCCCCTTTATATTAATTAAAATACCTACAAACTAATTCCCCCCCCCCCTTGACCCTGTCTCCTTTTCGCCTCAGTTGTTTGTGGCTGTCAAGTGAGCATGGTATGTTTGGTGCACTTTTGCTTTTTCATTTAACTTTTATTAGTGAAGTTTTTAACTAATTTGTTTGAATGTTTTTAGTTTTTAAATTTTATTTTTATCATGTGTATATATATATATATATATATATATATATACACACGGGAAAAGTAGTTTGAAGATTTTTTCCATCTCACGACTGACTATAATTATACACTTTATAGGAGTTTGCAAATTGCATATATTTAGACAAAAAGTATTAGGTCTTACGCTGATTTCATGTCAATATCAGCATGCTTCACTGCCCTTTCAGTCATTGTGACCTTAGATCGTACCAGTACTATGGTCTTGACAAAGCACAATGTGTTAAATTTACCAAACAAGGATAACCTATGTTCAGGACTCTGGACATTTCCATAGTCAACATCAACTAAACCTATTTGATTGTGCCTTTCTTTATGTACATGCAATAGCATCAATTGGTTAAGCTTTCTCTGAGCCGTGTTTGAACTCAGATAAGATTTAATACGCAAGATATTACTAAACGAGCGTTCACTACACGTAATGGAGGCAGGCATCACTATAATTAACTTTGTTTACGTAATCACAGAGGAGATAAGAAATTACTGGTCATGCGTCAGTGATTGCACGTGTGTAGCTACATTACGTAGGATTAACTGCTGAAGGGAATCGTGAACACAAAGTTCATACTGAAGGTTGTTAGATGTGTATGTAGTCTTGCAGGAAGGAAGTCTGAGCCCAAGAATGAAGTTACACTCTCTAATTATGCTGTGGACATCAATCCTTTGCATCCTCGAGAAGCAAATCTTTACACTGGACATACATTTTGTACTCTACTTCGTCAAAACTCTCTGTTATGGGTATTATAATGAGGTCCAGAGCTTCATAATGTGTCTTTCTGTAAAGAACTTCAGATGCCTAGCTACCTTCCGGTGGAACACAAACCTCTTCTAGCCTAGCTGGAACTCTTCTAAATCGAGGCTGTGAGGGTACATCTACATGACAGGAACCTAGTGGCTGTACTTTCTTTCAGAAAAGACTAGCCCCTTCATCATTTCGCATATTTCAGAGAGTTTTATCAGTCCTACCAACAATAGCTTATATATATAATATATATATATATGAAAAATTATTTCACGAAAGTGACACGTGAAAAATATTTATGATGAATAAAACCACGAAGGGAAAAGAAACACAAAGGGGTGCTCAAGCGCTTTCGTCTAATGACATCCTCAGGAACACTGGAGTGAAAGGACAGATCAAGGCAATATATAGGTTACAAAAATAAACATACATACATACATATTCACATATATATACATATATATACATATATATATATATATATATACATATATATATATAATATATATATATATATATATATATATATATATATAGTAAGCATAGAAAAAATTGTGGAAGGAGCAAACACATTTGTATGGGAAATTGACACTTTTAGCACTTCGGCCGACATTCAATATAAATTCAAATGGCTTGTTTATGAAACAGGTCACAAAAGAATAAAGAAATAAAAATAAATATAAATATAAATTGGGGAAAAAAAAAAATTAATTACAAAATAGTGCCTTAGTGATATATATGTCACAGCCTAAATAACCATAAAGAAATAAACCAACAAATAAAAAACCACAAATATATATGTATATATATATATATATATATATATATATATATACATACTAGTGATGTAGCGGATGTCATTTTTTTCACATCCGCGGATGCGGATGCGGATGAGGATGTTTGATTTCAACATCCGCGGATGCGGATGCGGATGCGGATGCGGATGACTCCATCTTCGTTATTTTTTAGGATATATTCGAGATTTGTTGTATTTAACGTATATCATAAGTTATTATATAGAGAGAGCTGTAGCTATAATGTAGTATAATTGATTAATTGTACAATAATTGCTGTACTTTTCTCTGAACATATAAAATAATATCAAGCATCTAACTAATATAGAAATCAATTAGTGAATTCGTCTGCAAATAAATTCGTTATATTTTGTTGAGTTTCAGCCACAATTAGAAACCATAATTGTGTTACCAGGATGCGGGACGTGAACCCAACTCAAATGCACCCCACCGACCTCTTTCCCCAACCTCCACCCTTATAGAAAGAGATCTTTAATTAGCTTGATAACTATTTATATTAAGTTTAAAGTTTTATTAGGCATATTTATAAATGAGTAGTTAAAATAAAGTAAACTAAGATGTTCATCGTTTAATGTTCAAACTTAATTATAGGAAGGTTATGCTTAAGGAACATTAATTTTTCTGCCTTTTCTGCTGCCAGTCTGTTTCTCTTTTCATCATATATTAATCCAGCACTGCTAAATAATCTCTCGCTTGGTACGTTTGTTGGAAGACAGGCTAAATGTTTCCTTGCAAGTTTACTCAAGTATGGATAGATATTCTGCGTATTTTTACACCGACTAATAGGATTGTCACATGCAGCCAGGCGTTTTTCTTGGTGATAGCTCTCGATCATTTTTACTACACCTTTTGACATCGCGTAGGTCTCGTCATTGCTGCTTGACTCAAGAAACTGAGAGACAGATTCTGTGATAGATTTGCTTGTTGAAGGTGTTGGTTCTGTCACTGAAACCTTTATTCTTTTGGTGGGTGGCGAAGCGACAGATTCAAGAGATTGAAGCTCTTCAACTGCTTTGCCAAGTGATGATTTAACTCGTTCTAATGTACTAGGTGAAAATAACTTAGCTTTGTAACGTGGATTTAAGTAGGTTGCAAGAGAGTAACTTCATACAAGAACAGCCTCTCGTCTCGTCGCTTGCATCACTTTTGCGCACAATGAACTAGTTCTATTAATATAGTAGAATTTGATAATTTCCGCTTATTAATGACATTTTATCTCAACGGTCCACATCCGCACGACATCCGCAGTCCAAAGTGCGGATGCGGGTGCGGATGCGGATGTGAGAAAATGTGCGGATGTTCCGCGGATGCGGATGCGGACGCGGATGTGACCTACATCACTAATACATACACACATACACACATATACATATATATTGTAAGTAAAGAAAAATTGTGAGAGGAGCAAACACATTTGTATGGGAAAATGACACTTTTAGCACTTTGGCCGACATTCAATATAAATTCAAATGGCTTGTTTACGGAACAGGTCACAAAAGAATAAAGAAATAAAAATAAATGTAAATATAAATAGGGGAAAAAAAAAAATAAAAAATTACAAAATAATGCCTTAGTGATATATATGTCACAGCCTAAATAACCATAAAGAAATAAACCAACAGATAAAAAACCAAAAATTGTAAGTGGAGTCTACAAATTCAAGCTCAAAAGGGAAGTTTACAATCAATTTAATAGATGATGCCAAATTGATATATATGTCACAAAGAAATAAAGAAATAAACCAAAAAAAATAAAAAATAAAAAATAAAAAATAATAATAATAAATTGAAAAATAAATTTTAAGAGAGGCACACCAATTTATAAGGGAAAAATTACCAAAGGTTTTTTAGTTATTGTCTGAATCATGCATACTATGGTCACAAACGAATAAAAAAGTACAAGTAAATATAAATTGGAAAACAAAATGCCTAGATGATATATAAAGAACCATAAAAATATATACAACATATATAAGGTATATATACGAAATATAAACGCAATATATACAGAATATATATATATATATATTAGGGTGGATCGATTTTACATTTCTTTCGATTTCCATATTCTAATAGAGACAAAAACTTGCGCATGCATGTGAAAATAGCCTCTGCAAAATCTTAGCTTAATAGGTAATCATCTTCTGCCCCCGGCAGAGCGATGAAAATCATATTTTAGTAGTCAAAAACGTATTTTTCTTATAATTTTTAAAATATTTCAATATGCATCAAAATTATTCCTAATAACTATAAAGTCGATGAAAAAGACCTCATATGATCGTTTTCCAAGCGCGTTGTCCTACTTTAATATCTTTTGCCCCGGCAACAACGTCAAATGTTGAAAAAATAGGTAATTTACATACATATTTCAGATCGGCTCTTTGTCTTAAATAATGCATTTATATATTTCCCATAGCATTTATATCGTTGCTTAGGCATGAAATAACACACACGCAAAATTTTATGACTCTAGAGTAATATCTTCTGTCCCCGAGAAAAGTCTAAATGTGGATTATAATTACGTTAATGCGATGTTATAAGTACGATAAGTACTAAGTACAGCTCCTCGCTTGCTAATTTTATAAAATTAGCAAACCCAGAACTCACCACGAGGAGGTGGCTGTACGTCGAGTTCCACCCTATCCAGCCCCAACCACCCTTCCTTTGGCTGCATGTCGATTTACATACGGTAATCTTTCTTAGAATCAAATCGTGGAATTTTTGTTCGGGAGTGAAGACGGGAGCGGATGAATCCGTCCCTCTCTTCTATTCCACTTACACTGGCAGAGGCTTCGGTTACTAATTTGATGAGTCTCTCGACCGCTTGAGTATGACAAGGGAATAGTGGGATCAGTCCATCAGGCTGGTCCCGTCTCAACAAACTCTTTTATTCGGGTATCAGGTACTGTTTTTGTAACGGGGGGTTCGGTCACCTCAGCCGTTTGCCAGTTGATCATTTCGTAATAGTTTTGACTATCGTAGAGCAGCTCAGGCATGGCGAAGGCTCGAATTTCCCCCGCTGGTGATTGTTTTGATCGTGCTTTTAATATTCTTCTCCATCCCAATTCTCTTATGTGTTGCTCATCGGCATGTAGCATGGAGATCAAAATATTTTCTGGGTGAGCAAAGAAAGAATTTCTACGGAGGACTTTGTTGGCGATTGTCTTAGATCTTTGAGGTATGGTCTGAGAGAGACGCATCATTTCGAAAAAATGTTTTGCGCCCTCAGTGAAACTGGAGTTTTTCTTTATCTTAACCAAATTGGTGCGTAAACTGTCATAATGAATCGCACAATTTCGTTGAAGGTGCTGGAGGGTTCACTGGTTGAAACATAGAGGCGCAGAAATCTATTTGCTGTTGTCAGCCACCTGGAATGCGCCATCTTACCTGGATTTCGAGCCGCGAGAGCTGAAGAGCAGCTACCGCTCGACACTGCTCTGTAGATGCCTAACAAAATATTTTGGTCGGTGCTCAACTCGGCATCATCTATGTCAATGTCGGGAGATGGAATGGCATTGAATTCTGTAATTGGAAGTTTTTCGCAGTCGTTTAGTTTTTCCAACTGGTCCAGTAAAGCCCATTGGCCCAGTTGTTTGCCGTCCAAGTCTTGAATGAGGTGTCGCAGTGATAATTCATTACCGTGTAATAGGCATGTGTGTGTTATTCATGCCTAAGCAACGATATAAATGCTATGGGAAATATATAAATGCATTATTTAAGACAAAGAGCCGATCTGAAAATATGTATATAAATTACCTATTTTTTCAACATTTGACGTTGTTGCCGGGGGCAAAAGATATTAACGTAGGACAACGCGCTTGGAAAAACGATCAAATGAGGTCTTTTTCATCGACTTTATAGTTATTAGGAATAATTTTGATGCACATTGAAATATTTTAAAAATTATAAGAAAAATATGTTTTTGACTACTAAAATATGATTTTCATCGCTCTGCCGGGGGCAGAAGATGATTACCTATTAAGCTACGATTTTGCAGAGGCTATTTTCTCATGCATGCGCAAGTTTTTGTCTCTATTAGAATATGGAAATCGAAAAAAATGTAAAATCGATCCACCCTAATATATATGCATAAGGGAAAAAATTACCAAGGGTTTGTTTTTATAATTATTGTCTGAAAAAACGGTAGGTCGCAAAAGAATAAAGAAATAAAAATAAATATAAATTGAAAAAATTACAAATAATACAACTACACATGTATACCCGCATAACCAAATATATATATACATATACATACATATATACAAACACACACACACACACACATATATATATATATATATACACATACAAGCTTGACCTTCGCGAAATGAGAAATCATCGCGCGGAACCTTTGTAAGGTTGTAAGGTAAGGTAAGGTACATACACATATATACATATATATTATATATATACACATATATATACACATATATACATACATATACATATACACACATACATACATACATATACATATACACACATATACATACACACACATTTAACTGCAACGACCACGCACATACTCAGATACACATACAGTGCCCGCGAAAAGTATCCGATCACTCAAGAAAATACAATATTTTCCCTTGATATTCAGAGACACGTAATTCACTTCTATTTGTTCTAGCGACATCTGGTAACTTTGAGGTTGCTCGCTGATATGAGAGCTATCCAACGCATTCTCAAATTAGTGTTCTGGTAGCCTTCGTTGCGGGTGGCTGTGTCTCAAATTTGTCAGATTTCACTGTTTGTGTAAATTCTTGATATTTTTTTATTTTTTACAGAAAGTGGTGTAAATAAAATTATATATAATGTGTGCTAAAAAACAACTTAAGAGTGATTGTCGAGGTGCTATTGTTGCTTTGCATGCATGTGGGAAATCACAGAGACAGATAGCTAAGGAATTAACATATCCCAAAGTACCGTTAATTTATGGTTTCACGGGCTAAGAACAATGGTGGCCTAACCACGCCAGTCCCTAAAAAACGATCTGGCAGACCGAGAAAAACAAATTCGCGAACAGACAAACTTATGAAACGTTTAGTATTGAAAAACCCAACAATAACTGCGAAAGAAATAAATTTAATATGAATAATTTGTTATCTGGTGTTTCTGAACGAACTATCCAGGAGCGGCTCCAAAAAGAACTCGGATTACCATCTCGCCATGCTGCTAAGAAACCGTTCATTAATGAAAAAATGCGTAAAAAACGTGTCGCATTTTGTAAAAAATACATTCATTGGACTGTTGATGACTGGAAGAAGGTTTTATTTAGCGATGAGTCGACATTTTTGACATTCAGAAGTTGTCCAAAAAGGTTCGCCGGCCTATTGGCTCAAATAGGATGGACCCTAAATACACCCTAAAGACAATGAAACACCCTCCAAGTGTGATGGTTTGGGGGTGTTTCGGGTTACTATGGGCGTGGAAACTTATATTTTTCTTCCGAAAACACAACTATGAATGGTGCACGGTATTTAGCAATGCTACAGGATAAACTTCCATGCAATGGCAATCCAAAGACAAAAACATACATGCATGATGGTGCACCATGTCACAGGGCCAAAATAGTGACAAAATGGATTACTGACAATAAATTTGATATTTTGGATTGGCCTGGTAATAGTCCAGATCTCAATCCGATAGAAAATCTGTGGCTAATAATAAAAAATAAGGTGAATGCCACGACACTGGCTCAGTCGAAAAATTACAAGAGGCCATCAAAAGGTATGGTGCAAGGAAATATCAGTGGAAGTTTGTCAAACTTGATTAAATCCATGCCAAAACGTCTAGAACAAGTCATCCAAACCAAAGGACAGATGACAAAATACTAATATAGGTTAGTATACATTTAAACATTGTTTTTTATGTAAAAAATACAAATTTCAAGGGTGATCGGATACTTTTCGCGGGCACTGTACATACATACACATACACGCATACAGCAAAAATTGAAAAATAAAATTGTAAGAGAAACCTACAGATTTATAAGGAAACAAAGACAAAAACAATTTTTACCAAAGATTTAACAACCTGCCCTTTTTGTTTAAATCCATTCTGAAGGAATTCAGAGCAAAGGATCGAGTTGAAACAGACCTTTTCTCATGTTAAGGTTATTTGTAAGTTGAATTATAGCCGACTCAAGAATATTTCTATTAACAATGTTGCTAGAGTGAAACAAAACTGAAGCATTTTCCAATCAATACAATGGGATAACTCTGACAAATGGACAAAAAGGGCACTGGACAACTGTCCCGTTCTAACGGAATATTGATGCTGTTTTACACGCGTTTGCAAATCCCTTCCCGTCTGACCTATGTAAAAGGAATCACATTGCTTACACCCAATTTTATAGATAATGCCTAAATTATTGGTAGGGCTATTTTTTACTATGATGTTTTTCACAATATTGTTACATGAAAAAACTACACTGATATCCAAAGTTTAAGTACATTAGCATGCCTAAGAAGCCCGGGAAAAATGGAAGTACTAAAATATTCTTTGACAAGGTGCGAGTGTTATTATTCACACGATAGAAGGTTCGTTTAGCCTTATTAAGACAAGATTTCATGAACGCAGATGGGTAACACAACTCACTTCCAATACCGTTGATATTTTCCAATTCGGCATCGATGTATTCCGGACTGGCGATCCTAAGAGCGCGGAGAAACATTGAGGAAAATATGGCCTTTTTAAAAGGGGTGTCATGTCCAGAGTAAAAGTGTACGTAGGACAAATTGTTTTTTTTTTCGATAGATACTAAACTTAAAACCCGGGCTATCCCTATGAACACGCAACATCCAAAACGGGATTGAGTTGTCTTGTTCCACTTCTAAAGTAAATTTAATAGAGGGGACTTGGTCATTTAACTGAAGGAGAAGTCATCCAGGTCACGATTCATGGGCCAGATACACAAAATATCGTCGACGTACCGCAACCAAGGGTTTGCCAACCCCCAGGATTCTCGAATGTAAGTAATTTCAAAAAACTCCATATAAATATTGGAGAGAAGGGGCGACAAAGAGTTGCCCATGGCCATCCCAAAAACTTGTTGATAATGCTCGCCATTGAAAGTGAATTACAATCCTTGATACAAAGCTTAATAAGTTCCAAAACAGTGTGTGCAGGTAATGGTAGATCATAGTTATGTAATTCTCGGGCGAGAAAGTCAAGCATATCATCAATCGGCACTTTTTGTGAACAATGAACAAACGTCGAAACTGATCAATCTATCGTTGGTATTAATGCGAACATTATTCAATTTTTCAGTGAGATCCATGGAATTTTTTACGTGTGAATCAGAGACAGTTCCAAGAATGGGGGACAAAACATTAACAAGCCATTTGGAGAGTTTATAGGTAATAGAGCCCACACGAGCTAATAATAGGGCGCATAGGGTTACCCGGTTTGTGGGTTTTAATAAGACCATAAAGGTAAGGCAGAGAAGGTGAAGTGGACAAAAAAAGGGGAATTAAGTCCTTATGATCTTTGAGAATGCGTTTCAAGCCACTATTGAATGATTTGATGACATCATCCTGCGGGTTCTTCCTAAGTTCACGTATGTGGCGGGGTCCTGAAGCAGCTCATTCATCTTTCCAATGTAATCCACTTTGTCCATAATGACTAAGGTGTTAGCCTTGTCTGCTTCAGTAATATGGAGCTCACTATCTTTTTTTAATTGTGAAAGGCTATTGCGGAAACGTTTAGGAAAGTTATCTTCGTAAGAAATATTCGCAGCACCATAGACAAGGCCTTTAACTATGTTAACCAAAAACTGAGGAAGGTTACACTGTTTTTCAAAACAAGCAAGACTATGACAGATTTGTAAAGCAGCAGGTTTTTTAACAATATAAAAGGACATACCAAATCCAAGGGCACTTTTTGCATCGTCACTAATGTTTTTCGAAGAAAAGTTCAAAACACACTTTGAGCTTGCTTTTTTACTCCACTGACTATTTCGAATGAGACTTTTAATTTTGCGATCCAAAATGTTTCGAAGTGAAGTTCTCCGACGCAACTCGTAAATTTCATCAAACAAAGGTTGGATCCACGGTTGGGGAATAACATTCAAAACATTACGTTTGGCAATGCCTAAATTTTTTAAGGTGGACCACTCATTTTGTCTGGTGACTTCAATATGTTTCTTTAAAATTACTCTGCTAAAGTTGTTGAACGGATGGTCGTCCATTTGTCTGAGGTGAATCGGAAGGAGGGACTTGGGAAGGACCTGCTCCTCCAGACAATTAGTAAGAAACTTTCGTCGGATCCGAATTGCATGCCCCTTCATTAATGTAGAAGAAAACACAGACACAAACGGGGACAATAGAGGGAACAGCAAGGCGAAGGAACGCGTGGTGTTCATTATATGAAAAATTATTTCACGAAAGTGACACGTGAAAAATATTTATGATGAATAAAACCACGAAGGAAAAGAAACACAAAGGGGTGCTCAAGCGCTTTCGTCTAATGACATCCTCAGGAACACTGGAGTGAAAGGACAGATCAAGGCAATATATAGGTTACAAAAATAAACATACATACATACATATTCACATATATATACATATATATATATATTATATACATATACATAATATATATATATATATACATATACATATATATAGTAAGCATAGAAAAAAATTGTGGGAGGAGCAAACACATTTGATAGGAAATTGACACTTTTAGCACTTCGGCCGACATTCAATATAAATTCAAATGGCTTGTTTATGAAACTGGTCACAAAAGAATAGAGAAATAAAAATAAATATAAATATAAATTGGGAAAAAAAAAAAAATTAATTACAAAATAGTGCCTAGTGATATATATGTCACAGCCTAAATAACCATAAAGAAATAAACCAACAAATAAAAACCACAAATATATATATATATATATATATATATATATATATATATATATACACACATACACACATATACATATATATAGTAAGTAAAGAAAAATTGTGGGAGGAGCAACACATTTGTATGGGAAAATGACACTTTTAGCACTTTGGCCGACATTCAATATAAATTCAAATGGCTTGTTTACGGAACAGGTCACAAAAGAATAAAGAAATAAAAATAAATATAAATATAAATAGGGGAAAAAAAAAAAAAAATTACAAAATAATGCCTTAGTGATATATATGTCACAGCCTAAATAACCATAAAGAAATAAACCAACAGATAAAAAACCAAAAATTGTAAGTGGAGTCTACAAATTCAAGCTCAAAAGGGAAGTTTACAATCAATTTAATAGATGATGCCAAATTGATATATATGTCACAAAGAAATAAAGAAATAAACTAAAAAAAATAAAAAATTTAAAATAATAAAAAATAATAATAATAAATTGAAAAATAAATTTTAAGAGAGGCACACCAATTTATAAGGGAAAAATTACCAAAGGTTTTTTAGTTATTGTCTGAATCATGCATATTATAGTCACAAACGAATAAAAAAGTACAAGTAAATATAAATTGGAAAACAAAATGATGCCTAGATGATATATAAAGAACCATAAAAATATATATAACATATATAAGGTATATATACGAAATATAAACGCAATATATATACAGAATATTATATATATATGCATAAGGGAAAAAATTACCAAGGGTTTGTTTTTATAATTATTGTCTGAAAAAACGGTAGGTCGCAAAAGAATAAAGAAATAAAAATAAATATAAATTGAAAAAATTACAAATAATACAACTACACATGTATACCCGCATAACCAAATATATACATATACATACATATATACACACACACACCATATATATATATATATATATATATATATATATATACAAGCTTGACCTTCGCGAAATGAGAAATCATCGCGCGGAACCTTTGTAAGGTTGTAAGGTAAGGTAAGGTACATACACATATATACATATAATATATATACACATATATATACACATATATACATACATATACATATACACACATACATACATACATATACATATACACACATATACACACACAACATTTAACTGCAATGACCACGCACATACTCACATACACATACATACATACACATACACGCATACAGCAAAAATTGAAAAATAAAATTGTAAGAGAAACCTACAGATTTATAAGGAAACAAAGACAAAAACAAAGTTTTACCAAAGATTTAACAACCTGCCGTTTTTGTTTAAATCCATTCTGAAGGAATTCAGAGCAAACGGGATCGAGTTGAAACAGACCTTTACTCATGTTAAGGTTATTTGTAAGTTGAATTATAGCCGACTCAAGAATATTTCTATTAAACAATGTTGCTAGAGTGAAACAAAACTGAAGCATTATTCCAATCAATACAATGGGATAACTCTGACAAATGGACAAAAAGGGCACTGGACAACTGTCCCGTTCTAACGGAATATTGATGCTGTTTTACACGCGTTTGCAAATCCTTTCCCGTCTGACCTATGTAAAAGGAATCACATTGCTTACACCCAATTTTATAGATAATGCCTAAATTATTGGTAGGGCTATTTTTTACTATGATGTTTTTCACAATATTGTTACATGAAAAAACTACACTGATATCCAAAAGTTTAAGTACATTAGCAATGCCTAAGAAGCCCAGGAAAAATGGAAGTACTAAAATATTCTTTGACAAGGTGCGAGTGTTATTATTCACACGATAGAAGGTTCGTTTAGCCTTATTAAGACAAGATTCCATGAACGCAGATGGGTAACACAACTCACTTCCAATACCGTTGATATTTTCCAATTCGGCATCGATGTATTCCGGACTGGCGATCCTAAGAGCGCCATATTTATTTTTATTTCTTGATTCTTTTGTGACCTGTTCCGTAAACAAGCCATTTGAATTTATATTGAATGTCGGCCAAAGTGCTAAAAGTGTCATTTTCCCATACAAATGTGTTTGCTCCTCCCACAATTTTTCTTTACTTACTATATATATGTATATGTGTGTATGTGTGTATGTATATATAAATATATATACATATATATATATATATATACATATATATATGTGTGTGTATATATATTTGTTTTTTTATTTGTTGGTTTATTTCTTTATGGTTATTTAGGCTGTGACATATATTTCACTAAGGCACTATTTTGTAATTAATTTTTTTTTCCCCAATTTATATTTATATTTATTTTTATTTCTTTATTCTTTTGTGACCTGTTTCATAAACAAGCCATTTGAATTTATATTGAATGTCGGCCGAAGTGCTAAAAGTGTCAATTTCCCATACAAATGTGTTTGCTCCTCCCACAATTTTTTCTATGCTTACTATATATATGTGTATATATATATATATATATATATATATATATATATATAATGTATATGTGTATATATATATATATATGTATATATATGTGAATATGTATGTATGTATGTTTATTTTTGTAACCTATATATTGCCTTGATCTGTCCTTTCACTCCAGTGTTCCTGAGGATGTCATTAGACGAAAGCGCTTGAGCACCCCTTTGTGTTTCTTTTCCCTTCGTGGTTTATTCATCATATATATATATATATATATATATATATATATAGAGAGAGAGAGAGAGAGAGAGAGAGAGAGAGAGATTGATTGATGATTGATTGATTGATTTAGGGGTTGCAAGGACTGATGATGCGAAATTTGAATCACAAAATAAGATAGCAGTAAACAGAGTAAAGAGAATAATGGGGATGGATATTGATAGCCTTTAAACGAAGGGATAGGAATATAATGATTCCTGTACTGAAAACCCTGATCATACCCAAATTGGAATACTGCTCGATTCTAACATCCCCATATAAAAAAGTGGACATTAGACAGCTGTCAGGGATTCAGAGAAGCTTCACAGCCAAGATCGAGGGGTGCAAAGAACTAAATTACTGGGAAAGATTATGAAATCTAATCCTATTTTCACTGTAAAGGAGAAGAGTGAGATGCACCATTATTTACACTTGGAAAATAATGAAGAAACTTGTCCCTAATCTTACTCTGAACCCTGTAACTTCCCAAACAACGGTGGAAAGTAGAAAAGGAAGACTGTGTCGTGTTACCAAATTAAAGGTGAGACAGGGAACATCCTTAACTCTGAAAAAAATTAGTTTTGTGGTGAGAGGGCCAAAACTGTTTAATCAAATGCCCAAAGACCTAAGGAACATGAAAGGAGTTGCTGTGGACATCTTCAAAAGATGATTAGACGCCTGGCTCAGAACAATCCCCGATGAACCGGTCGTACATGGCTATGTGAGGTGGAGAGTACAAGAAAGCACTCGCCCCTCCACCAAGACAGACCTAGAGGGGGGCACCAGCCTGACCTTCGTGTGAAGAGAACGACGCACGGAACCGCAACGTTGTGTATACACACACATTTTATTCATGCAGTTATCCGTGATTCACTGTCATCAATTGAATTAACATGACCTACTAATTGTTACCATTGTACACTTAACCGTGATCGTGACATGGTGCTAACCGTGATTTGATGGTGTTTACATTTGCGGGTCCCCTCCCGCCATCCCACCACAAAGCGCCTCAGTCAATGTCTCTCAGCGCAGCCAAAGACAATATTACGGACGATACAAAGGTCAGCAGAAAAATCAACGAGTGGTACAACACCTCAAGCTAAATCCAATTACCTTCCAACCTTCCATGTCACGATCACGGTTAAGTGTACAATGGTAACAATTAGTAGGTCATGTTAATTCAATTGACGACAGTGAATCACGGATAACTGCATGAATAAAATGTGTGTGTATACACAACGTTGCGGTTCCGTGCGTCGTTCTCTTCACACGAAGGTCAGGCTGGTGCCCCACTCTAGGTCTGTCTTGGTGGAGGGGCGAGTGCTTTCTTGTACTCTCCACCTCACATAGCCATGTACGACCGGTTCATCGGGGATTGTTCTGAGCCAGGCGTCTAATCATCTTTTGAAGATGTCCACTGCAACTCCTTTCATGTTCTTTAGGTCTTTGGGCATTTGATTAATCAGTTTTGGCCCTCTCACCACAAAACTAATTTTTTTCAGAGTTAAGGATGTTCCCTGTCTCACCTTTAATCGACACAGTCTTCCTTTTCTACTTTCCACCGTTGTTTGGGAAGTTACAGGGTTCAGAGTAAGATTAGGGACAAGTTTCTTCATTATTTTCCAAGTGTAAATAATGGTGCATCTCACTCTTCTCCTTTCCAGTGAAAATAGGATTAGATTTCATAATCTTTCCCAGTAATTTAGTTCTTTGCACCCCTCGATCTTGGCTGTGAAGCTTCTCTGAATCCCTGACAGCTGTCTAATGTCCTCTTTTTTATATGGGGATGTTAGAATCGAGCAGTATTCCAATTTGGGTATGATCAGGGTTTTCAGTACAGGAATCATTATATTCCTATCCCTTCGTTTAAAGGCTATCAATATCTGTCCCCATTATTTTCTTTACTCTGTTTACTGCTATCTTATTTTGTGATTCAAATTTCGCATCATCAGTCCTTGCAACCCCTAAATCAATCAATCAATCAATCAATCAATCATTCAATCAATCAATCAATCTCTCTCTCTCTCTCTCTCTCTCTCTCTCTCTATATATATATATATATATATATATATATATATATATAAGCTATTGTTGGTATGACTGATAAAACTCTCTGAAATATGCGCAGTGATGAAGGGGCTAGTCTTTTCTGAAAGAAAGTACAGCCACTAGGTTCCTGTCAGGTAGATGTACCCTCACAGCCTCGATTTAGAAGAGTTCCAGCTAGGCTAGAAGAGGTTTGTGTTCCACCGGAAGGTAGCTACGCATCTGAAGATCTTTACAGAAAGACACATTATGAAGCTCTGGACCTCATTATAATACCCATAACTGAGAGTTTTGACGAAGTAGAGTACAAAATGTATGTCCAGTGTAAAGATTTGCTTCTCGAGGATGCAAAGGATAGATGTCCACAGCATAATTAGAGAGTGTAACTTCATTCTTGGGCTCAGACTTCCTTCCTGCAAGACTACATACACATCTAACAACCTTCGTATGAACTTTGTGTTCACGATTCCCTTGAGCAGTTAATCCTACGTAATGTAGTTACACACGTGCAATCACTGACACTGACCAGTAATTTCTTATCTCCTCTGTGATTACGTAAACAAAGTTAATTATAGTGATGCCTGCCTCCATTACGTGTAGTGAACGCTCGTTTAGTAATATCGTGCGTATTAAATCTTATCTGAGTTCAAACACGACTCAGAGAAAGCTTAACCAATTGATGCTATTGCATGTACATAAAGAAAGGCACGATCAAATAGGTTTAGTTGTTGACTATGGAAATGTCCAGAGTCCTGAACATAGGTTATCCTTGTTTGGTAAATTTAACACATTGTGCTTTGTCAAGACCATAGTTCTGGTACGATCTAAGGTCACAATGTCTGAAATGGCAGTGAAGCATGCTGATATTGACATGAAATCAGCGTAAGACCTAATACTTTTTGTTTAAATATATGCAATTTGCAAACTCCTATAAAGTGTATAATTATAGTCAGTCGTGAGATGGAAATAATCTTCAAACTACTTTTGCCGTGTGTGTGTATATATATATATATATATATATAATATAATCTTGTTTCATGTTTCATGATTATGCTAAGAAACTAGGCTGTGGCGGGGTTATCTAGCTATGTTACTCAACATAATACTTAAATACTATTTAAATTCGTTTGTGATGTCCGTTACAATAAGGAAAGCAATAAGAGAGAACTTTATAAGTTTTAGACAATGAAGAAACCTGTAAACTGTAGAGATACTTGCTTGGTAATATATACGATGCAGGCAGGAAGGAGGGGACAATCGCGAATCTCCGAGACTACTGAAATTACACCTTTTTTGAAAAGACTGTGTAGTGTGTGAGATGCATGCGTGTGTAGTAAGGAATATAGTGAGAAGCGCGTGTTTGAGAGTATGCTGGACTGCTCACAGGGTAGACGTGACATGTAAAAAGGCCAGATGAAGACGACAGTGATGGGAGAAACAGGGTTCACACACTTCCTGCCTTCTGTTGGAATGCCACATACAAACTCCTTATATATATATATATATATATATATATATATATATATATATTATTTATTTATTTATTTATTTATTAATTGAACTCGTGTAAATATGCATGGGGGTTATTTTGAGCCAGAAGTTATAAGAGATCGATGTACAGTTCCCTCGAATGATCTGTTAAATAATTTTAAATTAAATGTTAGGGCTCACTTACGTCATTGCAGAATCGAAGATCGCGTGATGATACAACTTCAGTTTTACAGTTTTAATACAGGTGAAAAAGCGTATGGTGCGTTCTATAAGTACATTATTATGATTGAAAGTATTTTTGTGGCCATTTGTACAGAAAATGATGTTTTTATACGATATCTGATATCATAAAGTATTAAATTTTAACATTTTAAACGTTGTATAACGGTACGCTTCAGTTTGTAAAGACATGTTTGGTACAGCTAGTGACAAAACAATAAGCATGAACATCTCTGTGATTGATGTAAATACTGGACTGACTGGTGTGAAAGAAAAGTGAAAACAAATACGTTTATTATGAGAGTTATGAGGAATTGTAAACAGTCGCTAAATTAGAGAGATGATAATTAAAGTAATGTGAATGGGCGCTATGACTGCAATTAGAAAGGTTCTTCATGAAAAATCTCTCAAGTTTCAGTACATATTTCCCACTGAATCTATTTAAAAATGCCACCTTCGACAAACTCGACATTCCGTTTTCTTTAATTGCATCTATTAAAAAAGTCTTTTACCCGAACCCTTACTTGATTATATATATATATATATACATATATATGATAATAATAATAATAACAAGATTAATAGCAATTAATAGCCGTTAAAAGAAAGTTAAGCTTAGCTACTAGTCTGAAAACAATTATTGAGAGAAATATATCCGAGTGTTTTGGCTCCTCTTGCTGGGTGAGACAAGGCTCCTTGCTCTCCCCTATGCTGTTTAATTTGTATATTGACGGATTAATTGCTTCACTTAATGAGGCACCAGTAGGATGTGGTATAGATAGCACAAAGATAAATAACTTAGTTTATGCCGATGATATGGTGTTAATAAGTCCCTCTGTTAAAGGACTGGATCGGTACTAAATGTCTGCGAAGTGTACTCGCAGAAACATGATATTCTTTTTAATGTTACAAAAACTAAGGTTATGCAATTTCATCCTAAAAGCTGTAATCAGCCAGCTGATATAAGGTTTGAAATGAATGGTGAAGTAATTGAGGAAGTACAAGAGTTTACGTATTTGGGTCAAACTATTACCAGCTCCTTGAGTGATGACTCGGATATAAGAAAACAATCTCGAAGCCTGTGTGCTAAAGCGAATATGACCATAAGGAACTTTCGTTTCTGTACAAGTGAAGCTAAAGACACACTCTTTCGCACTTTCTGCAGTAATGTATACGGTCTGCAACTCTGGGTGAATTATAAAAAAGGTTCTGGCAGAACCCTAAATTTGCTGTACAACAGTTCTTTTAGACTCTTACATAAATTACCCCCGAGATGCTCAGCTTCGCAAATGTTTGCTACCCGCAATGTCCCGAGCTTCCCGGAGGTAACAAGACGTGCTCAACACATTCTAATGCAAAGAATTAAAAAATCAACCAACCCGATCATCCAAGCTATCCATGAGTCCTGCCATTTATCCTCTAAGCTATGGACTTCTTGGTACGAAAACGTCTGTCTGTAGCTCCACTTAACTTCGACAGTGCAGTATTATTTCTAATCAATTGTATATATTTCTATCCTTAGTGTATGAACTGTCATTGTATTAATAATATTTGTCATATGGACTATAGTCTGCCAATAAACCTTTTCATTTTCATTTTCATTTTCATATAGCAAAATTGGGGTAGAGTTGCCAGATGCTCTTATTACGAAATGTATTTAAATCAATATATTTAATTTAAATACTCTTAACACGTGTACATATATATGTATATACATAATAACAATAAATCAATATTTAAATTTAACACATTGTGGTTTGTCAAGACCATAGTTCTGGTACGATCTATGGTCACAATGACTGAAAGGGCAGTGAAGCATGCTGATATTGACATGAAATCAGCATAAGACCTAATACTTTTTGTCTAAGTATATGCAATTTGCAAACTCCTCTAAAGTGTATAATTATAGTCAGTCGTGTGATGGAATAAATCTTCAAACTACATTTGCCGTGTGTGTGTATATATATATATATATATATATATATATATATATATAAAATCTTGTTTCATGTTTCATGATTATGCAAAGAAACTAGGCTGTGGCGGGGTTATCTAGCTATGTTGCTCGACATAATACTTAAATACTATTTAAAATCGGTTGTGATGTCCGTTACAATAAGGAAAACAATAAGAGAGAACTTTATAAATTTTAGACAATGAGGAAACCTGTAAACTGTAGAGACTTGCTTGGTAATATATACGATGCAGGCAGGAAGGAGGGGACAATCGCGAATCTCCGAAACTACTGAAATTACACCTTTTTGAAAAGACTGTGTAGTGTGTAAGATGCATGCGTGTGTAGTAAGGAATATAGTGAGAAGCGCGTGTTTGAGAGTATGCTGGACTGCTCACAGGGTAGACGTGACATGTAAAAAGGCCAGATGAAGAGGACAGTGATGGGAGAAACAGGGTTCAGACACTTCCTGCCTTCTGTTGGAATGCCACATACAAACTCCTTATATATATATATATATATATATATATATATATAATATATATTATTTATTTATTTATTTATTTAAATTGAACTCGTGTAAATATGCATGGCAGGTTATTTTGAGCCAGAAGTTATAATGAGATCGATGTACAGTTCCCTCGAATGATCTGTTAAATAATTTTAAATTAAATGTTAGGGCTCACTTACGTCATTGCAGAATCGAAGATCGCGTGATGATACAGCTTTCAGTTTTACGTTTTTAATACAAGTGAAAAAGCGTATGGTGCGTTCTATAAGTACATTATTATGATTGAAAGTATTTTTGTGGCCATTTGTACAGAAAATGATGTTTTTTATACGAGATCTGATATCATAAAGTATTAAATTATAACATTTTAAACGTTGTATAACGGTACGCTTATTATGAGAATTATGAGGAATTGTGAACAGTCGTTAAATTAGAGAAATGATAATTAAAGTAATGTGAATAGGCCTAACTATAACTACAACTAGAAAGGTTCTTAATGAAAAATCTCTCAAGTTTCAGTACCTATTTCCCCTTGAATCTATTTAAAAATACCAACTTCGACAAACTTGACATCCTGTTTTCTTTAATTGCATCGATTAAGAAAGTTTTTTACCCGAACCTACTTCTTCTATATATATATATATATATATGATAATAATAATAATAATAGCAAGATTAGTATCAACTAATAATCGTTAGAAGAAAGTTAAACTTAACTACTATTCTGAAGACAGTTACTGTGAGAGAAATATAGCAAGATTGGGGTAGAGTTGCCAGATGCTTTTATTACGAAGGGAATTGAAATCGATATATTTAATTGAAATACTCTTAACGTGTACATATATGTAATAATAACAATAAATCAATATTAGTAATAATATTTAAGTGGATGTTTAGAAGATGGCATGTGAAAGTGAATGTGATGGTATATATCGATGTAAATAACAGAAAACTACATATTTTAAAGTAAATAAACAAATATGCGTGTGCTATAAGTATATATTGTATTTGAAGGTCATCTCGTTTGAAAATAAGCCAGTTTCCCTTAAAAAAGAGAGAAATTAATTTATTTAAATTAAAATAATAAATATTCATTTTATTTTTCATAATACAGATATTAAACAAAGAACTTGTTTTCGATTTAAAATATGTTCAGTCTGATTTTGATTTATGTATTGTTCACAATTTGTTAACAAACGAAAGTTAGATGTGTTGATGTCGATGCACACTCTCGTTAGGCCTATTAAAACCTTTCAGATATTCATTTTAAGTTTTCATTTCTACTGTCTGGCCGAACTTGCCTGAACAGAAAGTACTCGAATGTATGTATGTTTTTGCATGCTTTTCTATGTTTGTTCTTGTTTGTCTCATGAAAGAACTTTTTTCAAGGAGGAAGGCGAGGATGAATCCTTTCTTAAATTTTTTTTTTTTTTCTTTTGAAGGAAGGTGAAGACGAGACCTTTTTTTCCCAAGGAGGAGGGGAGGGCCCTGGAGGGGGCCCTGAAGGTGCAAATGCCCTTCATTAAGGACGGTGAGACCCCATAAATGGGATGAGGAACTTAAGTAAGGGGGGCCCCCCTCATACAGAAGGCGAAGGCCTTCAGGGTACCCCTCCAGGGGCAGGATTTCAGAGCACCCCAACTTCCTCTACCTTTTTGCCATCATACTACTCGTGTATACGTGCAACGCTCTTTATTTGGTAGAAGTACATAAAATATTGGGTGAACCCCACCATGCTTTTTGGCTAAAATGCAATATACTTGGGAAAATAAAATAGATGCTGCAGCCAGGTCTCCCTGCCAAATATGATTATTCGATCTCTTCCTGGGCCGCTATCTGCTAAGAGGAAGTTTTCTTCTCTCCCGTTCTCAGGTTTATATATTTTGTATTGATCAGGGATAATTAAATTTTCAAGGTCAATTGGATTCAGAGGTGCAGCACTTACTGTATATCATTTCGTCTCCGTCGAATTAGTTTCTTCATGCTGCATGTTGTGGGCAAAGATGCCTGGACCGACTGAGGTACATTAGCAACACACTGGTTAATAAGAACGCTGGGTACTTCCATTGATTCTTCTGCTCGATGTTTCAATACATGTAATAAATTGAGATGCGTTAAGATTTAATAAGATCAAATACAAATGTGGATTTTGACAAAGGCAGAAAAGATAACACTGGTCAACACTCATTTTATTGCCAATCATATTAGAGTGATTTTGGGGTAACTTTGTGGTGCTGATTCCGAATATGACATCGGTTTTGCTAGATTGGCTCTAATTTATGAGATAATTGGTACCCCATTGAAACACGTAAAAATGCAAAAAATTTAATGTTCAGGCGGAGCCTACTTACAAATCGCATTGAAATTGTCTCAAATCATACAAAAGTAAACACATGAAATACATAATGGCATTTTATTCGGTCTCACCATCTAGAATGTTCTGGTAGTTTCCCATATGCACGCGTTATGGTTACGTTTCCTATTAATTGAGGGTATTCATTATCTCAAGAACTAGAACCAAATCGGAAAAACTACTTTCATTTTGGAATTCAGCAACCCCAAAATACCCTAAATTCGTACGAATTTCCTTGGCAAAGAAAAAAAAAATGTTTTTTTGTTGACCTGTGTAATACATATAATAAAATGGGATGTGATAAGATTAAATTAAAAAATGGAACTAAATTTTTTTTAGCTTAAAATTTATTTAAAGTTAATTAGTTGTAACTTGTTAAACAAGTACCCAGTGGCGAACCGTCCTCGGCGGCGAACCGGCGCGGCGGTGGCGAACCGTCCTCGGCGGGGAACCGGCGGTGGCGAACCTCCGGCAGCGAAAGGGCGGCGGCGAATGGTCCCATTCCGGTCATGAATGGCAAAGCGTCTAACTGGAAAAGTGCAACTAGCGGCGTGCCTCAGGGATCAGTTCTGGGACCAGTTCTTTTTATTATCTATAGCAATGACATCGATATAGGACTTAAGAGTATAATTTCAAAATTTGCTGATCAAACCAAAATAGGGTGCCGAACAAAGTCAGCGACAGAACGTTTGCAGATTCAAGAAGATATTAATAAATTACTCGAGTGGGAAGAGATTTGGCAAATGAACTTCAATATGGATAGATAGATGTAAAACGTTGCATATCGATAGAAACAATGTTAAAGTAAAGTATTTTATGCGCGACAATACACTAACGACTGCTACAGAAGAGAAAGATTTAAGTATTATTGCTGCCGACATTCTTAAACCGAGTAAGCCATGTATTAAAGCGATCAGGAAAGCAAATATGATAGAATCTTAGGATTTATTGGTAGATCATTTGAATTTAAGTCGGAGAAAACAATGCTAACATTATATAATTCCTAAATACGCCTCCACCTGGAATACTGGGTTCACTTCTGGTTTTCATATTTACGACAGGACATAGAGAGAATGGAGAGAGTGCTGCGACGGGCTACAGCACTAAGCTAGTAGCATGGGCGCAAAAAGGGAGAGTGCAATTGTAAATATTGATCATTGTTGCAAAAGCGGGGTGACGTTGCAAAGGAGAGGGTGATGTTGCAAAGGGGAAAGTGGATACAGTTGCAACGGGGAGTATTGCAACAAGTGGGTGGGGGTAACCCCCAAGTTGCATGAAGGGGGAGAGCTTTGGGGGAGAAGGTGGGACGGCCCCAACCCCCAAAGGGGTATACCTAACCTAAGAGAGAGAAAGGAGGAGGAGAGTCTTTGGGGGAGAAGTTGGGATGGCTTCACCCCTAAAGGGGTATCCTAACCTAAGAAGGTAAGCCTTAACCTAAGAACGATAGAAAAGAGATCACATGTGTTCGCCTGGCCGCAGCCAGACGCATAATGCGGGTTCAGGGTTCCAACATCTTATATAGAAGGTTGGGAGTTGACAGATACCACTATTTTAATTATTTATTTATATACGGAGGAACACCAGTTATTTATTTATTTATATATGGAACGGTTACCAGTTATTTAATTTATTTATTTATATATAGATGAGTTGCCATAGAGCACTATTTATTTTAATTATTTATTTATATATTAAGGCAAGAGAGATGTTCTCAATGCTTAGAGCGGGTTGCCAGAGAGCACCACTTATTTTAATTATTTATTTATAAAAACTCGTCGTGTAAACCCATACTATCTGAGAAAAAAATAAATACGAGATAAATTCCAAAGCAGACATTAAATGAAAAAACAAATGACAGAAAATAAATATACCAGCAAAATAATAATAATATACACTTTAAACGCTATATATATATTAAAATACCAACTAAATTTGTTCAAAAGATTCTGTACTATTTTGCAACACGAATAAAATAAAAAATCTTAGTGATGGATTCCGTACCATGTCTCGAATTCCATGTTAAGCTGTAGGTCTAAGGTGGTTCGAAAACAGGAATATACATTGCTACTTGACATTTTGTACTTTGGGACGGCATCCTTTAGCATATAAATACATATATCAGTACAGTGTTTCACTCTAAAGCCAAACTTATTGTCATAAGGCTAGTCACAATAATGCACTGAATACCTTTCTAAACGCTTCATTTAATTTGTGCACCATTGTCTCTCCATTTCTCCACAGAGGATTTCTCATGGGGATGTGTGTGGTGAGTATGTGTGCACGAGAATGACTGAAGATTGTAGCTTTCACCTACGTGCCGATTTCTATTAAAGAAAGAACACTATATAAGCACACCGGACAAAAAATTAGTCACCCCTAATAGCACCGATAGTAGGAAGTTCAAGGTCACACAGAGGGCGCTGATGTAGCATTGGTAAGTGACAAGTAGCGGTGACGTAGCACACAGGATCAGATCTGTTTCGTGAGGTGGTGAAGAACAAAGTGTGTGTTGGATATAGCCTGCAAAATGGGTCGTGAGGCAGACGTTACTCAGTGGCAAAAAGGAGCCATCGTGTTTGGCAGAGCCCACGGACACAAAATGTCTGAAGTAGCCCAATTTGTTGGTGTGCCAACGCGTACTGTCCAGCGAGTTTACAAAGAGTGGTGTAGTTCGCAATCAACTGAAAATCGACGGCGTAACTGTGGCCGGAAAACAATTCTCGACAATAGGGGCCGCCGCCATGTTTCTCGTCTAGTAACTGCAAATCGTTTTCAAACCAGAGAACAATTGCTCCAAGAAACCAATGAGGTTCTCCAGCGACCAATTTCCGAACGGACATTGCGACGAGAACTGCATGCAATGGACATCTGGAGCACGGTACCACGGAAGAGGCCGCTGTTAACAGCAAGTCACAAATTGGCACGTTATAAATGGGCTCAGAGGCACAAAAACTGGACTGCGGCAGATTGGAAACGTGTAATTTGGTCCGATGAGTCCCGTTTTTGTTTGTTCTCCAATAATGGGAGGCGACGAGTACATCGCAGGTCCAATGAAGCCTTTAATCCTGAATGCGTCGAAGGTGTTGTTCAGGCTGGAAACAGAAAGTGAAGCGCAGGAATAGACACCCACGGACTCTGGCGGAACTTCGGGACCGGCTGATGAACGAGTGGCAGCAAATCGATGTTCAGTACATGCACAACCTCGTAGAGTCTCTGCCTCGCCGGATTCGTGCAGTTATCAAGGCCAGAGGCGCCGTCACACGTTATTAGGTACATTCTGAGAGGGGTGACTAATTTTTTGTCCGGTGTGCTTATATATATATATATATATATAAGTAAATAACAGATTTTGAATCTGCTTTCTGTGATTTTGCCAAGTGTACATTCATAATGTAATTAAAACTTATTATTATTATTATTTAAAACATCGTGAAAAATAAAATTCTAATATAATAATGGGAAAATGATAGTCGCATGAGTGAAATAGACTAACAATATAATTCGAAGGGTTAGTACAAAACATTCTTTTCATATAAAATAAATTGTAACACACACACACACACACACACACACACACACACACACACACACACACACACTGAGCGAATACCAAGATCAGAAAGTTAAACCAGGTGAGTTGCCGGAGTCAATACGAGATTGAAGATTGTAGCTTTCACCTACGTGCCGAGTTCTATTACAGAAAGAACACAATATATATAAGTAAATAACATATTATGAGTATGCTTTCTGTGATTTTGCTAAATGTACAATCATAATGTAATTGAAAACTTGTTATTATTATTTGAAACACCGTGGTGGTGAAAAGCGAACCTTCCTTTCGACCTACATAAAAATTAGGTGCGTTGGTAACCGCATGCTATACCAACGCATGGGCCGAGAGATGGCACACGAACACACACACACACACACACACACAAACACGCACGTAAAAAATACACAAGTTGAACGAAGAATATGAGGATGTTTGTTGTGGGTATGTGTGCACTAAATGCTTAAGATATATACATCTACTTTCATTTTGCAAATTTTAGCCAACTTCCCGTTTCTTTGAAACGATAATTTCCTTAATGATATACATATACATTAATGGCTCAGTCCACTTATAGCAAGCAAGTAAACAAACAATCTGAGAGTGAAACGTTTTACCTATAAAATAAATGAATCGTTGAAGAAATGTACATACCTAAACCTCGATTTCGGCATTCATAACCCGAGGCGGAATTGGAGAATATAACTTTCACCTTACGTGCTGAACTTCTATTACAGAAAGAACAAAATTCGCTGTCTCTCTCTCTCTCTCTCTCTCTCTCTCTCTCTCTCTCTCTCTCTCTCCTCTCTCCCTATCTCCATCTCTCTCTCTCCTTTCTCGCTCTCTCTCCTTTCTCTCTCTCTTTCTCTTACGGGTCTGATCCAGTTTTAAATAACTTATTCAATCAAAACCTCGCTAGTTTTAATAAAAATAAATATTCAAAAAACTTTCAAATTATTTTTAAGACACTTGAAAAAGAGTTCGAAACTCTTCTCTTAATATGAATACAATTCAATTTATGAAAAAATTCTGATATTAAAATACATACACTTTATGTTCTACAGCGCTTAAAATTTTTTTTAAATTACATACTGATAAATCTAACGCGGCAGAGGGAATCAATCTATCTATTAAATTCATATACGAGGAGTAGGAGATCAGACAGCAATTCCCTCCCTCAACATAAGAAGACACACTTTAAACCATGGTAAATTATTCATAACTATCGTATGCATGGTACAAAAGGTAAGGATGACTATAATTGAAATATTTCCCTTGGATATAAGCACACAGTATCGGAAAAGTTCGCCCAGAAATTAAATTTCTAAAAAGCATAAAAAATCACTAATTAACTGCATAAAGTACAATATTTAGTATATGTATTTCGCATGCTTTGTGGCCTCGTTCTAACACAGATCCCCGTTGGATCAGCGATGTTTAAGCGACATTAGGTCTGGGTAGTAGTTGGACGAGGGACCGTGTTCAGATGATGTAGCGAACCATGATTTGGATGCCATAACCAATGTAACATAACATAACCGAACCCATGGCCAAAATGGGAAAGTTGAGGATCAAGCTGAAAGTAGTATGCGTGCAAATATATAATAATGCAAAAATACTTGAAGGCACCGTGACAAACCGTGCGAGTGGGCAATTCACTCATTCACCTTGAGATGTGAGCATTGAAAATAAATCTGTGGAGAGAATAAACTGAATTCGATAATGACACACCTTCATTATTCGTGAAGGTGACTAATCAGGACTTCATTGCCAAAGCGTGGGTCCGTTATAGCGGTGTTACGACTGCTGATTGGTACACACATTTAACATCCAGCCCAGTTACATTGACGACCAATCAAAAAACTTAAAAACCGCTTATTAGTCTTTCGGGGGTAGTGCTTGGGGATCATGCATATAAAAGTGATTTTTTTCAGCTGGAACTCACAGCAGTTATTTTCACCAGTGAATATACAAACACATTCACTCCGTCATGAGTCAATCAGAATTTTACAGTTTACCAGCTTTACATGAAGATGGAGACTGCCGCGGTGTCTATAATTAATATTTTTAACGCAACCGATCGGGATGGATTATTTCCAACGCAAACCGTTGATAAAATTTTCAATGACGCTCCATACGATCCGGCGCAAGGGATTGCAGTTCAAACGTAATTATAAAAATTTATATACCTGTATTTCTATTTTGTGTCCTATATATAGTCGCAAGCTTGTTATTTATTTTAGTGTTCCTGAACTTATAAAATTAGGTGAATGCTCTTGAGTACCGTTCTGTGTTACGATTATTTCATCATATATATATATATATATATATATATAGAGAGAGAGAGAGAGAGAGAGAGAGAGGAAGAGAGAGGGTGTAGTAATTTATTTTCATCTCATTACATTTTATTGTAAAATGATTCATCAAAATAACAGATATGCTCAATTTTTAATTATAAATTAGTTTGCATTAGTAATTAATAATTAATATTATGGTAAAGTCCTGTTTTGATATTTCTATTCATCAAAAATCGTTGAATTTTTTTAACTTATAACAATCAAGACTCTTTTCCAAGTTATAAATAATTTATAAAATTCCATAATAAATTCATTTGAAATGTGAAGTTATTCGGTATTTTCTCTTAAAGGGTCACAAACTTCTCTGAGAGGTTCGAAAATATTTGATACTTCACATTGTAACTCTCTCCCGATATATATATATATATATATATATATATATATATTATATATATGTGTGTGTGTGTGTGTGTGTGTGTACGCTGCATTTGTTTTTATTAAAAGAAAATGGGTTTTTATTAAAAAAGATTCAGAAAAATCTATGAACTAATCAAATTAATTTTAAATTATCATTTCTCTTTGAAAGTCGGATGAGGAGATGACTCGTGTTATACAATCTTTTCGTGATAGCAGTGAAGAAACGCATGTCGTGGACCTGAATAAGGAGGTAGAAATTTTACCGCGAAGTCAACCCAGCGATTGTCACATTATCAGTGAAATGATGTAAGCTTTTTCTTTTTCTTGTGTTTCGGGTAAGAGCCTTTTTTCTTTTACATGTGTTTCGGGTAAGAAGAAGCCTCAATGTATCAGGTCATCCCATAAGTAATGTCGTTTTTTAGATCGGAATTTGAAGGACAAAAAAAAAACTCGACTGAAACTTTTTAATCTAGTATCTATTTTCCATCGGAATCAATGACACTCTGCCAACGTCCTACAAGCTTTTCAATGCCATGTTTATAAAATTCAGGCCGTTTTGAGGCAAAAAACGTACAAAGACTGGTGTGCAGGTCATCTAAAGAAGTATACTGTTTCTCGTCAAGATAGTTTTGCAGACTCCTGAAAAGATGATAATCTGAAGGCGCAAGGTCTGGAGAATATGGAGGATGTGGAAGTTTTTCTCACCCAAGCTCCTCAATTTTTGCAGAAGTGATCCAAGCGGTATGAGGACGTGCGTTGTCGTGGTGGAACACGATTCCTTTCCGATTAACCAAAGAAGGTCTCTTTTCTTTTAGTGCAGCGTTCAATCGATCCAGTTGTTGACAGTAGACTTGAGCGGTGACTGTTTGGTTGTGTGGTAAGGTTTCAAAGTGTATTACACCACCTTTATCCCACCAAACACTAAGCAACACCTTCCGAGGGTGAAGATTTGGTTTTGGCTGTGGTGTCGCTGGTTCTCCGGCACAAACCCACTGTCGACGGCGCTTAACATTCTGGTACAGTATCCACTTTTCATCACCAGTCACTAAACGGTGCAAAAACGGATCTTGGAGTTCACGGGAATGAAGAGCTGTGCTAATGTTTACCCGCACATTCAGATTGTCGACCGACAATTCATGTGGCACCCATTTTCCTAACTTAGGCACTTTCTCGAGTTGTTGCAAATGTCGATGGATGGTGGACGGGGATGAATTGAGTTTCTGGGCCAATTCTTCGACAGTTGTTGAACAGTCTTCTTCAAGTGCTGCTAACAGCAGGGCATCATCAAACTCAGCAGGGCGTCCAGAGCGTGCTGCATCTGTCAAACAGCAGTCATCATTCCTAAACTTTTGAAACCATCTTTGACATTTCCTCACATGCAGAATATCGTTGCCATAAACGTCCTGAATGTTTCGCGTTGCTTCAGTAGCACTATTCACTTTTTTGAACTCGTAAAGCATTATATGCCTGATATGCTCTTCTGATACCGCCATGTTTATGAGTGGTTCACATAAAGCAAAACACACGTCTTCACTGATCAAGGTCTGTAAAGTATGTATCGAAACACGATAGATCTCTTCTTAGATATAACCTTCGGAAAATTTATGCTTAAACAGAGTAGGAATAGTTTAAACTTAATCTATTGTAAAAAACGACATTATTTATGGGATGACCTGATACATTAACTCGCCTTTAGATCCCATAGTTCTAACTTTAAAAATCTCACGTGACAAACCTTCGTCAAATCATAATCATTGATTTTGAGACTCGAAGAGTGTGGCGGTGTTCTACGAATATCTCTTCTCACATCAGGCTCTGTACGCTCCGTGCTCTATCATCTTGTCCCAATCGTGCGATGGTGTGAGCGGTTGTATGATGAGGCCAATGATTCCACAATGTCTATATATGTGTATGTTTTTTTATGTGTAAAATAGCGGTGCATGCGTTCCTTTATGGTACGTTGAACTCTTTCAGCTAAAGAGGCATTATGTATAGAAATGGTAGTGTAGTAGCTGATATTAAACTCTGGTCAGCATGTTCTGAAAAGCTCGGCCTATAAATTCTTTCCCCATATCCATACAAAAATAGCCTGGAACCCTGTTTTCTTTCAATATCAACGTTTTGGTAGCTTTAGCAACTGTTTCAGGTGATTTATTTTTCAGAGGAATTAGCCACACATATCTAGTGAATACATCTATTATGAATAGGATATAGCGGTAACCATCGTTGTACACTAAATATCTTTGCATGTCTGTTAAATCTGCTTGCCAAATAGAGTCAATCGAAGCCGCGGTAGTCTTGGCTGTTTTTAAACCTTTTTCTTCCAGGCTTATGAAGTGTATAAGCCTCCTGCTCCCGCAAAAACCTCTCTACATCTTTTTTCCCTACTCCATCATTGTAAACACTTCTGTACGGTCTATCTACGCCTCCGTAGGAGGCTGGGCTAGAAATGTCATAATAATGTCTTCTTAATATGTTAGCCATTTGCATATTTTAGAGGCACGTGGATAGGGTTGACCGTTGTTGCTGTTTGGCCTCTTCTTTCTCCTCTTCAGAGGTGCTACCGCTCGGGGTGATGGCGTCCTCAGTTGTGGCATATGGAAGGCATGTGCCAAGTCTTTTAACCTGTTCAGATTTCCTATTAATTTTTTGGAGACATTTATTTGTTGTAGTCTTGCTTTAATATGCTTCCATCCTGATGGCGAGGGCCTATCCCACTTTCTCACCAGAACATGGACGATGTCTACGATATTCGATCTCTGTACCTTTGCTCATTCCAAAATGATCTCACCTGTATCGGTCTACTGTATGTTGGAATCCTCATTCAATAGATTATAAAGTCTTAAAACTTTATTCCTCAATATAAAGGGTGTCAGGAAATGATTGCCCCCCCCCTTGTACAGAAGAAACTGAAAGGAATAGAAAAAAACAGACAAAACCACGCGAAAGAGCGTTTAATTTTGAATAAAAAACACTTGTTTTAATATCGGGTGTTGCCCCCATTTGCAGCTCTGACGGCCATTAATCGACGGGGGTATGATCCCAGAAGTGACTCAAAGAGATCGGTATCATGACTCATTTCTTCAAGGACTTCGTTGATCTTTGCAGTCATAATTTCTGTTGAATACCGATTCTGAATGGGTTGTTCCAGCATTAAGGACTCCACCCGATCCTTCATGATGGATCCGACATGTTCACAGACATTAAGATCGGGAGAATTGCCAGGCCATTCATTATTTCCGAAAAAATCAATGTTATTGTCCTTAAGCAGTTGTTGAGTCGCAAGTGCTTTCATACAGGGGGCTTTGTCGTGAAGAAAGGTTGCCTGTTCAACATCCAAAACACACTCGGGGTCTTTCAAAAACGGAATTACATGTTGGGCTAAAATTACATTTCGAAAATAAGGCCCATCCCAACTGGTTCCTCTTGGTTTGATAACCCAGATGAGCTTCCGAATAGAGAACATAATGAAAACACCCACACATGCTGGATTTTTTACTATTTCTCGATACTTCTGGTCGTCTGGGACTTCATCAGGAGTTGTTGCCCAAACCCGATCATTCTGAAAATTTGGTTTTCTGGAGACATAAACGAAGAATTCATCGCTGACAACCAAGTGAAGGAAATCGTCTTCCGACCATTCCTCAAGATAATCACAAAACCATAGCCGATCTTCAATATTGATCACTCTTCCGTGGCTTAGCTATTTCATGCCAAGCACTCAAGCTTTGGCGAACTCGAAATTGATGCACAAGTTGCCGATTGACTATCTTACCACGACGGATAAGTATCTCTTTCGCTACCTCAGAGCAGCTCTTCTTTCGGCGCCGTGATGCAGCAAGCACAATGTCTTTCGATTCTTGAGATAATTTCTCCGGTCTTCCTCCTCGAAATTCTGTTTCACAATCTTCAGGATTCTTATTCCAATTCCTTTTGACAAAGTCTTCTGATCTTTTTAATCTCTCAGCCACCCAGTGTCGAGTTATGAAAGTTGCACCAGCTTCCTTTGCTTCACGAAATGTGACAGCTCGAATGCGGTCAAGAACTCGCTTTTTCTCTAAATCGTTCAAAATAGATGATGCCATGGTTTCTGTGGGAAAAAAAATGGTAAGAATTAAAATCACAGGAATAGAATATAATGGTTTTTATTCAGATTTTAACGCTCTTTCAAGTGGTCTCGCCGGTTTTTATCTATCTCTTCTAGTTTTTGCTCTACAGGGGGGCAATCATTTCCTGACACCCTTTATATCTCTGTCGGATTCATATAATTTTCATACTCGTGAAGAAATTTCTGCAGAGCTTCTTGGTATAAGATTCTTTTCTCAGCAGTTGTTTTTTCACTCTTTAATAGGGCTAACAATTCGCTTTCCATTCTTTTAAGTCTGCTTTTACGGGGTCCTAGAACTGTGTCTGGACTTTTTGAACTTTGCAGTGAAGCATACATCTCGTGTGGAATCACTACCACTTTCTTCATTATATTAATCTAGTCAGTAAAGGCCCCAAAACTGAAAATAAGGTTTGGAGGAATGACCCTCCTCTTTGTACAATAATTTGATTTTTCTTTCCCACAGTATGACTTTTACGAGTGAGTGTACATATTGTTCTTGTAACGGCGTTGACGAGCCTTCTGAGAGGGTTTCATTGATACATTGCAATTTATAACGTTAAGACAGATTTCACAGGTACATTTTAAAAAGACTGAGTCGATATTTTTAGCAAACATCTGTTGCATTGCCCGGCAGTCGATGATAGATTTTTATTAATTCATGGTATTTCTTTAGCCTCTTTGTCATTCTTGGATATACACCGTTTCAGGCTCGTCTGGGAATATATTCGTTCTTAGAAGAACCCTAAACATGTTTCGCGGATGAAGATCACAAAGCAAATATCCATAACTATCGGTAGTGTGGGTTTTAATGCCATACAAATATCCGTAACGTTTGCTTGTAAGTTCTTAATAAACTTCCAAAAAATCCTTACGGTGATTTGGGAACATTTGATTGGCTACTACCCCAATTTGTGACACATCTCTACGTTGTGCTAGTAATACTAGATATTGCGTATTTAACTACACATCGCGCATGTATCTATTTTTGAAAAATAGATTCTGATTGATGAAGAACACGCTCATGTTAAGATGGTGGGAGAACACTGTAAGTGTCTCGGCAAACGTTTTATCCATTTCCAACATGAGATCGTCTATTACAATGACTATGTTCATTTCCCTTTAACGAATTAACGTCATATACACCTTTGTGGAACTTAAAATATCATTTTGGTACTCGTTGAACACTGATTGATACGTCGAATAGCACCATATAACTTTATGCACAAATTTTGAGAACATCTCTCCCTTTTCTTTAATGTTTTTAAGTATAAATACAGTTTTACCATATCCTGTAGGGCCAGATATAATACATGTGGATGTGCTCGTGAACCTGAATTTTTCTACAGAATCCATCTCTAGCACGTCACCCTCCTAAGTGGGTAATTTACAAAATATAATAAAATTTGAAGTTGTGTTCCTTTTATTCTACAGTCTTGTTTTTCTTCTTCACAGAACCGTGAATGACGATGAAGTACAGCATCGTGTCCCCATCATCGATATTACAAACGACCCTGATGACGATGTTGTTGTTGCCGCAGACTCCATCCCAGCTGACGAACCCACACCAGCGACACATGTAACACCACAACGCACCAGTTCAAAGCGGGGCATGATGAAGAACCTTCTACGACAGGTATAAAGCGTGCCAGGAGTCCGCCGGTTGTTAGACCCCCTGTAATAGAGCCCCAACCCTCTACGTCTTACGACACAACACCCACAATAGTACCTTCCTCAAATAAAAATGTATTCCCTTATTTCTGTTAAATTCCGGGTACATCCTCCACAGCAGCAGCTTCTCGTGCTGTAGAGGAAGGTATAACATTCGAGTTGGTGCGCACCACCACCCCCACCCCAGCCCTGACTAGAAATCGGTATATATTCAGTGTTGACCCTGGATCCATGTATAACAATGGTGTTGAACACGGACTACGACGCGTAGTTAAACGTATTGTGGAGTTTGCCCTTCAGAATCGCGACGATGGTGAAGTCAGGATGAGGCTGTCCTTCAGGTTCGGTTCAGATGACGGGATGTAGATGATTTTTGGGTAGTAATACCATTCAGACGCTTGGCAGTTGTAGATATAGAGTATATATTAGGCCATATAATGCAGGCCTCTCAAAGTATTACAGCCTTCAATATGGACAACTTCACGGTAGGCATTGACCGTGTATTCCATGTTGCGGGTCATAGTGCCACACCTTATACTCTTAACTTCAATTCTGAGGCTATTTACAGGCGTCATATAAACGCCGATCGTGGTTGCGGCTTTATAGTACTACTCTTGGCCCGTATGTTTACTGTACTAAATACACTGGCTTCAGAGTGCAAGTTTGAGTTTGACTCTAATATTGGTCCTGAAGAGCTGAGAAGGGTAGAGGAGGAAATGAACGGTCGTATAGTTGTATTTGGAATGGATGCTCGTCGGAGGACTGTGTATGTTTTTAAAAGCAGTGTGAGAGATCGTACAAGACCCCTACTTATTTTAGGATTGTCAGGTTCAACGTATCTTCCCATCCGTAATATAAAGGTTCTTTACGCGAGTTATAATAAAAGTCGAAAATATGGAAGGCATCATGATTTGTGTAAGGGATGTCTCGAGTTTTCGGATGATATAGTAAAACATTGTGAGGATTGCCACATGGTATGTGCAGTGTAAAAGCTCCAAATGTGAAAGCCGTGTGGTTGAAGCTGAGAAGAGGGATGTTATGTATGCAGACGCACATTTTTAAATAATAACTTTTTTGAGCTCCATAAGTCAATTGACGCGTGCAGGAAAATGAGAATCTGTAAATGTGGTATATTTCATATGATGGACAATTGGGGGAATTTCAAGCCTAATTGTGATGAAATTCACTGTTCTACAGGCCATGAGAAATATAAGGCGGATGGAGTAAAGCATGTATGTTATATGAAAGACGCTAAGCCTAAAAATAGACCTTGTGTAACTGTGTACTACTGATGTAGAAACATATACAATTGCTGAAATCAAAGAGGTTATCCCACATTTACTTGTAAGCAAGACTATCTGTGATGAGTGCATGGAGGTCGAATGTGATGAGTGTCACAGATATGGTAAACGGAAAAACGTTTTTAAAACGATTGTACACGACAGTCCCGTGAAACTCTGTGTCCTATATTGTCAAGTTAGCGGACAAGTTAAAAAAAATGACTATATTGTTGCCCATAACGGGCCAAAATTTGACACACGGTTCCTTTATAAGGAGCTGCTAGAGCACGAGTCATCTGAGATATTTACAGTTGATCCCTTGAAAAGAGGAAACAAACTTATACAGGTGAAAATAAGAGGTAATGTACAGTTTAAAGACACTTTATTATTCACACCTTGTAAATTAACCAAGCTACCCAAGGTAATGGGCGTAGCCGCCGAAGTTTCAAAAGGATATTTCCCTTACACATTCCTCACTAACGAAACTTTAAATTACGTAAGACTACCTCCACCCAAACATTACTTTAACTATGAATGTATGAGTACAGGTGAACGTGAAGATTTTGACCGCTACTACAACAGTTTTAATGACTCTAATCCTTACAATTTTGCTGATGAATGTGAGCGTTATTGCGTGAATGATGTGCACGTGCTTAGAGTATGTTTCCAGGCCTTTAGAAGAATGTACATTGACCGTTTCAAATGCGATCCGTTACAAGTCGCAATCACGATCGCCTCATTGTGCTTTATTGTGTTCAAGAACAATTTCATGCCTAAAGAGAACTTAGCCGTCATTCACAGAAACAATCCACGCAGTTATGGGTACAAGGCTATTTACTGGCTCATACACATACAGCAGCAGACAGGTGTATACATAAAGCATACCCGCAACACGGGGGAAGTACCCATTAAGGTTAATGGTCGTGTTTTTTTGGATCGATGGTCTAAGCGAAAACCTTGCCACTGGTGAGAAGACTGCGTACTCCTTTAACGGTTGCTGGTGGCACGGATGCCCCCGTCCTGAGTGTGGAATCGTAGGAGATATCGATATCCACGGTAGATCTCCTGCCGACAGTGTTGCATGGACCCGCATCCGCGATCAGCTTATAGGCCCCCAATTCACTCACAAGATCCTGTGGGAGCATGAGTATGATGCACAGACGGAAACAGATGGACAGTACCGTGAAGAAATAAACACGATCAAGCGTTCAATATTGCTGGATCCTCTCAAATGCAGTGATAGCTTGTTCGGAGGGCGTACAATTCCCTTCAATCTATACTTTCCGCCTACGGAGGGCGTGAAACTCCATTACTACGATTTCTGTTCTTTATAGCACTACGTGATGAAGAACAATCCGTACCCCGTAGGTGCACCTGAAAAACTGGTGGGACCTGACCTGCCCACCATCGAGGTGTTCTCAACAAATTTGAATAAGTACTATTTCGTTCTTTCTTTCGTAGATGTTCTCCCCCCTCGCGATTTATAGATGCCGATCTTACGCGTCATTGTAGACCACAAGCTCATTTTCCCCTGTGCGTGAAGTGCGCAGAGGAAAAAAATTGGGCTTGTAATAAAACATCCAACCAGCGTAAGATCAGAGGCGTATATACAACCCTAGCTCTCCCCAGCCGTTTGTCATGGATACAGAATATTTAAGATATATGAGGTGTGGAGATTTCAGAAGCTACCCAACCTTTTCACGCCATATATAAACACTTTTTTGGAGGATAACGTAGAGGCATCAGGGTATCCGTGAGGAGTTGATACCGAAGATGAAAAATCGGCGTTATTCGACGTTACCTTGACCGTGAAGGGATACAACTTGACCGTTCCCAAATTGTAAAGAACCCAGGCAAGAACTTTAGTGCAAAGTTGTGTCTAAACAGTCTTTGGGGAAAATTTGCACAGAAAACAGGCAAGGGGAACGTTCATTAGGCCTAAAGTTATAGTGGACTCTGGGATTATGCCAACCCTCCAGATAAAGAGGTCATGGAGATCGTGAATGTAGGTAATACGTACATAATAAAGTACAACATTACCGAATTGGCCACAGATACAGCGTGTTTTACAAACATACCTGTAGCCAGCTTCACAACGGCCTAAGCACGCATCAAACTTTGGGGTCTATTGCATTCTCTTGGGCGGAGGGTTCCGTACGCCGATACAGATAGTGTGATATTGACAGCCAGGGAGGATGAATAAATGCTGCCTATTGGTGAGTTCCTCGGAGAGTTGACTGATGAGATCAAGTATGAGTATGAAGGCATCGCATACGCTGACTCCTTTCTATCAATAGGGTCAAAAACTTATGGGGTACGGGTGAGGGTGGGGGAGGATATGAAATATATCGTGAAGGCTAAGGGTATCACGCTCAACCAGGCGAATTGGCTGGGCGTTAACTTTGAATCGTTGAAGGATCTAGAGTGCTTGGAGGATGGCGGCGACCAGCCGCCCTAACTGACTGTAGGGACCCACAATTTTCGGGTGCAGAAGTTGGCTGGCGTGAAGGAACTTAGGGATACGAAGGTGTGCCGTAACACCTATAGGAAACGTTACCAGGTGCCTGGTACCTATGATACCGTACCCTTTGGATACGATAATCCTTGATTGTTTTATATTATATATATATATATATATAAGTCTATTTAATTGTTAACTATATGTTTATTTTATTTATTACACGTATTTGTAAATATATACCATAACTCGATGATATATTTATTAAATAAATCGTGTTTCAATTAGCGTTTCACTTTCTCCTTTGTGTGTGTGTGTGTGTGTGTGCGCGTATGTACAGGAGAAAGTTCTAAGCTCCGACCCCTGTATGATCGATCACTGGTCACGTGACTTCTGCTACTACCTGGGCATATCTCTACCCCTGCGTGCTCAGTTGACCGCAACAAGCCCTGGAACTCAGAAGTGCATTTGAAGAAATCCTACGAAGACAAAAAATAGTAATGGCTACCTTTAATATTGCGTGTTCGACGTTTATAAAGTGGTATTCGGCAAAGTGTGAAGATGTGGTGGATACTCACAGACTCCATATCCCTCCCTCTTTTCTTACTTTTAAGGCTACATTGAACCGTGCGAAGCTTGAGGAACAAGAGGCACAAATACTCTACGGCTATTCTGGCTAGAGCATTGCAGGATTTCGTGGTACAAGCGATGTATTGAAATATGTTGTAGGACTAAGCTTTATAAAAGCTTACATATACCATGAAGTGGAGGAAACAACAAGTGCAGAAGAGAAGCAACGGTTATGGTTAGTGAGTCCTGTTGATGAGTGTTGTGACAAGCGGTATTATGTCATGTTGCATCATATCGAGTACTCGTACCCTGCGGCTGAGAATGTAAATCTTGTCATAATGGAGAATCTTAAGTATTTTTACCACTACATCATTTACTACTATATCATGACGAGGTTTGTAGTGAGGTTGTGGGCTTGTGGCTAAAGGCCTGCATGAGTTTTTAATAGAATTTAGAGACGAGACTTGTCTGCTAAGCAAAAATGAAAAATATGGGCATATGTTTCTCTCAAATAGTGCGCCGGATTGTGAATAACTGTTTAGTTCGTGAAAATCCCCCTGAACGAAAATGGCTGGTGCGCATTCTGGGGAGTAGGAGTGATAAAACATTAAAACCGGTATTGCTTCATGTATCGCTGATGGAAAATTTCTCAAAACACCTACCCAGTATAATGGGATACAAGTATTCACACAAATCTTTCACGTTGGAACAACGCTGTACACGACAAAGGTGATTTTGCAACAAGGGGAGGGAGTCTTGCAACAAAGGGGTTGGGGTCGTTCAACAAAGGGGGAGGAGGTGTAGCAACATTGATTAATACTTGCAACATTGTAATTGCAGTTGCACTCTCCCTTTTTGCACTCATACTTAGAAACAAGTCATAAGCTGCCTGTTTAGAAACGTTAAATTTATTCTTATTTGTGTAAAGGCGTAGTCGAGGAGATTTAATCAAGGCGTTTAAAATAATAATAATATAATAATGATAATAATAATAATAATAATAATGTAGCATAACGTAAAATTCCTTTCCTCGCCTCCCTCATATGGTTATAAAACTCTAAACACGTGGGCAGAATAGCCCACAATGGAACACTTATTTTACTTTGTTTCTTGAGAATGCCTGCTAAATCTAAACGTGACCGGAGCCTATAAAAGTGCCAGTCCACTTCAGGTCGACCTCATTTGCCCTTCTCTCGCATCTTCAATTCACATTACACTCCGTCCTTCTCCACGTAACCCACCCGATCTCAGCCGGCCAATGTCCTTCAAAATTCCGTTCAAGCATACACGAAGTTGATCATCTTTGTTGAGGCCTACTACTGTTTCATCACTCCCGGAAGCAACCTCATTTCTGAAAAATTCAATCGCCTTCATCCTTCCGTCCTTTTGCCTCACTCAACATTCATCCTTTTCAACCTGCGAATCTTCATTTCCTTTCAACAAGTTTTTCATCACCCAAACAGGCGTAGGCCCTTCCGTCTTCAGAGTTACCCTCATTGAAACCCAGGTCTGTAAACCTCACATAGGCCACAAGCTTACTGGGCCCATTGTACTCTTCTTTCGTCGTATCAAATGGTTTTGCGTAGCCTACAAACTCATTATACTCTCAGTCTAGCCGAATAGGCTCTTCGAAGTGTCCTCAATATCGTTCAAGTTAATTCACGCATTTACGACCGCACCTAAGTTTATTCCGTTACTGTACCAATACTGTATTGTTATTACCTCAGTTATTACTTACTTATTACTGTTGTGTTCAATACCGTATATCTCATTACCCTAATTAGTGTTTCTTGTCTCTATTGTAGTATTTAACTCTTATACTATATAAAAATTATTTCCTTTATGTCAAGAATCCCTTTATTGTAATATTGCCTAAATTCTGAATAAATAATTGTCAATCACTGTGAACAAATAATTTATTTATTTTTCTAACTAAATTAAAACTACAAAGTCATTTCTATCTTTATTAAATATTATTTATTGATCTGAAAAAATCTGGTGACCTAATAACATTTCATTCCATTTTTCTCCATATTATAGTGGGCTTACCGTCACATCGTCCCCTATAATAATAATAATAATAATTATAGTGTTCTTGCTACATATATAAGGCATACAAAAGGTATGCAGACAATGACATGTAATAAAACACACACACACACACACACACACACACACAAACACACACACACACACACACACACACACACACACATATATATATATATATATACCATATGTCCCACAAAAAAGTACACCCAACTTTAGATTGTACTAACTCCTCCAAAAATTGATATTTTGGATCTGTTTGTTTGATTTAATATAGCAAATTATTCTTTGTTAACGTTCAAATTTATTCATGTTTAAACGATTTAGTGTTTAAGCATCTGCTTTTAACTGAAGGGTACAACAAAATGGATTGCGCAAAATTGGTCAATGAAAAAATAATGTGTGTGCTATCGATGTAATGAAAAGACAAATACATAATAATAGATACTTTAACATAATTTTAATAAGATACAAAGCAGATTTTTCTTTATTCCTTATTGCAAAAGTTATGCTTAGTTTCGTTTTATTTCAACATGACCGCCATTCCTATCGATACAAATCTGGAGTCGAGCTCTCATCTTCCCCATCACTCTTTTGATAAGATCTGGATTGTCTTTTAACAAGTTGATTTCAGCTGTGATGCGAGTCCTCAAATCATCTAAATTGATAGGTTGTGATGCAAATACTCTATTTTTCAAATGACCCCATAAAAAGTAATCACACGGGGTCAAGTCAGGGCTTCTGGGAGGCCATTCAATGTCATGGCCTGTAGCAATTACTCTTTGGTGGAAGACTTCCTGCAAGCGTTCCTTCACAATAACTCTCCTGTGAGCAGGAGCTCCGTCTTGCACCCACCAAATACGATTAAATCGGTTTCCATAAGTAATACGTATTTGTGGAAGGATTTCTCGGCCTATCATTTCTAGGTAAGCTTTACCATTCAGATTACCATCGTAAAAGACCGGGCCAATTACCGCTCCATTACCGCACAGTCCTACCCAGAGAGACAGTTTTTGTCTAGAGTTATTCTTTTCGTAGATATGATTGTCAGGTGGATGATTTTTTGGTGCATACTGACGGCAGATTTGTCTGTTCACTAGACCATTCATAAAAAAGGCCGCCTCATCTCCAACTACTAATTGTTTTGTGAATCTTTCTGGTTTTTCAAGAAACCACTGGGCAAATCTTAGGCGGCGAGGTAGATCTCCTTCAATGAGTTGATGTCGAATTTCCATTCTGTATGGGTACAAATTCAAATCCTCACGAACTATTCGATGAAATGACATGCGTGAGAGTTCTGTACCATTTCGCCTGGTGGACACTTTTGGATGTCTCTCTAATAAATGCCGAACATGCTGAATGTTCTCGTCTGTTCTTGCCGTCTTCGGATGGCCTGAACGTCCTTTATTCAAATTGAGGACCGTTCCTTCTTCTTTGTATTTCCGAACATTCTTCAAAATTGTATGTTTAGTTGGAGAAGCTCTATCGGGAAATTGCAGTTCGAAGGTATTCTGAACTTGTTTTAAGCTTTTAGTTTGCAGATAAGTTGTGACCATGAGAACGCGCTGCCTTCGTGTAAACTGCATGATAAGGGTTTCAAAGTTATTTATAAATTTAGTAATTCAGATTCTTCATTTATATGTATGACTCGTATCTTAGATACAAAAGTTCGAATTATTTAAAAAAAATATTTGCAATATCCTTCGACGTAAAAAGTAGCACATTGGTTAAAGCAAGAGGAGCTATCTGGCTGGGAGAAATGATCATTCCGCGCAACCCATTTTGCTGTACCCTTCAGTTAAAAGCAGATGCTTAAACACTAAATCGTTTAAACATGAATAAATTTGAACGTTAACAAAGAATAATTTGCTATATTAAATCAAACAAACAGATCCAAAATATCTCAATTTTTGGAGGAGTTAGTACAATCTAAAGTTGGGTGTACTTTTTCGTGGGACATATGGTATATTAGTTGTGGACCGGATGTCAGTTTTTCAACATCTGCGGATGCGGATGCGGATTTTTAATTTCAATATACGCGGATGTGAATGCGGATATTTAGTTAATCTATCAATATAATATAGAATTATGAATATATAACATAATTTTCCAAATTTCGTGATATTACTATTATGGCAGGCAATGCATAAGAATTAAAATTAATAATAATGTTTTCATTATGATAAAAATAATAACTTTCTCGAGAGTTTCAGCCACAGAAAATTCAATGAAACAAGTTTCATTCAATTTTCAATTGCTAATTTTAGAAACTGTGCAAATTTTGCAATGTGTTTGCTATAGAAAATTAGCATTTTTATTTTTGCTAAAGAATTTACTATTTTTTGTATTTATTTACAATAATCTTGTTCGAAACACGCTAGACTGCTTGATTTATACGAACAATTTCATTCTGAAAAGTTACTGTGTTGCTGTGAAAAAAAAATTCAGTGGAGTACGCACAGCGGCACAGGCTTATATATTTGTTTGTTCATTAATAATTAATACTTTACATGAAATGTGCATGACTGGGTCTTATAACCTACTTTATAAGCTAATTTAATTGTAAATTGCATAATTTATTAGAGGTAATATCCGCATAACATCCGAAGTCAGAAGTGCGGATGCGGATGTTAAAAATGATGTGGGTATCCGGTCCACCACTAATATATATATATATATATATATATATATATATATATATATATATATATACAGGGTGTCCCATAAGTCCGGCATCATAGGAGAAATTCATATTTTTCTATTTCTACAAACCATAATTCATATTTTTCTTTTCCTATAGGCCATAATGTCTGTGAACAAGGAAGAACGAATCCAGATAATTCTACTCATAGGAAATCGGAATTTAACAGACTGCATCCAGACCGCGAGCCAATAACACAGAGTTGTGTTAGCAAACTTTTTGCAAAGTTTAAGAAAACAGGATCCATAGAAGATAAATCACGCAGTGGACGTTCAAGGAGGTCCACTGACGATGATACAGCGACTGCTATCCTGGCTCATTTTAACAGAAGTCCCAATAAGTCTCTTCGGCGATTGTCCGCCGAGACAGGAGTGTCGAAAAGTAGCATCCATCGCATTTTTCAGGCTCATAAATGGCATCCATATAAACTTCAGATCCTACAGAAATTAAGCGAAGATGATCCCGACCGGCGGATGGAATTTTGTGAATGGGTTACAGAACAATATGCTCGGGATGCCAATTTCCCGTCCACCATTCTGTTCAGTGACGAGGCTGTTTTTTATGGAAATGGTGAGGTAAATCGACAGAACACCCGCTACTGGTCTCAAAACAACCCTCACTGCTATACCTCTTCAAAGGAACAAGGTGCATCTCGGGTGATGGTATGGTGTGGCATTTGGAAGGATCGCATCATAGGCCCCCTCTTTTTTGATGAACATGTCACTGGAGGCACCTACCTACGTATGCTCAAGGAAAAAGCATTTCCCAGTGTCTTGAACGAGGAAGGAAATTTCCCAACATGGTTCCAGCAAGACGGCGCTCCTGCACATTACAGCACCCAAGTAAGGGAATACCTGTACCAAGAATTCCATGGTCATTGGATAGGACGTCGAGTGCCTGTGGAATGGCCAGCTAGAAGCTCGGATCTCACGCCACTAGATTTTTATCTCTGGGGCCACTTGAAAGCGCTGGTATACGCAGAGAAAATTAGGAGTGTTGAACATTTGCGGCAGCGCATTATTGGGGCATGTAACACCATTACTCCTGACATCATTCACCGTGTGCTTGCTGACTGGGTATCACGTCTGAATTTGTGTATTGAAAACAATGGTGAACATATTGAGCACGTTCTGTAAATAAAAGCTTTTGTTTTGCCTTTTTTAATTATTTCTGCCAAAATGTTACAAAATGCTGTTTGGAAAACTAAAGTGCGTTGGCTTCCGGGCCAGCGGATCCCGCTGGGGGAGCTACCGCTCACCCCAGACCCCCTAGCTTAATGACTCGCGCCATTTGCGCTCGCCGATTTTCACCCGTATCTCTATCAGAACCGGTTGTTAAGAAATTTGCAGCACACCCCTGCATAGATGCATTCTTCAAAGAGAAATTGTAAGGAGAATGTATAACAGACTTTGATTTCACCCCAGAAGATGTAGCGAGAGCTATAGGACAAATGAAATCACATTCAGCTGCAGATCCGGACAAATGGAACGCACTATTAATTAAAAACTGTAAAAATGAAATAGCTACACCCTTATACTGGATATGGAGAAGATCCCTAGACACTGGGGAAATACCGAGCATCTTGAAAAGAGCAAACATTGTCCCAGTATATAAAGGCGGGGATAGATCTCAAGCAAAGAACTATAGACGAGTGTCCTTGACGTCGCACCTCACCAAAATATTTGAAAGAGCAGTCAGAGAGAAAATCTATGACTTCTTGGAGACATTGGAAAGATTCAACGAAAATCAGCACGGATGTCTATCACAACTTATAGAGCATTATAACAATGTCCTAGATGCACTTGAAGGCAATGAAAACTATGATGTCATATACACGGATTTTGCTAAAGCTTTCGAGAAATGCGATCATGATATAATAGTACATAAAATGAAACATATGGGAATAACAGGCAAAGTGGAAAAATGGATCTACAACTTCCTCAGAAAACGACTACCGGTGGTCAAAATTCAAGGTGTATCATCATCAGAATCAGAAGTACGCAGCTCAGTACCACAAGGTACAGTGCTGGACCCACTCCTGTTCATTATCATGCTAACAGACATAGAGAATGGAGTAAACAGCAACAGTATTGTAACATCATTTGCGGACGATACAAAGATTGGCAGAAAAATCAGCGATGCAAACGAAGTGGAGGTCTTGTAGAGGGACACGAACAAAATATACAAATGGTCAGAAAACAACATGACATTTAACACCGAGAAATTTCAGCTCTTGAGATATGGTAGAAATGAGGAACTTAAACAGACTGCATATTATGCCCCAGATAGACAAGAAATCAGAGAAGCACGAAAGCGGTCGACTTGTGGGTAATAATGACCAAGGATGCCAAATTCGAGACACAAAATCAGATAGCAATAAACAAAGCAAAAAGAGTCGCGGGACAAGTAATAAGAACGTTCTAAAGGAGGGACAAGACAGTAATGATTCCCCCGCTGAGAACACTGATCATACCAAAACTTGAATACTGCTCAGTTTTGACGTCCCCATATAAAAAGGAAAAAATTAATAAACCAGAAGAAACGCAGACATTTCACAGCCAAGATTGATGGCTGCAAAGAACTCAACTACTGGAAAAGACTACATAAACTAAATCTGTACTCCCTGGAAAGAAGAAGAGAGAGGTATACCATAATCTACATATGGAAAATGATAAAAAAACTGGTACCAAACCTTATATTCCAAGAGGTAGATGGCTTTAATGAGAATTTTAGGTGATTATGGTTTAACAGTCGTATTCTCTGTAAAAATGGGTGCTGATTCCAAAAAAAAGCTGTCTTATTGACCCCAGTTACGAGAAAATGGCCATTTTGGACACTTTTTGGCCAATTATGGCCAAAATCAGAGATTTTCAGAATTTTAGGTGATTATGGTTTATTAACATTTAACAAGAACATTAACAACATTTAATTAATCATCTCCATCATCATCACTGTCACGTCTTTTATTGTAACGCGCGTAGTATTAGAAATAAATTAAATGAATTTAAGGCGATAATTTATTCCGGCAACTATGATATAGTTGCTATCACTGAAACTTGGTTAAATACCGTGACTCGGAACTTGTTGGGGGAACTTGATATACCGGGTTTTAAACTTTTCACTAATGATAGGTTACATAGGTTTGGTGGAGGCGTTTTGCTGTACATTCGTAATTCCCTTAGGATTATCGAGGTTAAGTTAGATTTTCCGTTAGCAATTAATGCGATATGTGTTGAAGTTAGGGCGCGTAGTATTAGTTTTAATTTTGTTGTTGTTTATAGACCTCCCGTTCAACCCCTCGATACCGATACTAGATTTTACTCACTTCTTGGTAATTTTATTGCCAATCGGAATAGTATAATTATCGGAGACTTCTTTAACTGCCCTAATGTTAATTACGAGAATTTTACTGGTAATGAGGAGGGTTTGAGATTGGTTGAGTTTATGGACGATAACTTTTTACGACAGATAGTTACCAAACCAACGCGCGGTGACAATATTTTAGATTTGGTGATGACGAACGGCGAGAATATAGTCGAAGGTTTAGAAGTAGGCGAGAGTTTAGGATGTAGTGATCATCAAATTCTTAGGTTTAAGTTATTGATAGAAAACACTAAGGATAGTAACGTAATAGAAGTCCCTGATTTTCGTAGGGCTAATTTTGATAGTTTTGCTGATAGGATGAGAGTAGTGGACTGGGATAACTTATTTATGGGCAATGACACAAATTTGCGTTGGGTGGCGTTTAAAGAAAGTTTTAGGAATATTGAAAGGGAGTTTATTCCTCGTAGGCCCAAGCACGCTAGAAATCGTGGTAGGCCGAAGTGGTGGACTAGGGAAATAGGAGAGTTTATAAACGAGCGTAATAGAGCGTATAGACTTAGTAAGCGCAATGGCACGGCAGCTAACTTTAATAGATATATCGAGCTTAGACGTCAGGTTAAAAGATCAGTTAGGAATGCCAAGCGTAATTTAGAGATACTTATAGCTGGGGATAGTAAACATAATCCAAAAACGTTTTTTGAATACGTAAATAATCGTAAGCCGGGAAAAGATAACATAGGCCCTCTAGTGGATGTTAATGGCGCTTTGGCTTCTGACGCTCAGGCGATGGCGGTTATTTTCAATAACTTTTTTGCGACAGTTTTTACCGTAGAAGACGTAAATAATGTCCCCGACGTGGACGATATCGTTCCATTTAGTAGCGAGACTATTTTGGATGAAATAACTGTTTACGAGGCTGAGATTGCGCATTATATCGATAGGCTAAAAGTTAGCAAGGCTCCAGGCCCTGACGCTTTTTATCCCAGACATTTGAAAGATTTGAAAGACGTTATCGTAGGCCCCTTAACGAAGATTTTTAATCAGTCACTCGAAATTGGGATTATTCCTGAAGACTTCAAATTAGCTAACGTCACGCCTATTTTTAAAAAAGGCGACCGCGCAGTAGCTAGCAATTATAGGCCCATTAGCTTAACGTCAATTGTCGGTAAACTTTTGGAATCCGTAGTTAGGGATCGTATTATCGATCACTTAGAAAGCAGAGATTTGATTAATAGTAGTCAGCATGGGTTTCGACGCCATAGGTCTTGTTTAACTAATTTGTTAGAATTTTATAACGAAATAGTGCGCGAATACGATAGGCATAGAGCAGCTGACATTATTTATTTAGATTTTAAAAAAGCGTTCGATACAGTTCCGCATAGGAGACTAATTGCGAAGGTTAAAGCGCACGGTATACGCGGTCAGGTAGCTAACTGGTTAGAAGAATGGCTTCGTGCTAGGAGGCAGAGGGTCGTAGTTAATGGTAGTGAATCGGAGTGGTTAGATGTAGGTAGCGGTGTCCCACAGGGTTCAGTGTTAGGCCCATTGCTATTCGTAATTTACATTAACGACATAGATGTAGGATTGACTAGTAACGTGTCAAAATTCGCGGACGATACTAAAATAGGCGGTAAGGTTGTTAACGAGGAAGATAGAAATAGGATCAAAGACGATATAAATAGGATTATGGAGTGGACAGATAAGTGGCAGATGCAATTTAACGTAGACAAATGTAAAGTTTTGCATATAGGTTCTCGCAACAATAATTACACATACACGATGGATGATAGGGAGTTAGCGAGCGTTGACGAGGAAGTATATTTAGGCGTACGCGTATCTAAGGATTTAAAAGTTAGGAACCAGTGCCTGGAGTCTTGCGCAAAAGCTAATAGGATGTTAGGCTTCATAGCGCGTAATTTCGAATTTAAATCGAAGGATATTATATTGCCCCTTTACAAGTCCCTAGTCAGGCCTCATTTAGAATATGCCGTTCAGTTTTGGTGCCCGTACTTGCGTGAGGATATTGATAGGTTAGAAAGGGTTCAGCGTCGTGCCACGAAACTTATTCCGTCATTGCGCAATAAGCCTTATGAAGATAGGATTAAAGAGCTAGACCTTTATTCACTCGAAACTAGGAGATTAAGGGGGGAGCTTATTGAAGTTTTCAAAATCGTTAATAACATCGATAACGTAAATTTTGACAAATTGTTCACTTTCGATAATAGTAATACTCGCAATAACGGATTTAAGTTGCGTGGAGACGTTTCATTACTAATATCGCTAAAAACTTCTTTACGTTTAAAGTAATTGATAAATGGAATAATCTTCCCGCGTCAGTCGTTCATTCTACCAGCGTTAATATGTTTTAGAACCGTCTTGACAGATATTTTAAAAGTATTAACGTTGTTTAAAATAAAAAAACAAAGTTAGCAACAGGGCCTTTGGTGGTGGTGCTAGAGGATGAGTCTGTTGACGATGAATGTCAGCTTGTGACATGCCAGCCTGTGATGCCAGCATTAAAATTATTAAAAAAAAAAAAAAATTAGACTAACATGAACGTAGATGTAGCTCGTAGCGTAAACTAACCCACTTTTTGTTTAACTTTACCTACTTTTTTACTTTGCATATCTGTAACTCTTTTCTTGCATGTTTGTAGTTTGCATGGTATGACTGTGAGTTAAGACTGTGTTTGCATGGTTTGTAAGCGTTCTTATTTCACTTCTTTTCATCTTTCATCCCTCTCCTATTCTCTCCGACTATTTTTCTGACTTGTCGGCAGTGGCCGGCGGATGATGATGGTGAGTCTTTTTTCTCTTTTTCTGAATGAATGTTAACCCACGAATGATAGGTGTTGCTCCTTACTTAACCACTTATTCTCTTCTCTTCTCTTAACCCCCTACTCTTTCCTTTCTCTCGGACTAACCTTAGAGTGGATCTTAGGGTCTTTGTTCGCCTTAGCTTCTGTAGATCTGTAGATCTTCGTCCTCTGAATCAGTATCGGAAATACTATCATTGTCTTCGTCCTCAACACCCTCATCTCCATCTGCGACATCCTCCGGTTCCATGATCTCAGAAAGCATGGTTGGCATTTGACTGCCAGTAAACCAGACTGGTAGAAAAATCCCATTAACCTCTTTCCAGCCATGGTCTGTGGGTCGCATGTTCTCTAGTGGATCTCTTAGATGCGCATGCTTCCAGAGATATGCCGCATAGTTGCACCTAGCTAACTTTTGATCCAGAACATCTTTGCAGGGAGGAAGCATGCCTGCATCCATACCTTTAATTTTCTGTAAAGGAGTCTGGGTCATTTGGCTTGTACCTTTGCTGGAATATCTTCAGTCTGGCCTCATTCACCGATGAAATGGTTCCCTGGCCATATAGAGTACATACATATTTTTGTACGTGGTTTCCTTCATCAACAAAGGTGGTCTTCTCTCCAAGGCTGCCGAGGCCTTCAAGATGTAACGCGTTCTTTTCAGCCTTCTTCAATGGATTCACTTTTCCCTTCCTAAAGAAGGGTGATGTGTAATCAAATCCTGTCAGAGCATGATAACCTGGCAATGCCTTGCAGAGAACTGGACCCAGGTGATTTTCTAAATCAGTGATGTGTACATATCTCCTGGTGTTGTCACTAGCATGCCCAAGTTCCATCCACACGTTGGCTTTGAGTTGTCTGGCATGGTACAGGAAAATAACCATGATATTATTGTCCATTGCACGGACAACAACATTCTGTCTTGGTCTTGTTTTTGACAGCACGCTGAGATGGTACACCAGCATGGTATCGGCCTCCACGTGTGAACATACACACTCAGGTGCCTCATTGTGTTCTACATTTCCTGATAGAGTTGCTGTATATTGCAGACACTGCTCCTCATGTGCAACAAGAACTCTCGTTTGTTTTATGATAGGTGCGTATTTGTTATTTTTCCATTCTTCCATGAAGAACTTCATAAGTGCAGTTTTGAAATTTGGTGATCTCAAGGCATGTCTGAAATCTTTAGGACGTAACTGATCTGATCCAGTTATGCGAAATGATCTATCATTTGCACCTCTTGCCTGTTGCTCAACATTCTTTATACTTTTCACATACTTGTCACAGACAAAGTGTACTTCACTTGCCCTTGCATTGCATATGATCTTCAGGACCAGCATTGCTACAGTTCCAAGAGTAAGAGGCAAGTCTGAAGGCAGTGATTGGATTATAAACACTGCGTCATAGAGAACTAAATCAACTGTTGGCGGCTCTCTGTGTGTAATCAAATCTTCAAGATGTTTGGAGAGTTGATACTTTGGTGTTTTCTTCATCGTGCCATAAATGCTAGCCATAGAGAGGGTAACAGGAGTAAGTGGAAAAGGAAACACATTTTCAAGCTCGATCTTTCTGGTACAAACAAGATAGAGTAATTTAGAACTCATTTAGAACTCATCTGATATTGTTTTCTGGCTTCAGCTGTGTCCCCGGCTTTTTTTCACGTTTGTTTAGTAAATTGAGCCACTACATCACCATCATGTTCTGCATTACCACTCGCATGCAGCACACACCACAAAGGCACCTGAACACCATCATCCATCTGCAAAAAAAAAAACATTAGTCAAACACTGTGCTACTCATTGGGCTATGATTTATGGTTACCCTAAGAGGTAGATGGCTTTAATCAGAATTTTAGGTGATCTTAATTTGAGAAGCCTATTAAAACGTCACCCATTTTTACATAGATTACGCTTGTCAAACCATAATCATCTAAAATTCTGAAAATCTCTGATTTTGGCCATAATTGGCTAAAAAGTGTCCAAAATGGCCATTTTGTCGTAGCTGCGGTCAATAAGCTTGCTTTTTTTGGAATCAGCACACTTTTTTACATAGAATAGGCTTGTCAAACTAAGATCACCTAAAATTCCGATTAAAGCCATCTACCTCTTAGGGTATCAAACTAAACCCAATTACCATCCAAACAACGCTGGAAAATAGGAAAGGCAGAATGTGTAGTGTTCCCAAATTAAAGGCCCGAGAAGGGACCTCCTTAACAAAATAGCTTGGTAGTCAGGGGGCCAAGAATTTTCAACCAACTTCCAAAGGACCTCAGAAACGTTACAGGGGTCATATTTGAAGTCTTCAAGAGAAGACTAGATGCCTAGCTCAGGACGGTACCAGATGAGCCGGGTGTACCTGGCTATGTACGGTGGAGAGCGCAAGAGAGCGACTCGCTCCTCCACCAAGCCAGGCCTAGAGGCGGGGCCACCAGCTTGACCTTCGTGTGAAGAAAGACCGACGCACGGAACCCTAACAAGGTTTACAAGGTATATATATATATATATATATATATATGTATATGTGTGTGTGTGTGTATATATATATATATATATATATTATACTGTATATGATATTGTGACAGTTAATGCATTCCTAAGCATATATATGTACACTATAGACCAGGGGTTCTCAATCTTTTGTCACTTTGTACCCTCTGATTCTTCAGAGAATCAGCTAGTACCCCCATTAGTAAGAATTCACAGAAGATACAGAAATATCAATAATAAATGCTTTATTAAATGAATAAACCACAAACTACATATATAAATAAAATTAGAGTAGCTATAATTCTTGAATTTTAGTATGAGGGACGTGCCTGATGTGTGGAAACTAGTTTCTCAATTTCAGGTGTAGTGCTTGACAAGGAAACTCGAAGATCATGTTCCACGTTTAGTCGAGAGCAATATATAGTTTTTATATTTAACAAAGCTGAAAATCCTTGTTCACATAGAAAAGTACTGGTGAACATTAACAATGACTTCACCACCACATTAGCTACAGCAGGATAAGACTCGCTCATTTTGGACCAGAACTTAGTCAGCGGAAGAGTTTCGAATGCATCTCGGGCTGTAGCGTCATTCACCAACTCAATAAATTGATCCTGCGAGTCTTCTACGAGCAAGTGCACGTGAACGATGAATGGATTTCTTATCAATTTTAAATCCAGTTCGTTCAATTCTGGAAAATATAACTGGAACTCTACCAGCAGAGAGGAAATACGCGCCAACACTAGCTGAGTCATATGAATTTTATAATTTTCCTCATTATTCTCAAGCGCATCGCTAAGATGCTCAAACATACAAAGGTTTTTGTCCTTCACTTTTGTTTCCCACAGTTTCAGTTTTATATTGAATGCTGCAAGTTTGTCCATGAAATCAATCACGGTGGTGTGCTGACCTTGAAGCGATTTGTTCAGCGTGTTTAGACGTAAGAATATGTCATTTAAGTAGGCTAACTTCATGAGCCACTGGTTATCTGACAATTTTTTGGCAAAATTTAAAGACTTTGTTTTGCCGTTTCGTTTGAAGAATCCAGTCAGCTCGTTTTTCAATGACTCAACTCTTGCTACCACATTTCCCCGTGACAGCCAGGTACCTCGGTGTGAAATAGCATGACTTCTTCATCTGCACCAAACTCCTTGCAAAGTAGGTGGAAGAAGTGAGTACTGAGGGCATTAGATTTGATAGCAGTCACCATATGAATGATATCATCAAGAACTAATCTTAGTTCTGGTGGGAGTGTTTTAGATGCCAGAGCATATCGGTGAATCATGCAATGAAGATGCTTTGAATCGGGTCTCGCTTCCTTCACTTTTGCTAGAAATCCCGAATGCTTGCCTTGCCAAGCATCACAGGTGCTCCATCCGTTGTGCAAGCACACACACTGTCCCAAGTCAGTCCCTAGGTTTTGAAAAATTTAGAGACCTCTAAGAAAATGTCTTCGCCTGTAGTAGTAGATTCAAGAGCATGACAAAACAGGAATTCTTCTTTGAAATCTCCGCCATTTATACTGTATATCGCGCGAAGACGAGTAGTTGGGCACAGCTGGCCATGTCTGTCGATTTATCGAGTGAATTGAAAATTTGCTTAAGGGTGCTTCATGTATTTCAGCAACTACTTGGTGCTTGATGTTCTCCGACATCTCTAAGATTCTCCGTTGGACAGTATCGTTTGAAAGAGACAATAATGCTACCTTATTCTCGGCAGTCTCCGATCATGCAACGAATTATATCTTTGCAGTAAGGGATAATCAATTTTTCGGCAATGCTGTGAGGTTTTTTCTTTGCTGTTCTTGACGATACCATGTATGAGGCGCGTAATGCTGCCTCGTTTTGTTGGCTAATGCTCACGGATCGATCAAGTCCCGATTATTTTTGTATGAAGAAGGGAACGTCCTGATTAACAAGTTCTGTATGGCAGCCACTTAAATGTCTCGAGGAAACTTGGCTTTAGTGAATCTAATGAGAGCACCTTGTTGCATATATCACACTGAGGCAGCTCGATCCCATTTTTTATAATAGATGTGAACCCACACTGTATGTAGTTTTCGTTATACCGACGTTTCTTAGTTGCAGATGCCATCACAATGCATGTAATTGTAATAAAATTAAAATTACATTACTATATGCAGCACTATTACAGTATATATATATATATGAAAATTATTTCACGAAAGTAACACGTGAATAATATTTATGATGAAAATAACCACGGAGGAAAAAGGAAACAGAGAATGGTGCTCAAGTGCTTTCGTCTAATGACATCCTCAGGAACTGAAATAAATAACAAGTTCGATATATAAATATATAGGTCACAAAAAAAAAAATAAAAATAAATAAAAATTGTAGGAGGAGCATACAAATTTAATAGGAAAAGCTACCAGAATTTTAGCACTTTGCCCCTCTTGTCTAAATCAGTTCTGAACGAATTCAAAACAACAGGATCAAGCGAAAAAAGACCCTGGCTAACGTTGAAATTATTTGTAAGTTGAACAATGGCAGACTAAACAATATTTTATTAACAATGTTGCTTGAGTGAAACAAAATTGAAGCATTATTCCAATCAATACAGTGGGATAACTCTGACAAATAGACAAAAAGGGCACTGGACGACTGTCCCGTTCTAACGGAATATTGATGCTGTTTTAACACGCGTGTGCAAACCCTTCCCGTCTGTCCAATGTAAAAGGAATCACATTGTTTACAAAAAATTTTATAGATAATGCCTAAATTATTGGTAAGACTATATTTTACTATATTTTTCACAATATTGTGATATTGTCATATGAAAATACTACATTAATATTCAAAAGTTTAAGTACATTAGCAATGCCTAAAAAGCCTGGGGAAAATGGAAATACTAAAATATTCTTCGACAAAGTGCGAGGGTTATTATTCACACGATAGAAAGTTAATTTTGCCTTGTTAAGTCAAGATTCCAAAAAACCAGGTGGGTAACACAAATCACTTCCAATACTGTTGAATTTTTCTAATTCGGCATCCATGTATTCCTGACTGGCAATCCTAAGAGCGCGGAGAAACATTGAAGAAAATATGGCTTTCTTGATAGGGGTGTCATGTCCGGAGTAAAAGTGTACGAACGACAAATTGTTTATTTTTTCCGATAAATACTAAACTTAAAACCTGGGCTTTCCCTATGTACACGCACATCCAAAAACTGGATTGAGTTATTTTGTTCCACTTCTAAAGTAAGCTTAATGGAGGGGACAAAATATCGTCGACGTACCGCAACCATGGGATGCCAAACTCCAGGATTCTCGGAATGTAAGTGATTTCGAAAAACTCAATATAAATATTTCTATCGTGTGAATAATAACCCTCGCACTTTGTCGAAGAATATTATAGTATTTCCATTTTTCCCAGGCTTTTTGGGCATTGCTAATGTACTTAAACTTTTGAATATTAATGTAGTATTTTCATATGACAATATTGTGAAAAATATCGTAAAAAGTAGTCCTACCAATAATTCAGGCATTATTTATAAAATTGGTTGTAAACAATGTGATTCCTTTTACACTGGACAGACGGGAAAGGATTTGCAAACGCGTGTTAAACAAAATCAATATTCCGTTAGAACGGGACAGTCGTCCAGTGCCCTTTTCGTCTATTTGTCAGAGTTATCCCACTGTATTGATTGGAATAATGCTTTAATTTTGTTTCACTCAAGCAACATTGTAAAGAGAAATATTCTTTGGTCTGCCATTATTCAATTTGCAAATAATTTCAACATTAGCCAGGGCCTTTTTTCACTTGATCCTGTTGTTTTGAATTCGTTCAGAACGGATTTAGACAAGAGGGGCAAAGTGCTAAAATTCTGGTAGCTTTTCCTTATAAATTTGTATGCTCCTCCTACAATTTTTTTTGTGACCTGTATATAGTCTCGAACTTGTTATTTATTTCAATGTTCCTGAGGATGTCATTAGACGAAAGCGCTTGAGCACCATTCTGCTTCCTTTTTCCATCGTGGTTATTTTCCATATATATATATATATATATATATTAGACCGTTTCACGATTATATGGTAATTTTTGAAATTGATTTTTGATAAACGCACACACTTTTATTTTTTTATATAAAGGAAGAAAAACAAATAGACAAAATATCATTTTATTTGAATGATAAAAAGACACCCCTCAGATGGCACTTCTTTTACATTAATGGATAATTAGAGCAAATATAAGACTGAACGAAAAATATGTTTTAAAACAAAGCGACTTAAATTCTATTTAAGACAGATTGATTAAGAATATAGGGATTTCAGTGGCTGAGGGACCTCCTTTCTCTGATTTTCAATGATTTGAAAGGCCAGTTGTCTCTCTTCCTCACTCTTTGTGAGCTTCTCATTAAACTCTGTATCCAGTTTGACTCCTCGTTCAGCACAGTCGTTGATTACTTTGACTGCCATGACCCGATTGCGGTGCTCCTCAATGTATTCAAGTTTCTTGGGAATTTCTATTTTCAAACACTTAAAGAAGTCTTGTGTTTGAGTTGTGACAAAACTGGTAATCTTTAAGTCATTGGGGTTTTGCAACATTCGGGGGTCCACCTTTCTTGCCCTCACTTTTCGAGGAGGCGCGTGGTGAAGGTTGTGGAGCATTAGAACCTTATCATCTTCAGTCACGAGGTTTGAGAAAAAGCCAAATCCTACAAGATCCTCACTCAAGTACCAACCATGGTTCTGAAGTTTTTTGAGGGCTGTAGCACCCACTTCCTTATCAACCTGGATCTTGTAGATATGTAGCATCTTGAGGAGGGCCAAATCATTTGCTGGAGCATCAATTCCAACTGGAGATGTATACCAAGCTTGAAGATAAACTGTCATTGAAAAGGCGTTTATTCGTATCAGAGCTTGTTTTTCATGAGGGGTGAGAAGGAATTGGTTCCTAAATAAGTAAATTTTTAAGGAATAGATGCCCTTTCCCATCCATCTAGCTCTGCTGTAAGCTCCTGGGTAGTGGAATCTGCTATCAGAGCCTTTATTTGTTTTAGGCATTGGACAACCAAGGAAGATAAGTGCAAGTTCTAAGTATTCCCTGTAGTCACCTCGAGTGTGGCCCTCTTGAAGTTTGGAGTTGATGAAAGAAATAAGCTTGTGTCTGTGCTTCAAGATCCAATGATCTAAAGATTCTGAGGTGAGATCATTGGGTTCATAGGGCTTGTAATTCTGCTGATCAATGTTATCCCAACAATCTCTGAATCGATTGAATAAGGGAATTTGTGGACCCGAGGAAGAGAAAAACATGTCAAAAACTGCAGTGATAAGAAGCTCGTGGATATGGTAGCGGCATGCCAGAAAAAGGAGTGATCTCTGAAGGGCCTTTTGGATGATGGTACAAGCCCCAGCATGGATACCTGTATTGCTTGCAGTAGTATCAAAACAAAGGCCTGCTACCCACTCATTTACTTGTGGCCATTGCTTCAAGACATCTAAAACTGCTCTCCCCATTTCTTCTCCCGTTCCAGAAATAAGCTTTGGAATAGACAGCAATTTTTCTAATTCGCCTGCACCAGTCACAACAATGGGCATTACATCAATCTTACCCCCATGCATGGATGGAAGAAGCTTTCCATCAAAATGAATTATTAAAGGGGTATTTGGTTGGAAACTGGCTTTAATGTCTTCTCCCATCTGCATCCGTGTTGATCGCCGAAACCTGTAGATAGAGGATGATGAAAATGTGATCTCTTCAATTTCCACTCCAGCAGCTGAAAGGGCAGGTGCCACAATGTGCATAGCAGCTCTTGCAGATGTTCCAGTGCGGTCCAGAGCAGCCAAGAACTTTTTATCCCTAACAATTACACCTGGTTCAAGCTTCTCCTTTTTTGAAGATGATGATGAGAGTGCTCTGTAGAACAATTCATCACCAGATGATTCTTCACTTCCTCCTGAACCGGAATTTTCACATTGGTTGAGATCCACAACCTTTGTCAATTGCCTCATTTCTTCCTTTGATTTCCTGCGAAGTTTTTCCATTCTTTCCATGCTTATCTGTCGTGCTTTTGCCTTTCTTGAAAACTCCTTGTCTTCTGGACCCATAATCATTTTCCGATCGTTCCTTTGATCCTTAAGAAAATCTTTATCCTCCTGCAATTTTATTTCTGTTTCCACTTCTGAATGAGCTACATCGAAAAGCTTCTTTAAGCTGGTGACAAATTCTGCTTCATTCTTCTCTTGGGTAGGAGTTCGTCGAGTTCGGTTCTTGACCAGCCCTTCATGCTTATTGTAAAGCCTTTTAAGCTTTGAGACAATATAAGGCTTGCGGGATGTAATTAAGGAGGCTTTTTCCCACATAGCAATAACTTCGTTGGCTACAGTTGCGCAAGCTACAGAGACATTTTGCTTTCCCACCTTAATGTGATAAAAAAGACGTTTAAGGACATCACTGTTAGTTGGAAGCTGCTTCTCAGAAAAACCCTCTTCCAGCACTTGTCCGACCAACCAGACTTCACACTTGTTTCTGGTTTTTGCCATAATTCTGAGGGAAAAAGTTTTACCACCTGTTAGTCTTAATAATAATATAATATAATCATTAATCACTCACCTAAATTATATTATGACTTGATTACTGTAAGAAAGTTGTAAAGTAACATGAAGTAACCTTTCTAGAACGTAAACTTGTGAAAATATCAGTAATTATAGAGGAAAAAGCAAATAAATCATCATATAATCCATAAAGGGAAAAAATGGAAATTCTAGAATAGTTATCCTGAAGGAAGAATTTTCTAGAATTCTCTCTAAAGAATATAGGGGGGTTACTGGACCATTCCTGAAAATGACCTACTCATCTTCCAATTTTATTTATGAATTTTATATACCAAATTTAAGAGGACATCACAAAATAAATAAATATATTTGCCAGAAAAATGAAATTTTTCTCATGAGGGGTAAAATAGATATGCATTGAGGGGTGGGATAACAATAAACTCTTGTCTTAATATTTTGCATGAAGTCTTTATTCATGACATATTACTTTTTTAGTATGTGTGCGTTGAGCCATCATAAATTTCGATTTTTCGAAACGGCCTAATATATATATATATTAGGGTGTGACCGTTGCCCTCCAAAAATCAAAAAATGGTCCTACAATGCTGTTCAAAGTTTTAGTGTTGTGTATTTATCTAGGAAACACCCCTGTAAACTTTCTTGGAGATCGGTGCATGTTTGAGCTAGCACCGTCGTACCAGCAAGTATTGCTATTTCAGCTTATGAACTTCATAAATAAGTGTGAAAATAGCACATTTTATCAGATTTTCATTTCCGGGTCTGGAACGCTGACCCACAAATTTTCCACGTATTATTTTATTGCATTTAATTTTAATGATGCTCTTTTCTTTTCCCTTGACAGTGATTTGATGTGAATAGAGAATTTAATCATGGATACACGGCAAGATGATGAGTATGTCAGAATGTTATTGGGCACCGTACCCCGAGAAGAAGAAAAGGAAATAAAGGGCTGCAAACTGCAAACTTATAGGCAGGTCTTACTATGTCTGTTAGCAAACCTTCGGGATATGCATTGGGATCAGGCTTTATCTGCCACCATTGACAATGTGCTTTTGCATTACCAGAAGGCGAATGTCCCGACCATTACAGGCAGGAACAATATTGGCCGAGTGATTAAAACTTACTATGACAAAGACTACATGATGCTTATGAAAAAGAATGAGGATAGAAGACGGGCTGATGATCCTGGAATTATGAAGTTTAAATCAGAATTGAGCCTGACGATGAAATTTTATAAGAACAGTGTTGAAAGACATGGCGGCTGCGAAAAAGGGGAAAACTCAGGCCGAACAAGATGCCATCGATACTGACATACTCTTTATGAAAAGCATGCTAAGTGACAGAGTAGCTACCTACTCTGGGGTAAACAAAGTACTCACAGAAAAGGTTCAGAAGTGACAGAAAAGGCAGATGCGAGAAGAGAAGCGACAAGAGAGAGAGCAATGTGATCATGCTGAGAATGTACAGGCTGATATTGATTCACCTATTAGCTCTGATGAGGACGATGACATTGATGAGGCCAGCACTGCTGAACCAAAGAGAAAACATCGGAGAACATTGAAAGAGGGAGTTTCAATTTTTGTGCCCCATGATATTCTGAAGTCGGCAGAACTTGTTTCATGCAGTGTTCGAAACAACATCTCGCCGACCCATCTGAGTGCAATTGTGTACTCCCTTGTATCTGCATGTGGTGGAGATACATCAAAGCTGAGTCTAAATGCAAGGACGGCCCACCGATACCGAGCTTCCATCGTGTCAGAAATAAGTTTAAAAATCATGGATGAATGGCAACCATCAGACAAAGTACTGGTGCACTGGGATGGTAAACTTATGGACACGCTGGATTCCAAAGGCACTGATGACCGCCTGCCCATTCTTGTGTCTGGTGTCAATGGCACAAAGCTTCTTGGAGTCCCACCTCTTCCGCATTTGACTCAAAAAGCTGGCCTGGTTCAAGGAGACTTGATATCAACAGCAACCAAACAACTTCTGGTCGATTGGGAGTGTGAACAGAATGTCGTTGGTATGGTTTTCGACGCAACTTCATCCAATACAGGTAAACTATTTCAAATATCAGCGTGAATTTATCACGACATTAATACCAAAATACAGTGAATGATTTAACAGAAATCTGCAAAAAGCACGTGCCTGAAATGGTGGCCTTAAACTACAATTACATTTTTTTTTCAGGACAAAAAACAGCTGCTTGCGTCTCCCTCCAAAAGGAATTAGAGCGTGCCGTATTCTGGTGCGCCTGTCGCAGGCATGTGGGCGAAGTCATCCTAGGTGTTTGCTGGGATTGCTTGAAAGTGGAGGGCTCTTCAAGTCCAAACATAATGGTTTTCCAGAGGTGAGTCATAAGCTTTACAAAATAACAAGGAATATTATTATCTAATGAACAAATTTAGTGGAATTTCTTTTATTAGACTTATAAGATATACTAACACCAAGCAAATGATCGATCATATCAATCTTAATACCCCTAAAACAATATTATACAGGGTGTCCCGTAAGTCTGGACCCATAGGGCAAAATTAATAAAATTACAAAATAGTCCCAGTTTCGCTGGACATGAGTCGAAGTGACTTCTTGGGACTGACAGCGAAGCTAGCCAACACATTGGTACTGGTTTCGTCTTCCGTAACAGTCCTTGAAGGTCCTCTGCGAGGCTTGTCAGCTACGGATCCAGTTTCCTTAAATTTGGCTATCAACTTGCCAACACATGTGTGTGTGATTGGTGCGCGGTCTGGATGAATATTGTTGAATTCTTCGGCCACTTCCCGGTGACTGCGGGTCCCGACCAGCAAAATAACTTGAACTCTCTCCTCTCTAGTCAGTGACATGGTTTACCTGCAACATAATAAAAAAATATATTATAAATCCCTATGGGTCCAGACTTACGGGACACCCTGTAGATTAGTACGAAATACAATAATCCCAATAATTGCATTTCTAGGTTCAAGAACCATTTCTCTCAACTGGCGTACAATGAAAAAAAGAAATACTACTACCCCGCAATGCCTGGAGTGTTTGAGGAGCGCCAGCAGGAGATGGTTGACTTCTTCCGTGAATCTCTAGCCCAAACATTTACACGTGGCGACTACAAGGAGCTGGTAGAGCTTTGTCCGCTGCTTGTAACTAAAGGATCCGAGCCAGTGAACTTCACAATGGTCTACCCCGGCGCACTTCACAAAGCAAGGTGGATGGCTAAACTGCTCTATACCCTCAAGATTGTTCTTTTGTCAGGCCAGATCAAAGAGCAGTTTCCCAAAGCCGAGGTTGTGACTAAAAGTCAAATCAGCAAGTTAGAACGGTTTGCTGTGTTCACAGTCGCAGTTTATGTCCCATGGTGGATTGTTTGCCCCGTTCCAGCAAGTGCGCCACTGAATGACTTGAATTTGGTCGAAACCTTGGCTGAATTTGCCCCATATGACGCCACAATAGTTGACAAAGCACGTGTGGCACTCGGTAGACACACTTGGTACCTAACTGAGGAGTTGGCCCCACTGTCTTTGTTCTCGTCCCAAGTACAAGAAAGGACAAAAGAGGAGATGAGGAAGGCCCTTCTTTGCCATGAAGGCACTGAAGTTACTAAGAGAGTGGGGCTCAATCATGGGGGCTATGGAAAGCCATATCTTCCCCCTGTCCCAGAAAGTGGCACTGCCCTGGTGGACCTAATTGGGCCTGACTCAAGCCGGTTCTTCACCATTTTAGGCATGCCCTATCAGTTTCTCCACAGTCCAGCCAGTGAATGGGCGGATCATGACGACTACCTGAACATGAAACGGGTTGTGGACAAGCTTCAGGTCGTCAATGAGGCTGCAGAGCGTGGTGTAAAACTTTGCCATGACTTTCTTAATGTTGCCAGGGATGAGGAGCGCTTTCAAGAAGTCCTTCAAGTAGTTGAAAATGACAGACTCCGCGTTCCTAATCAGCGCAAACGATCATCTGTTTCCGAACAGAAATCATGGTTTCTTGCTCTAGAGAAATAATACCTTGTGAATATATGATAAAACCCCTTAATGTACCATGAGAGAATAAGAATGATTAACTTTTTTGTTAGTGATAACAGCTTTTAATTAAGACAGGCAAATGATTTGTGTTAATATCCCTTATGATGGTTGTGTAATCTCATATATAGGCGCGTATGCCGTATAAGCAAAATCGCTATTTTTCAAATTGCTGGTGCTCACTCGAATATGTATGAATCTTCAAAATATTGCACGTGGGTATTTTTTATGTCAATATGCAACACCAAACTTTTGAACAGTATTGTAGGACAAAGTTGGGGCAACTGTCACACCCTAATATATATATGTTATACTCTTATTAGTGGGTTCGCTGTAGAATGGGCCATGTATAACAAAATCTACTGTCGATGGCGACGACCGGAAGAGATCTTCTCAATGTGATACCTCTCCAGCTGTATTAAAGTCGAGTGCGATATTTAAGGGATCGTTGGAGGACAAAGAAACTCGTCAGCCGAAATTTACTTTAATTAAATATAGTGTGCAGCGGATAATTAAAATCAATCCAGCGATTACTGGTTCGCTATGGTATCGACTTAATGGAATCAACAAGTTTCTTAATTCTAGTTTTTATATTACGTATCTCAGACTCGATAGACACGGACTTATCCTACTGCCGTCTATGCGATCACAAGCCCTTTCAATTCAACCGAATCTAAAGTCCTATATGGATTGGTCCTTCTGCATCAATCCAGAGACTCTACCTTTAACAGCGTTATTCAATCCGTGTCGGAATCTAGTTAGAATCTGCCGAAAGGGCGCTGAGCCCCTCCTTATATATTAGAAGAAACGGAAGTCTGGCTGCGTCACCAACGTGATGTGGTTACGTCACCAACACGTGAACTTCTGCGAGGAGGGAAGTCATGGGCAAATCCCGGATGGGGATTATCTCATCCTCGGAATCTAAATCCTTTGTATTACCAGGGCGTGGCTTTTCCTCTACAGTATAAGGTGGAGTCTATTGTCTATTTCCTTATTAGGGCGGAGGCGAGATGGGTAATAGTTTCCTCCTTTCTTTGGAATGCATCTACGACGCGACATATAATGATGATATATGAGTATAACATATTTTATTTATATATATATATATATATATATATATATATATATATATATATATATATACGACGCTTGTATAAAAGAACGTTCGCACAAGATGAGGAGGGAGAACGAACAAATGAAAAATGCGGTAACCACCCGGGAATCGAACCCGGGATCTTCCGATTGCCGGTCAGATATGCTATCCACTACACCATGGGCCTCGATTGATCAGAAGTCGTAATTCTCCTACATACGAGCAGAAACCAATGCCCTGAGGGGGCACCTCCCGCATGCCGCACATATATACATTTTAACTGCAAACCACACACAGTATAATTAATGTAAAGAACGACGCTTGTATAGAAGAACGTTCCGCACAAGATGAGGAGGGAGCACGAACAAATGAAAAATGAGGTCACCACCCGGGAATCGAACCCGGGATCTTCCGATTGCCGGTCAGATATGCTATCCACTACACCATGGCCTCGATTGATCAGAAGTCGTAATTCTCCTACATACGAGCAGAAACCAATGCCCTGAGGGGGCACCTCCCGCATGCCGCACATATATACATTTTAACTGCAAACCACACACAGTATAATTAATGTAAAGAACGACGCTTGTATAGAAGAACGTTCCGCACAAGATGAGGAGGGAGCACGAACAAATTAAAAATGAGGTCACCACCCGGGAATCGAACCCGGGATCTTCCGATTGCCGGTCAGATATGCTATCCACTACACCATGGGCCTCGATTGATCAGAAGTCTTAATTCTCCTACATACGAGCAGAAACCAATGCCCTGAGGATGCACCTCCCGCATGCCGCACATATATACATTTTAACTGCAAACAACACAGTATAATTAATGTAAAGAACGACGCTTGTATAGAAGAACGTTCCGCACAAGATGAGGAGGGAGAACGAACAATATATCGCAATGCCTGTAATTGTAATAAAATTAAAATTATAATGCAGTAGTTACATTTTTAGGTAACATACATTTTATAACAATTTTTTACACGTTCTAGATGCAATTTTTTTATCAGTTCTACATTTGTGACGTTCATAATAAAAAGTGAAATTTGGCCAATCCAATTTTAGTATAATATGAAATTGAAAAAAACATTAAGAGATGACTCACCAAATTCCTTAGTCAATTTATTTTTAAAAAATCACTTCACACTGCTGCTTTCATAACGTTTATGACAGAAATATTCAGAGAGGCTTATATATCGTTAAATAAAAATTCTAGAAGTTACTGGCAATGAGTAGAATAAGCGTTTTCAAATTTTTTTAGAATATTCACTTGAATTATGTCGAAATAAATATATATATATATATATATATATATATATATATATATATATATATATATTAGGGTGTCTCTTATTTTCGAAGTGTTGATTTTTTTAGGTTGCGCCTCCTCAACCAGTTCCATTGGTTGAAAAACATCACATATAAAATTTCTTTTGGATTGAATAATTTTTAGAGGTCGCCCCCGCTTATTAAAGTTCATAAAATATAGCTATTATTTATGCAATTAATATTTGAAATTACTAGCAGTTGTCAAGTATACTAAACATATGTTTTTAATTAATTAATCATCATATTTATGATGAATTCAATTAAATGAATATATTAGAGATAATTGTCAAGTTTGTAGCTGAAAATATTGCTTGATAAGACAAGATCAACCTGTACATCTTCACCGCACAAAAAATGCAGTCAAACGGTTGGAAGCTGAGGCAGAGAGAAAAAGAAAGTCAGAATCTTTGATGGAGGCGTCTACTAGTCAAGTTGTACTGGCTTCTTCCACATCTTCCAGCAACACTGATGAAAGTGAGAATGAGGAGGAGAAGCCCAAAGGAGCTTGTGCTTTACCAAAATCTAAGAAAAAACGAGGCATGAAAAACATCATGACTATTAAGATGTCTGCTGCCCTGGATCGTACACAAATTTCCTCTAGAAAGGCAACATTTATCCTCGCAGAGGCAGCTAAAAGCTTTGGTTTGGACGCTTCAGATTACAACATAAACCAACATTCTATCCATCGCCTTCGAAATAAGAACCGAGCTCGTCATGCTAAAGAACTTAAGGAGCATTTCCATGGAGAATGTTCTATGACAGTCCACTGGGATGGCAAGATGATGGAGGACCTCACCTCGCACAAGCACATTGATCGTCTCCCAGTACTTGTGTCAGGACCTGGTGTTGAACAGCTGCTTGGTGTCCCCAAAATCCCAAACCCAACTGGAGAAGCACAAGCTGAAGCCGTCTTTAACTGCCTGAATGAATGGGGAATTACAGAGAGAGTAAAAGCAATTTGTTTCGATACAACAGCTTCAAACACGGGTCAATATAGTGGAGCCTGTGCTCTCATCGAAGCAAAATTGGGACATGATGTTTTGTACTTGCCTTGTAGACACCATGTTTTAGATTTATTGTTGGGAGCTGCATTTGAAGCAACATTGGGATCTACATCAACTGGTCCAGAGATATTGATCTTTAAGCGTTTTCGTGACAATTGGACTTCTGTTGATCAAAGCCAGTTCCAAACAGGTGAGACAGACACGATTACTAAAGAAGCAATTATCCAGTCTAAAACTGAACTAATTCAGTTTGCTAGATCCCAAGCACCTATGCTACGGGATGACTATCTATCAAGAACTTTTGGATCTGTCCATCATCTTTCTTGGAGGTGTCCCCAATAAAGGCATCAAGTTTCGTGCACCAGGTGCCATGCATCGAGCTCGCTGGATGTCCAAAGCGCTCTATTCTATCAAGATGTGGCTTTTTCGAAACCAGTTCAAGATGACTAAGACTGAAGAACGAGGAATTCGAGATCTTTCCCTTTTTTCTGTTCTCATCTATATGAAGGCTTGGACAACATCCTCACTCCCTATTGAAACCCCATTTAATGACTGGCTCCTTATGAGGTCATTGATTAATTATCCTAACAAAAATTTCTGATGCAACTGAAAAAAGCTCTCTAACCACTTATGGTACCTGTCTGAAGAAGCAGTTGGTCTTGCTTTCTTTGATGAGCGAATTACTACAGATGTAAAGAAATGCATGGTTAAGGCATTAGAAGATGAGTCCACTGATAGACCACCCAAGCGTCCTCGGATTCCTGAATCGACCTTCTGCTCTGGTGAAGGACTACACCAACTTGTTACAAGAAATACTAGAGAATTCTTTACTGAGCTGAATTTGCCAGAAGGATTTCTGAACAAGGCACCCAGCACTTGGACATCCAACTGTGAATATTTAAGGGCCAGAGCTATTGTTGCAGCTCTATCTGTTGTAAATGACCGGGCAGAACGTGCAGTAGCTTTAGTTCAAGAGCTGAATAAGAAATTGACAGTGGGGGAAGAGCAGCTCCAGTTCCTGCTCCAAATTGTTGCAAAACACCGCCAGAGTCACCCAGTTCCATCAAAAACTGTTCTTCTCAAAAAATAACCATCAATGAGGTCGCACCTTAAAATACACCATATTGTATAATCATTGTATATTAAATAAATGTTGTATAAGGAAATAATGCTAATTAAAGTAATTAAAGTATGTAAATAGCACTGGCATTTTGAATTTATCTCTATATAATAAACTAATGGTTTTTTTTTGTAGCAATGATTCATTGCTGATTGTATATAAAAAAAGAGCCAGGAAGGATTTTGGATAGGAGAAAAAGGATTGGGATAAAGAAGGATTGAGGATCAAAGGATGGATTATAACAACATCAAGGATAGGTTAGAAAAGGATCAATGATAAATAAGAAGGCCTATACTTATAAAAACGAATCAAACTAAAAAAAGAAGGAAGGAATTATGTGTATAATGAGCATAATCATATGTCAGGAGCTATTATGCCATGGTCACCATTTTTATTAGCCGGGGGCGACCCCTAAATATGAGCCAATTTGTGTCAAACTTTCAAGTTTTAGTTTTTATGCTAAATGGAACTATTTTAGGGGGCGCAGATAAAATAATTCAACATTTCAATTTTTGACTACCCAATAAGAGACACCCTAATATATATATATATTAGGGTGATTCAAAAAAATCAGTTTTTTTTTTTAATTGTTCAACCTGTATTTTTGTTCCCTATGACAAAAAAGTAGTGTATGCCAAATTTGGTGAATTTTAAATAAAATTTACTATGTGCTACCAGGCGTCAAAGTTTCCCTCTTTTTCAATTTGTTTGTTTTTACAACTTATGATTTTATGTTTAATTGTTTATATTTCAGAATTTTTAATTAATGGTTTATATACTAGCTTGCTTTTAATTGTTGCTTGGAACTCGTAATTTTGATACCAATTAATCGATTATAGAAGCTAGGCCTAACTCACCATCACCCAGTTGCTCATTTGGGAGAAGTTCTGCAAGAAAAGAAACTGAAGTATGGCTAATTGGGCAGCCCTCTGCAGTACTAAATACATCCGTATTACCATCAGAGAAGGAAATGATGGCCCTCTTCATGCACTACAGAAATATTAAAAAGCAAGACATTAGAGAATCATGCTGCGCTACTGCAGATGATGTGCTAGCAGTTTGGAAAAAAGCAGGAATACCAGCAAAACAAAGAATACATGTAGTAGATAAAATTCAAGGAATACTGAAGGAATGACAGCTGCTTAAGAAAAACAAAGCAAACAAATTGAAAAGATCACAAAATTTAAATAATAAAGAAAAATGGAAAGATAAACTGGAAAACTTATTTGACATTGCTCATGAGAATGCTATGCAGCTTATAAAAATAGAAGATGATAAGAAATTCTTGAAAATGCAACGTGAGAAAGGACGTCATGGAAAAATGGGTACCATTGATAAGGCTGTTGCTAAAAAAGAGCAAAGAGCAGCAGAAAAGCAACAACGTTATGAAAAGAGGAAAGCAGAAGAAGAGATCAAAAGAAAGAAGAATGAAGAGGCTGTCATACTCACCAGTACATCATCAGAATCAGAGGAGAGTAAAAGTGATGAATCTGGTTTCTGTGCTGCACAACCTTCAACATGGAAAAGTAAGGTTGGCAAACGTAGAAAATTGTTTGATGATAAATTATTAGGAAGTCTTGATGTTGCAAAATTGAGTGACAGAAATGCGTCTCTTTTTAATGCAAACAATCAGACAGCGCTTGAATGGGACATCTGCGAACAAATAAAATGCATGTGTTTCAATACAACGGCAGCCAATACTGGTCCTAGAAATGGTGCAGCTATTCTTCTAGAACAAAAATTCGACAACGATTTATTGTGGCTGGCATGTCGACACCATATATTTGAAATTATGCTGGAAGCTGTTGTTTCAAAGTCTTTATCACCATCTTCTGGCCCAGATATAGTCCTTTTTAAGAAGTTCAGAGAAAAATGGTCAAGCATTAATAAGGAGGACTACGAAACAGCATTATCAGATCCAGATATCTATGAAAATATTCATGACATCAAAGATGACATAATTATATTTGCAACAAATCAACTAGATACATTCCAACCAAGAGACGATTATCTAGAACTATTGTAGTTAACAATTATTTTTTGGGGAGGTGAACCAAAAGGTGGAATCAAATTTAAACATCCAGCGGGACTTCATCGGGCTAGGTGGATGGCCAAAATTACATATTCATTAAAAATTTTTATGTTCAAATCTCAGTTCAAAATTTCAGTAAAAGACAAAAAAGGACTAAAAGACATCTGTCTATTTGCTACTCGGTTATATGTAAAGGCATGGTTTACAGCTCAGCTCCTGTGCCATCTTGCGCTCCTCGTCTTGATCTGGAATTATTACAAAATCTTGTAGTCTACAAACAAATAAATGACAACTGCATTTGTTGCTATTAAAAAACTGTTAGGTCACCTCTGGTACCTATCAGAAGAACTGGTAGCCTTGACCTTTTATGATGATGAAGTGCCTACTGAAACGAAAAACAAAATTGTAAAGGCCTTGCAAAATACAATAGAAACTCTTCCTGCAAAACGGGCTTTTCTAGATCCTGCACTTATTCCAACGAAGAAATTAGAAGATTTTGTCATCAAATACTCAAAGATTCTTTATAATAACAGAATTTAGTTCAAAATTTTTACTCAAAGATGCTAAAGAATGGCATAATGATGAAGAGTATAACTCCGCTAAGAAATCTATCAAACAGTGGAAAGTCGTGAATGATATAGCGGAAAGAGGAGTAAAATTAATGGATGAATATAATAAAATACTAACACATGACGAAGATCAAAAACAATTCTTGCTACAAGTAGTGAAAAACTACAGGGCTGTTTACCCTGATAGAAAGAAAGAAACATTGATGAAGTAAGGACAGCTAATATCTCAAATATCATGCTAGTTTAATTATGCATGCTTGTGGTTATGGTAGGACCTACGGGGGAGCTTTCCACATTAAAAAAAAGCAATGCGCCTTGTACTGTACCCCCTGGGTGGTGTGGAAAAATTTGACAATTTGAGTCGTTCTGTCAATTTTTAATTGCTGGTAGCAACCCCTAAAAATTAAAAATTTGCTAAAATATTTTAGGATAGTTGTTTTTATGCTGAAATGAACCATTTAAAGGGTTGAACACATTAAACTATAAAAAAATTTTTTTACCCCCATATTTGAATCACCCTAAATTATTATATATATATATATATATATATATATATATATATATATATATGTATATATATATAGCGCAAATTTTGTCCATTGCTTCCCGTATCCCAGGAAACCTTAATACATACCCAAGTTTGAGAACCCCTGCCGTAGAAAATATATTACAATAGACAGTATAAAACAATATTAAAAGCAACACAACAATAATAATATCGATATTACAATTTATTATTGCTTTTATGTGAATTCATGAGCCCATCAGTTGCAACAGGAAGCATACGTACTGTACACACCTACACACACACACACACACACACATATATATATATATATATATATATATATATACCTTACGTTACAACCTTACAAAGGTTCCGCGCGATGATTTCTCATTTCGCGAAGGCCAAGCTTGTCGCCCCTCCTCTATATATATATATATATATATATATATATATATATACACCTTTGGTTACCTTTGGTTAGCTTCCGCCCGAATTGTTCATTCTGACGAAGGTCAAGCTTTTCACTCCACCTTAGACCTACAGTTTAACGTGGAATCCGAACCACGCCCCACCAGCAGTCCAGCGTCTTAACCACTAGGCCACCCACGGTACCCATTTATCTACCAACCACTTTCTTTATTGTGTCGAAGGATGAACAGCTGGGTTTTGCTGTGCGCCGACTGCCGTCACCGGGTCTCGATCCTGGTGCCGATGGATGCGTAGTCAGCGACGCTAACCACTACACCACCCAGGCGCATTCGCATTCAAATATATATATATATATATATATAATTTAGTGGTGGACCGGATATCCGCATCCGCGGATATCCGCATCATTTTTAACACCCGCATCCGCATTTCTGACTGCGGATGTTATGCGGATATTATCTCTAATAAATTATGCAATTTACAATTAAATTAGCTTATAAAGTAGCTTATAAGGCCCAGTCATGCACATTTCATGTAAAGTATTAATTATTAATGAACAAACAAATATATAAACCTGAAAATATAAATGCGTGGTAACACAGAAAATTGAATGAAACTTGTTTCATTGAATTTTCTGTGGCTGAAACTACTGAGAAAGTTATTATTTTTATCATAATGAAAACATTAATATTAATTTTAATTCTTATGCATTGCCTGCCATAATAGTAATATCACGAAATTTGACAAATTATGTCATATATTCATAATTCTATTTTATATTGATAGATTAACTAAATATCCGCATCCGCATCCGCAGATGTTGAAAAACTGACATCCGGTCCACCACTAATATATATATATATCAATATATATATATATATATATATATATGCACACACATACATAAATACATATGTCCATACATACACACATATACATACATATAGACGCACTTACTTGCTCATTATACAGTCGGAGAAATAGGATGATAATGCCTTCATATATTTACATAGCAAAGAACTGCTATCAACAAGCAAATTTTGTTTTATTGGCAAAATGGAGTTTTATGGTAAATCTTGATAGATATTTATCTAATATTATGATTGAAGTTTTTGATAATCTCGACGCCGAAAAATATTTCACCTTCAGAAATGCAGATAGAATTCGCGGTAATGGTCTCAAATTAGTGGGGTAAACATTTTAATTTTAATGAAGCGAAGGATATTTTCTTCAATCGTATAATTAATCTGTGGAGTGGATTGCCAGCCAGCGTAGTTCAGAGTAATTCGGTCGAATCCTTTAAAAAGAGACTGGATGCTCATCTTGCCTTAAACCCACAGTTAGAAGCATTTGTTAGCGCGGAGAAGTATTGTAGAATTTTCACTTGGATTCCCTCCTCTTTACTTTAAAACTTTCACTTTATCTTCAAATTTCTTCCTTTCCTTTCAACCTCTTTTCTTTGCTTTGCCTTAAAACTTTTACTCGTCTTTAAATTTTCTTGCATCTTTTAACCTTTCTTCTTAAACAGACAGCCTGGTGGGGACCAGCCGGTCTATTGCTGTTTGGTGTCCTTTGTATTCCTTCGTGTATAAAAACTAAAAACTGAAATAGGAAATAAATGCGAAGTAGAATTTTAACGTGAAAATAATGCGAATACAATATAAACCTCTAGGTTATCGAAGCCCCAGTGTTTTTTATTACTTAACCTTAGTCTAGGCCAGTGGAACGCAAACGTTTTCAGTCGCGGCCCATTATTAGATAAATAATAAAATAAGAAATATTTTATGAAGTGAGTAACTCAAATTCCCAGTTTCACTTTCCAAGAGCGGACAACTTGAGGGAGTGTCTCTTGACAGAGTATACGATCATTAATGTCTTCACAGACGTCTTCTTCGTCAGGAGTGACTCCTGCAGAACCGAGCACCCCCTTCCTATAGTGGTGAGGACGAGGTTAACTTTTATTTCTCGTGTGCCAGGCTTGAACACCGTTGGAGTGTGGTCAATTGCAGTTTCAAAGTATTTTCTAAATATATTCAGTTGAATGAATGTATTTTGAATGTAATAAAAATAAATTTATTTGGAAATATTGTACAGTAATCATACATAACATACTAAAAATATTATTAGATTTTAATCTGCAATATATACCGTGCGTGTATAATATATATATATATATATATATATATATATATATATATATATATATATATATGTGTGTGTGTGTGTGTATAAAAATGAATAATTCTTCCATTTATTTTTGCATATAAAGTCCAAACTTGCGTGACACTAACTGTATATAAAATGCAAGTTTGGAAAAAAAATATATTTTCTTTCTATTTTATTTTTGCTAAATAATTGATGAATTATTTATTTTTTAATTTACCTAATCATTTTTTAGATTAATCTTAATCATGTAATCGTGTTAAATTCTGCAATATTCATTTTTTTTATGCACATTCTCTCTTAGTTGTAAAAGATGAAGTCATTATCTTGCTTAACACTTAATTTTAAATTTTTAGCACTTAATTTTGGCTCATATGCATGTTTAATTTTAATTCATAATGAAATACATATTTTAATTTCCATTTTTAGTTAACTCGCCAAATCATGATAATATCAGATCTGTCAATATAGTGTTTAAAAGAAAAAATATGACTTCATCTTCAAATATCTTGCTTATCTGTCAATATGCTGTTACAGCAAGAATTTACTTTTATCTTCAAATATTTGCAAAAAAAATTCAGCCTATTTAGAATAAAAAATAAAACGGGTCAACATTAAATAATAATGATGTTACCAAATTATTAGTATATAAACTCTTGTAATTTTTCAAATTATCATTCTGATTATTCTGATCTGACCTAGAGGATAAAGTATTACCTGTAACAAATGCAAAAAACTTCACTTTTCTACGTGAAGGTCAAATTATGATAATAAAAACCCACTCTAATAGAGAGAGTTTATTTCCACAACAGTTTCGATGCCCACTGACATCCTCTTCGGGTGGAAGAGTATGCCAGTGGGCATCAAAACTGTCGTGGAAATAAACTCTGTCTATTAGAGTGGGTTTTTATTATCATAATTACCTGTAATATTTTAGAAACAGTAAAATTCAGTCAGAGGATCTCTTTGTCTTTTCCTTTGAGTCCTGCTTTCTCCAGAAAATCTAGTTTTAAAATAGAGTAAGTAATTTTCCGATACGCTACAAGAAGAACCGGGGAACCGTCAGATAATTTAGTAAGTTTTCACAGAATCCTCCGATCCACTACAAGAAGAAATCGGAGTGTAGTATAAAAGAAACTACTGCGATTCCCTACACGGTAGTGAAAAATCCGTTGCTGCCACCTAACCAGAACCCCCGTCAACCCCGACCCACCCAAGGCCATAGACGGAGGGTTAACATACTGTGTATATATATATATATACATATGTATATATACTGTGTGTGTATATATATATATATGCACTAAAATCACAGAACAACATGTGATCTTATTAATAAGCAAACAACCACAGGGAAAAGGAAAAAGAAACACGAAATCCGAGTGCTTTCGTGATATATTCACATCTTCAGGGAAAAACCTTAGACCTACAGTTTAACGTGGAATCCGAACTATATATATATATATATATATATATATATATATATATATATATATATATAAGAAGTGTGTTCAAAAAGTTTCCGAACTGGTTATGCTGCGCGTCATGTGATGCATGTTGCAGTGTGACAGTCTGTGTCAAAAGACGGTTCCCTCTTGTTGATATCGTATTTTGTTCTCTCGATATTTACTGTTTTGTGAAGTCATTTTGTACGTTTTGTCGCATTTTGTGCATTTGAATAATGGCAACTGTTGAAGAACAACGTGTGTGCATAAAATTTTGCGTTAAGCTGGGCAAGATTGTTTCTGAAACCCATACCATGCTGAACACAGTATTTGGTAATGATGTCTTAAGTCACACAACCACTTTTGAGTGGCACAAGCGCTTTAAGGCAGGCCGAACGTCGACGGAGGACGATGCAAGGGTGGAACGACCTTCCATATCAAGAACTGATGACACTGTTGCTTGTGTTCTTGAAATGATTCGAGAGAACCGTAGACTGACAGTCAGGGAAGTCACAGACGAAATGGACATTTCGATAGAATCATGCCACACGATACTCAGAGAGAATTTGGGGATGCGTCGTATGTCAGCCAAATTTGTACCACGACTCTTGACTGCCGAGCAGAAAGAGCAACGTGTTGTTGTGTCTCAAAACCTCCTTCATCGTGCCAATCTTGATGAAAATTTTCTCAGAAACATCGTTACGGGTGATAAGACGCAGGTATACGGGTATGACGTTGAAACCAAACAGCAGTCATCGCAATGGAAGTGCGCGACAGTAGCCATTATTAAAATGCACAAAATACACAAACACACACACACACACACACACACACACATATATATATATATATATACCTACACGAGGTGTGTTCAAAGAGTTCCCGAACTGGTTATGCTGTGCGCGCATCACATGACGCGCATACGCGTCATATGATGCATGTTGTAGTGTGACTCAGTCTGTGTTCAAAGACGGTTACCGCTTGTTGATATCGTATTTTGTTCTCTCGATATTTACTGTTTTGTGAAGTAATTTTGTGTGTTATGTCGCATTTTGTGTATTTGAATAATGGCTACTGTCGCGCACTTCCATTACGATGACTGCTATCATAATGGCTACTGTCGCGCACTTCCATTACCTATATATATATGTATGGTAAACTCTGGTATGGTAAAGGAATTCGCAATTGAATTTATATTCATTGCAATTAATCGGAACACAATTCTCTACATAGTCCTCACGGAAACAAAAAACAACTCAAGACTTATACCCTTTGGAAGGGCACAAAATTAATGTTTTTAGACATATCGCGACAGCAGGAAAGGACAGGGGGGTTTCAATTTTCATACATAAATCCATTCGATGTACAAAATCACTTATCTTACAGTAATGTCTGACTCAATTGAAACATGCGTCCTAAATATAACCCTGTAAAATACTAATTCATTTAAATATAATTAGTATCTACCGGCCTCCAAATGGAGCTTTTATCCATTTCCTGAGAATAATGACTATTTTAAATCATAATAATATAAAACAGCATAAAGCAACTTTCCTGGGTGATTTCAATTCTGATCACTTAAAACGTAATAAACACAGAGACCCCAAAAAGCTCATAAGCAGAATGGTAACATATGGCCAGCGATTACTCGAGGCATACGTGTTACGACTGCTATACAATCTTAATAGACCATATATGGTGTAAAGGTCATCTGAACCATACAGCCGGTATACTTCTGCTGATCTATGACCATTTCGGCTGTGTCTTGGCATTAAATGAGGGTCATAAAATCCCTGAGACAGACCGCGTGAAAATAAAAGTCAGAGAAATAAATGAAAAATCTAGAAGGTCTAAAACACGAATTAGACTGAATAGATTATAGGTCTGAAATCCTCGAAGGGGGTGACGACATATATGAAAAATTTCTCGAGTGCTCAGATATACTATACAATTCATTCAACGAGCTTTGTCCTGTCCTGTGACAACTATGAACATGACCCATAAAAGGCAAACTAAACCATAGCTACATAAACCTCTCCTAAAAGATATACGGCAAAAACATTTAATCTATGAACACGCCAGTTATTTACAGCAAATTTACACCAATTACAAATACAAACTGAGTACCTTAATCAAAAAAGCAAAATGAGAGTACGACATCAATAAATTTGAGGAATACAAAAGTGATTCTAAGAAAAAATGGAAACTTATCAATGAAACTTTACATAGGAAGAAAGAACAAAGTTGTTTTCCTACAAACATAACAGTAAATACCATTAGGTATAGCCAATCATCTAAATAAATACTTTGCTACAGTAGGAATAAATACAACTGATCTTATAGCGCCCTTGATACGCAACTACGAAGAATATCTTGGTAATCCACCAACTCATATTTTCTTCTTCTCCCCTCTCTCTCCCAGAGATGTCAAAATTGCTATTTCCACCCTTATAAACAAATCATGTCACGTCCATTCTATTCCAAACGCAGTCTTTAAATATTGCTCAGATACTTTATCGCTCTCTTTATTAATATTATTCAACTCAGCTCTCTGTCATGGTATTATTCCTGACGTACTTAAAAAGGCACGAGTTTATCCAATATTCAAATCAGGAGACAAATCACTACCTTCGAATAATCGACCTACTGTATATCCATCTTACCTCCATTAGGGAAAATATTTGAAAAACTTGTGTACACGCAGCTCTCGAAATATTTCGAGGAAAATAGCTTCATATCGAAGTATCAATTTGGTTTTAAGGAGGAACATAAAACAAGCGACGTGATTTCAGCCGTATTAGACGTGCTATATAAAAAACTTAATAATAAAAAAATTTCTGTGCTCTTGTTTATGAACCTATCAAAAGCCTTTGATACAATCTCCCACAACATATTTATAAATTATCCCACTTTGGCATAAATAACGTTGCTCTAATAAATGCAAACGAACTTCACTTTTTTCTACGTGAAGGTCAAAATATGAAAATAAAAACCCACTCTGTCTATTAGAATGGGTTTTATTTTCAACGTTGCTCTAAATTGTTTTAAATCATACCTATACAACAGAAGTATTAAATATATCATCACCGCCGAACTAAAAATTACATATGGAGTTCCACAAAGAAGCATTTTGGAGCCCCTGCTATTTCTGACCTACATAAATGACTTTCACAACTCTCGTAACGGGAAAGGCTTCCAACTCAGACAGCGATCTCACATCCCTAACGTAACAGTAAAGAGAAACACCGCAAGAATATGCGACTGGCTGAAAGCCAATAAATTATTCTTAAATAAAAATAAAACACATTTCCTGCTAATCACAAAAAAGAAATTAATACTAGACTTCAATCTTATTGTCGACTTGCATTTGATATCGTGCGGCACTGAAGGGAAATTATTAGTTGTTGTGCTTCATGATAAAAAATCCTTTCGTCAGCATATTGGAAATATACAGGGTGTCCCATAAGTCCGGCATCATAGGAGAAATTCATATTTTTCTATTTCTACAAACCATAATTATGCTCGGGATGCCAATTTCCCGTCCACCATTCTGTTCAGTGACGAGGCTGTTTTTTATGGAAATGGTGAGGTAAATCGACAGAACATCCGCTACTGGTCTCAAAACAACCCTCACTGGTATACCTCTTTATGGTGTGGCATTTGGAAGGATCGCATCATAGGCCCCCTCTTTTTCGATGAACATGTCACTGGAGGCACCTACCTACATACGTATGCTTAAGGAAGCATTTCCCAGTGTCTTGAACGAAGAAGGAAATTTCCCAACATGGTTCCAGCAAGACGGCGCTCCTGCACATTACAGCACCCAAGTAAGGGAATACCTGTTCCAACAATTCCCTGGTTATTGGATAGGACGTCGAGGGCCTGTGGAATGGCCAGCTAGAAGCACGGATCTCACGCCACTAGATTTTTATCTCTGGGGCCACTTGAAAGCGCTAGTATACGCAAAGAAAATTAGGAGTGTTGAACATTTGCGGCAGCGCATTACTGGGGCATGTAACACCATTACTCCTTACATCATTCACCGTGTGCTTGCTGACTGGATATCACGTCTGAATTTGTGTATTGAAAACAATGGTGGACATATTGATCACGTCCTGTAAATAAAAGCTTTTGTTTTGCCTTTTTTTATTATTTTTCCTATGATGCCGGACTTATGGGACACCCTGTAGATCATAAACTATCGAAATTCTCGATTACATATACAAAATTATATTTCCTTCCCACAGACACGCTTTAAACGCTATAAGTCTCTTTAGTTTATCCACATCTCACATACAATATTACCACATATGGGAGTGCATGTGGTTACATCATCAACCCTTTAATCATAAACCAGAACAGAATTATTAGAAAAATAAACAAGAGTGATTATTATGCTCATACTCGTACATCAAGAATCTTCAAGCGACTGCGTATATTGAAATTTAGACATATTTGAAATACAGCTGTACTCCCTGGTGTTCAGAGTTACAAAATAATGTGCTCCGATCATATTAATTGAGAATATAATGAACAATAAGATACGTCACGAACATCAAACTAGGTATATGGAGAGTGAATATACCTCAAAGGCAAACTATGCTTCTCATTGTAGTAGAAATTCTTACATCTTTTAAGCGGTGTAATTAATTATGGAACAATCTACTGAATGAATTAAAAGCAATGTTCTCATCTTTTATAAGGCGATTAAAACTTAACAAATTCCAAAGTTACTGAAGGCACTCCTTTCTTTCTCCTTGCTAAAATTCTCATTATCCTTCTTCTAAAATCTTTCCTATTACTTTTCACCACATTTCACATTTCATTATTCTTTGTACTAAGCGTCAAATAAAAGTAAATGTCCAAGTGTGCAAGTTCCTGACAGTTTTATACGGGTTTCATTATTCGTTGTATTTAAGTCTTAACATACTGTAAGCATATGTCCTAGTCTGTAAGTTCCCTTTAGTCTTTTAAGTCTATTATAAAAATCCATAAAAATTTATAATCATATCTACAGTATTACAGTATATAATTATTATAATTATATCTAATTATTAGATTTCGGACTGTAAAGCGTGCACGCTTCCTAAAGGCAGTTTACAACTGTATATTGCCGGTAAACAAATTTAATTCAGTTTAATAAAGGCTGTTAGAGCCATCCTAGCAGAAATAAAAATTTGCGAGGCAGTCATTTTTATTTAGCTTCCTTGATTTTGAGCAAGCCAACAGCTGAGCAAGATTTGTTTATAAAATCTTAAAAATACTGTGTGTAGGTATATATATATATATATATATATATATATATATATATATATATATATATATTGTTATGTTTTTACTTAATGTATTATTAATTTATGCCAGTTTCGTTTTTTTAAGCGAAAACAAGTAGTATGACCGCATAATGGACGAGTGCAAATCATTTGTAATGTTGATCAAATGTTGCAAGGGGGAAGGGATTGATACCCATGGGGGAGGGGGCATGCAAGCAAGGGGAGGGGTTTAGCCCCATCTGCATGAAGGGGTAGAGGGGATTGAAGGGAGGCCTGGGAGAATGACCTCCCCACCCCAAAAGGTGTACCATAACCTGACCTAGGAAGGTAACCTAAGAGAGAGGAGAAATATCATCCTTTCGCTGGTATGTCTCGTCGCATACTGACGCTTTTGACCTCTTCACTTGCCTTAGAAGGCTTAATCTGCCTTAGGAGTGTACGAGTATATGTATATATTTTAAGGGATAGGAGAGTATGCAAGAATGTAAAGCCAGCCAGTTGGCTTGTTTAGAAGACAACATATATATATATATATATATATATATATATATATATATATATAGAGAGAGAGAGAGAGAGAGAGAGAGAGAGAGAGAGAGAGAGAGAGAGAGTTATTTAGCCCAATTAAAAGCACACACACACACACACACACACACACACACATTTCGTATATAATCAGATGCATATAAAGAAGAATTCTTCTATCCCAATAGCAAAATATATACGAGCATGCCTTCCTTAGACTACTGCACAATCCCCAAAATACATATTTCAACCTTAGACTACCTTACATAACCCCACAATCATCAACAGTATTACAGCACCACCACGACCATTAGACCGGTAAGATCTCAAAAAACGACCCAAATAATAGACAAAGCTATTAAGCATACACGTATTAAAACACATTTATGAGGCCAGGGTAGATCGCTAAGATTTCCAAAAACGTCAACGACAATAGTTTAATCTATTGAGTTTCTCGTAGCAGAAAACTACCAGGAGGCCATTGTGTTGGCAATACGCTCTTTTGAACAAAAGCTCAAATATGATAAACCAAATTTAACGCAAAAACAAATTTTTTGTCTTAAGTTACAAATATATCTTTAAATCTTATTATATACAATATTCTTTAAATTTTATATTAAAACCATGAATGTTTCCCACACATATAGGAGTGACATGGGGAATATATATATATATATATATATATATATATATATACATATATATATATATATATATATATATATACATTCTTTAGTAGGTGTCAACACGATTGCAAGAACAGAATAAAAAATTACCAATCTTTTGTCAGACATATCTGACAACTTAGCGTAAAAGTCGCCAGCGATGGCTTTTATACAATATTGTTGTTCTGAACGTATTTTACTAATCAGAATATGTTAATGAATTTGCTTATCTATCTATATATCTATCTATCGATCTGTCCATCCGTCCATCCAACTATGTATCTATCTGTCCATCAGTTAGCACAAAAGTTGCCAGTACCCATCTAACAACTTTATTTGGTGCTACTATAGCGTGATTCCTACCTCGATTCGGCGGTCTACCTTTTAATTATAGCTTCTTACCTTGTTTACTAATTGCTTGTTTACATTCCAATGTCCATCGCCCTTGACGATTGGTTAGGTTTAGTCATGATATTTTCGTTAGTTTAAACGAAAATATCGTGACTAAACCTAACCAATGGTGGTACCTTTATTTCATAATTAAATATAAATTATTAATTAATTGAATTAAATATCTATACAAAATTGGCTCGGGATTGGCGACATAGCCTAATGGGAATGAAATTATTGCCATACATACATAGAAACCGTATGTAGGCGTCGGGTCTGTACAACCACGAGAAACCTTCATTTATATCACGTGAACCAAATTTTCCATTTGCTAACCCATGCAAAATACAAGGGAGAAAGAGTCAACAACCTTTGCAAAATCAGCAATTTATACGAAAATATGGAGATATATTAAAGGACCGCTCTCAGGGCTGTTTATGTTACAGCGAACGCTTTAAACAGGGAAGACGTGTTTTAAGTCTTCCCTCAAGTTCCGAGTGAATTCCTTATAATAAAATTAATACATAAAATAGGATAGGCCTATCCCCAGCAGTGTCTATATTGTGACAGCCCATATTTATTACAAGACGTTAACTCATTGCGTAACTCCATCGTGGCGGCCCTACACCGAAAAAGATCGTAACGCCCTGCATCGAAGCAAACTAAGATCCATCAAAATTAAGGTGAGGCAATTTCATTTTCATTCTAATATTGGGCGTCTAAAATCCCGACGTTAAAATTACCATAAACAATTAAATATAAAGAGGTCCTTTAAAGACCTACATATTCATAACTCTCTAACGAAAAAATATAGGGCTTTTGTCGTTCACTCTCCATTGAAATCTGCTGGACATTTCCAACGGATGAGGGTAACAGGCAATCAAGCCATGGCCCTATATAGTTTTTCATACGTAGGTAGACCACATACTATAGTAGCATCGAAACTATTTTTTAAATAAATAAAATTGAATAATAAATAGCATTTTATATTTATTATATTTTCATTTATACCTTGGATAGGAATCACACTCTACAGTACTGTAGTTTCGAACCAAAACGGGTAGGAATCATCCTATAGTATCGAAGTCACCGGTAGGAATCACGCTATAGTAGCACCCTTTATTTATTATGTACAGTTATTTACAGGTACCAATTCCTTTTAACAGTTCTCCAACAGCTGGCGGAAAAGTTGTCACATGCATCAGTACACAGTACCCATCTAACACCTTTATTTATTATGTATAGTTATTTATACGTACCAAATCATTTTATCCATATAGACTGGTAAAATTCACTAAATTTTACCTACAGAAAGCTGTAATCATTTTATTCATCAAGTCGATGACATGAAAGGGCGTTGACTAAACACACACACACACACATAAAAAATTAGCAATCTTTTGTCAGAAATATCTGGCAACTATCTTAACCAGTTAGCGCAAAAGTTGCCAGCGATGACTTAAGCCAATATTGTTATCGTAAACAGAATATGTTAACGAATTTATTCTTCGTCTTTTACCCCATATTAAAGAAGAATTAGCTGAAACAATTCCATATATATATATATATATATATATAATATATAATATATATATATATATATATATAATATATTACTTCTATAGATACAGCAGCTGGTGGAAAGTTATCACATGTATCAATACACAGTACCCACCTAACATCTTTATTTATTATGTACAGTTATGTACACGTACCAAATCATTTTATCCACATAGACTGGTAAAATTCACTAAATTTTACCTACAGAAAGCTGTAATCATTTTATTCATCAAGCCGATGACGTGAAAGGGCGTTGAATAAACACACACACACACACACACACACACACACTGGGCCAGAGGCAGGGATTTGATGTAATTGTATACATGCAGTACTCAATGATTTACCAGTAGGTTTAGCGGAAATATTGAAATCTCACTAAAACATGCTTATGATATCCATCTACTTTAAAGAAATGCTAAACCGTACAACCTAGCTCAGGCACATGAATTATATAATCTCCCAGGCTCGCTCTTAAAATTTCCCTTTTTGGTCTAAAAATTCCCTATGCACCTGCATTTAAAGCAGTAAGACTTAGTCGTAAGACTAAAGTATTATTTAACAATTGTGCTATATATTTTTCATCTAATACAGTGGAAATTGTGTTTCTGGGTATATAAGTAGCTATAGCAACTCTTCAAAATCTCCCTATTCAGGGAATAGCGGCGTTATTTGGCGATTTATTTCTTTAAAACAGGGATATCTCCATGGCAACACTGCCCAGTGATGAATATACAGGCTGTTTGTTAGGGGGGGTCGAAACATAGAAAAAAATCGAGTTTCTCCAATTCCACAGTATGCACGTAGTTGGAAATGATGATTTCAACATCTTGTAAAAAAAATGAGTATATGCGACCCCCCTTACCTCTTCCATAGCATCCCCCCCATTTTACTCTCTCCACAGATATAAACCCCAAATGTGACAATCATGCATTATATTAAGTCTTATTAAGTAGATTAGATTAATTTGGATAGATTATTTAGATAGAGTTTTAGATAGATTGAATAGATTACATAGATTAATTTAGATAGATTAGATGAATTATATAAATTATTGTCACGTTTTTTTGTTTAGTTTCAGATTATTTTCAGATTGTTTATGATTGAATGAGTTATGATTTAATTCCGAACGAGTTATATTAAATTCAGATTGAATGATTCAATTGCTAGAATTTAACAATTAATTTCTTGTTATTAATGCTACTAGGCCTAAATAAGTGAAATCATGGCGACAAGAAGCAAAACGCACAATTCAACATTTGGTCACCCTGCAATATTTCCACCTTCAATGACTCCTTCAAAGGCTGACGTATTTAGGCATTTTTTATTGGTAAGAAAACGAGAAGAACTGATTTCAAAAGGTTCTAGAACAGCAAAAGAATGTTACAGAATTGTCACTAAAGATGTGGAAGCCATTTGGGAGAAGTTTTCCTTTCCACATATAGGATTTGAAGGAATAGCTATAAAAGTTGAACAATTGATAGAATCTGCAGCAAAGCTAAATAATGTGCCATTAAAACAAAGAAACAACAGTTTTCAACAGAAGGTGGAGACACATCATTCGAGCAAGAACTAGGAGCACCAATGCGAGAAATTTTGAGCTGCCAAAAACACTGAACTTTGAAGCAGACGATTATCCTAACATGATCGACTGGGACAACGAAACCATCACCCCTCCACCTATTTTACAGAATTTGACAAATGATGATCTTCTTAAAGTTCGAAATTAACCACTTCAGCTTATTCATTTTCCCTGTCACAGCCAGGGAGTAGAACATGCTGTAAATGTGGTAACAGAAGCATCACAAGATAGAATTGGTTACGAAAACAGACATAAATTTATTTTGAATGTAATGGAGTCGAGAAAAAAGCTACCTGTGTTCCAATGGAAAGGCCAGTGGTGTCAGTAATTTACGACTTTTAATTTCTTAAGGTGAATATTTTGGTTTTAATATGCTTCAATTAAATTTCTTAAGATGAATATTTTGGTTTTAATATGCTTCAATTAAATTTCTTAAGGTGAATATGTTTATTTCAGTATGCTTCAATTGATTCTTTAAGTAATATACGGAGAAAGATTTCTTATTATATATATATATATAATATATATATATATATATATATAAACTTACTTTAACTTTACTTATATCATTATTTACTTTAATCTTTGTCATTTATCAGGTTTTTTATTCAAAGAATTGGTTTCAATTTCATTTCAATTTAAAAAAGTGGGGGGGGCATATGCAACGGGTAGGGGGGGGGCGCATAGCGGTATAATTACAGTATGTTGTTTAGGGTCCCAAAGAAAACTCTGAGCAGTGTGTAGAATAAGAATACAAAATTTCGACCCCCTCTACTGTTTGTCATCGCTTACAGATTTGAGGCATATAAAATATATCGGAACTCGGCTCAAACCTCTATTACCTCATTGACATTCACCCAATTATTAATTTTATATACACAAAACACAAGGCTCTCTCCCTCTCTCTATCTATCCAGCTATCTCCCTAGCTATATACACACACACACATATTTGTACGAATCCTTTTTAGATAGAATCGGGTTCGACGTTCAGGCTTGTTTGGTTTAAGAATTTATAGGATTTTAAGTTTTTAGGAATTTTAAAAGGATGTACGAAAATTAGAGACAGATTTTTTTTTAGTTATTTATTGATCTAGGGTTTAATTTTTCTTAATAATCTCCTAAAATCGTTATCATTATTAACCAACCTACACAGACACATTTCCATACTTCCTGACCCCCATATTCCATATGAAAAGTAGGGAGCCTACCAAAATTCCGACAAAGTTATCTCACTTAGAGCCTAGCATCAGACCTTTTAAATCATAAAGCAAACTAAATTATCCAAATACATATAAATTAAATGCATTTTAAACCAATATATGAAATCAAAGTAGCGTATTTACTATGCCTACAGTTAATAATGAGCTAGCTCTCTGAACTGTTTTAGTAGGCTATTCCAGAGGGCCAGAACGTCTTTGAGGCATCCTCTTTTCCTTGTAGCGCCTTGTAACTCGCTCTACCATAGACATTAGATTTCTTGTATTTGACTGAATGGAGTGAATATAAAATAGCATTTCTCTATGAATTTGATTCAGTATATAAATTTAATTATGGGATCACATAAATCAAGCACTAGACACTGTGTGTGTGTGTAGGACTACACTGATATCCTAATCACCAGCCGTGTAAACCATCATTAACATAGACTATATGTAGGTTCTATACAGGGTGGCGCAAAAGTCAGGAACCATAGGCACATTTTATTAAATTATATTAAATGTTCGAATTGGTGGCCTTTCACTTGGAGACACGTTCTGACACGTTGAAAGCATGACGTTTGAACATTCCTAAACACATTGGTACTGATTTTGGCACACAGGCCCCAAAAGAAAAAGTCAAGAGGCGGTGAGGTTTGGAGACCTAGGTTGCCATTCGACGAGCCCTCGCCGTCCGATCCACTTGCTTGGGAATGTTTCATCTAGAGAGCTCCGGACGATGGTTGCGAAATGTGGTGGTGCACCATCCTGCTGAAACCACATCTCCGCCCGTTCTGCCAGTGGAATGTCGTCCAGTATGGTCATTAGAAATGTTTGCAGCATATGCAGATATGTTTCACCTGTTAAATTGCCGTCGAAAAAGTACGGACCAATTAACCGATCCTCTCAGAGTGCAGCCCATAATTCCATAATTCGTGGACCGAATTGCACATGTCCTTTCTCCACCCAGTGGGGGTTCTCATTCGCCCAATAGCATGCATTATTCCTATTGACAAGACCGCTGAGGTGAAACATCACTTCGTCGCTGAACATGATCCGTCGTTGAAGCTGTCGATGTTGTTGAAACCACTAGCAGAACTCTACACACCGGTCTGTGTCGTCACCGTGTAGTTCCTGAACGAGTTGGAGTTTCTAGGGTGGAAACGATTTGTTGTAAGAATTTGTCGAATGGATCTTCTAGAGACACCCGTTTCCTGGGATAACTTTCTTAAGGAGATACGTGGGGTGTTTTCGAGGTGATTGAGTACCGTTAATGATGTTGCTGCATCGGTTAAACTTTTTGGCCGGCCACTACGCGGCTGATTATGAACACTTCCCGTTTCTTTGAAGCGAGTGAACAGTTTTCCAACTGATGCCTGAACAACTGGCGGCCTCTCAGGGTGTTTGTCATTAAAAGCAGTATCAATTGATTGGTGTGTGTTACTGCGCTTTGCACACATTAAAACTATCTCCACCCGTTCATCTATTACACAGGTCAACAAAAAAAAAAATTCTTTCGTTGCCAAGGAAATTCGTACGAATTTAGGGTATTTTGGGGTTGCTGAATTCCAAAATGAAAGTAGTTTTTCCGATTTGCCTCTAGTTCTTGAGATAATGAATACCCTCAATTAATAGGAAACGTAACCATAACGCGTGCATATGGGAAACTACCGGAACATTCTAGATGGTGAGACACGCGAATATTCTTAGTGTTTACTCCGCGATCATTCTAGAATATTCCCCCTCCGTATATAAGTCATCGGCCACCCAACCAGTAAGTAGGCTCCGCCTGAACATTAAATTTTTTGCATTTTTACGTGTTTCAATGGGGTACCAATTATCTCATAAATTAGAGCCAATCTAGCAAAACCGATGTCATATTCGGAATCAGCACCACAAAGTTACCCCAAAATCACTCTAATATGATTGGCAATAAAATGAGTGTTGACCAGTGTTATCAATTTCTGTGCCATAGGTTGAACAACAAACCTGAAAAGAACAAAAAACATATTAAAACAAATTATTAAAATGTGCCTATGGTTTCTGACTTTTGCGCCACCCTGTATGTAAAAATTCTATATATAGGCTCCATGGCTAAGAACGGATGAATCTTCTCTATCTCTCTCTCTCTCTCTCTCTCTCTCTCTCTTCTCCCCTTGTGTTTAGGCAACTCACAATTCCATCTCTTTATTGTACTCTTTTTTTGATGTGCGTACCATATCCAGTACTTGGTTGCAGCCTCTGAATAATTGCATTTGCTCTTATTTAGCTATTTGCTAATTCTAGTTAAAAAGTTATGAACAAAACTTAAACAGTAGGCTGTGACCTAGTGCCTGATTTGTGTAATCGCATAATTACATTTATATACTGAATCAAATTCATAGAGAAATGCTATTTTATATTCACTCCATTCAGTCAAATATAAGAAATCTAATGTGTACGATAGAGCGAGTTACAAGGCGCTACAAGGAAAAGAGGATGCCTCAAAGACCTTCTGGCCTTCTGGGATAGCCTACTAAAACTGGTTTAAAATGCATTTAATTTATATGTATTTGGATAAATTAGTTTGCTTTGTGATTTAAAATATCTGATGCTAGGCTCTAAGTGAGATGACTTTGGTGAAATTCTGGTAGGCTCCCTAGTTTTCATACGGAATATGGGGGTCAGGAAGTATGGAAATATGTCTGCGTGGGCTGGTTAATAATGATAACGATTTTAGGAGATTATTAAGAAAAAATAAACCCTAGATCAATAAATAAATAAAAAAATATCCGTCTCTAATTTTCGTACATCCTTTTAAAATTCATAAAAACTTATAATCCTATAAATTCTTAAACCAAACAAGCCTGAACGTCGAACTCGTTTCTGTCTAAAAAGGATTCGTACAAATAGTGTGTGTGTGTGTGTGTGTACATATTTATAACTAGATAGATAGTTGGATAGATAGAGAGAGGAAGAGAGCCTTGTGTTTCGTGTATATAAAATTAATAATTGGGTGAATGTCAATGAGGTAATAGAGGTTTGAGCCGAGTTCCGATATATTTTAAGTACCTCAAATCTGGAAGCGATGACAAGCAGCCTGTATATTCATCACTGGGCAGTGTGGACATGGAGATTTCCCTGTTTTAGAGAAATAAGTCGCCAAATAACGCCGCTATTCCCTGAATAGGGAGATTTTGAAGAGTGGCTATAGCTACTTATATACCCAGAAACACAATTTTCACTGTATTAGATGAAAAATATATAGCACAATTGTTAAATAATACTTTAGTCTTACGACTAAGTCTTATCGCTTTAAATGCAGGTGCAGAGGGAGTGCAGCTAGGTTGTACGGTTTAGCATTTCTTTAAAGTAGATGGATATCATAAGCATGTTTTAGTGAGATTTCAATATTTCCGCTAAACCTTCTGGTAAATCATTGAGTACTGCATGTAAACAATTAGCTCATCAAATCCCTGCCTCTGGCCCAGTGTGTGTGTGTGGTGTGTGTGTGTGTATGTGTTTATTCAACGCCCTTTCATGTCATCGGCTTGATGAATAAAATGATTACAGCTTTCTGTAGGTAAAATTTAGTGAATTTTACCAGTCTATGTGGATAAAATGATTTGGTACGTGTAAATAACTGTACATAAAAAATAAAGATGTTAGATGGGTACTGTGTATTGATGCATGTCATAACTTTCCGCCAGCTGCTGTATCAATAGAATTAATAAATATTATATACACAGGGTGGGTAAAAAAAGTGACCCCTTAGAGGTAAACTGTCATATTAAAAAAAGTAAGGGGAGTAGAGCTCCCGAACTTCAGAGATGCTTACCTTAGCATGTCGTTAGTTTTAATTGAGAAGTTGCAATGTATACCCCTTCCTGCTCAACGCAGGCCTCGAAACGTGGTGCCACTGATCAATACACTTGTTTACATATCGTTGAGACACCTTCTCCCAGCCGAGCAGAATTCTTTCATGTAGTTCATCTATGTCTCTTATATTGGTAACAGGGATGTAAACTTTGGACTTCAGGGCTTCCCAAACACCATAATCTAGTGATGAAGGATCGGGGCTACGAGCCGGCCACATATTGGGTTCGATAAAATCGGTGTTTCTTTCTCAAGGAATGTGACAGTTTGGCGTGCTCTGTGAGCAAGGTCTCCATCTTGTTGGAAAATATATCTTTCACTCTCTCTAACTGATATCCGACGAATTAGTGGTGAAACATATATTTATCTTATTATATTATTATACTCTTATTATTATTATACTCTCTTTACATTTCTTCAGAAATGTGATATTCCATGTGTCTGGCCCTGGTGCCGAATTGTCTCGCATCTGTGATACTAGAGCCTTAATTACATCTCCTTCCGAGAACTGCAAGTCCATTAATAGGTTTGTGCCAGAATTTATCCTTGGCTGATTTGTATCAATGTCGAAAAATTCGTCTGGGTTAGCTACTTTCATCTCGGACTTGGGGGTACTAAACACAGAGTTAAATTGTTCCTTAAGCATTTCGCTCATTTTTTGAGGGTCATTTGTGTGGTTGACCTCCCTGTCTCTCAACGGACCAATACTCTCTTTGCACCGCATTTTCCTTTTCGCAAAAGTGTAGAAGTATTTTGGGTTATTTTTTGTTTTCTGCTACCTTGTTTTCCTCCTTTGTCTTATGTATGAATGTTTGCTCTAGGTCTATTTCTATTTCACCTAGTTCCCTCTCTAGTTTGAGTCTCCTTGCATCAGCTTTGCATCTGTAGAGATGTTTTACGGTTTGCTTCCGTTGTCTAAATAGTGTCCTGATTTTTCTATCGAGCTTGCTACGTTTTCTCTTTTGTCTCTCTGGAACATGCTTCAGTAATATAGGTTTGGTTTCAGACTCCATTATACCTAGTATTTGTTCTGGAGTCTTCTCGTGAAGTAGTAATTCCCATTTTACTTCCTTTAAATCTTTATTTACACTTTCCCAATCTACTTTCTTTGAATTTATGTTTAAGCCTTCAAATATTGCTTCTGCCTCTCTGGGATGCGTTTCGGACCTCTGGGTGCTAATTCAGTTGTATATCGATTACGTTGTGGTCGGAGAAATTTGTGTGCGTCACCTTTTTATTTATTATTGTCTCATTGTTATTTGTCAAAATTAAATCCAAAACTTTCTCTTTTCTAGTGACTTCACAGATTTCCTGAGTAAGAGCGTAATATTCAATTATATCTAATAGTATTATTGCTTGGGTTCTATCATCTTTTGTAATGTTGCCATGAAACTTCTCAACATATATGACTTCGTCGTTTTTCTTCCATGTTATGCCTGGGAAATTAAAATCTCCGCAAATTAGAATATTTGTTGCTGAAGTTTCAAGTAATTTTAATATGTTTTGTATTTCATTAGTGGCAAATTGGAATTCACTTTTTGTGGTGTTTGGTGGTCTGTAGACGTCCATAATGGTTAGGTTCAGTTGTTTTACTTCTAATATAATAACTTCGACAGTGCTGTTTGATTTGTTTACCTTCACCTCACATGTGTATGTGTTTTTCAGTTAAATACAACAACCTTCCCCCTCGTCTAGCCACTCTATCTGCTCTGTATATGTTGTGGTCCAGCAATACTGTTTCAGTATTCTCGATGCAGTTTTCACAGCATTTTTCGCACTTATGCAAGTGTGTTTCCGTTAGGCATATGATATCTATGCTGGTTTCCGTAGCTAAATTTTGTTAAGTATTGTAATTTGCAGTCTGCATGGTCCACATAGAGGCCGTGTATATTTGTGTATAATACATTTACCGAATTTCTAATCTTCGTGTTCGATTTTCCTAATATGATGGTCGTTTCTTGGGCGATGTCGGTTCCTGTTTGGTGTTATTGGTTGGACCGCTGCATTTGGAAGTATTGGGGTTGCGGCCCGAGATACCACTGTGGTTGTTGTATTATTGGTGGGTGGTGTTGAATAGAAGGGTGATGTGTGTAAACTTGTGGTGCATATATTTGCGGCGTTCTGTCTCTCCTTGTTAGAAGGGCAAGCTGGGCTTTTATTATCCTCATTTCTTCTAAAAAATATGTTTCAGTAGTCTTGTTATTACTTCTATGTCGAATATGATCTGTTCTTTACCGTTCTCTTCTTTGCGTACCCCTTATATGAAAATACGGGCACTCTATGTTCAGGCATTTTTTCTCCGTAATTGAATGTCTGCACATGCTAGGCTGAAAAAAGTTGCAGTTTGGTCCGAACCTGCATTTTCCATTCCTCATCATATAGAAGCATTTTGTAGGGTGATTGTATATGCAGTTTGAGCCATATTTGCACGAACCTGTTTTATAATATTCGCATATGGCCCGTCGTTTAAATTCCCTCTGGGTCTTATGTGATTCAATTTCCTTCTTCTGCTCCGCCACCACTTCTTCCCTACTCAGTGGGGTTTTTCCTTCAGCGTGTATTTCGCATCTCTCTCTTTTGCCGTGGTTATTTCTTTATCTGAGGTTGCTTTCTCCCCTCCCTATACTGTGTTGTCCATCTCATTTTTGTTTTCGGTTGTGCCGGCGTTTTCTGTTGTTTCCTGGTTTTCTGTCGGTAAAACTGCTGTACTTGATTCTTCTATTTCAACATTTTGTATTCCCCTTTGTACTAATTTTCTATTGTTTTCCATGCAATTGACGCACAAAAAACCATAAAGGCCTATGATTTTGGTATTTATTCTATTTATCATTTTCCTCTCTTTTCTAGGTTCATGCATTCGTAGTGATTAAAGGTATTGCACAGAATGCATTTTAAGCCCGAGGTCTGGTCTGCTTTATTTTTGCAATCACAGAGCTGATGTGCAGCGCATTCCATTAAACATATTCCGGCTCTATTCAGTTTTCTGACTTTATCGTATTTATACATTTCTTCATATTTTTTGCCATTCTTTCCTTTATTTTCCTCTTTTCTTCTAGCTTCTCAAATTTCTCTCGATAACTCAACCTTCGTTTTATGGCTCTTCCAAATTGTGTCTGACCTTTTTCCCCTCTATAGGCCTAATGTACAAATCTCAGGAGCTGTTTTTCCGTTCGAAGTGTTTTCAATTTGTTTTAATTGATTTTTTTCTTTCTTAAAGCTACAGGGGTTAGACAAAATAAAATGAACACCCGCCGATTTCACCGGTTATCTTTACGGACTGCTCAGACACAAAGTAAACGGTCAAATGACTGGCAAACCTATTTAAATGCGTAACAGAGAGTGTATACGTCATGTTATAACCCTCACGTTGTTTTTACAGATCTGAGTGAATTATGAATTAGCAGTTATGAAAGACCTGTCAGACTTCCAAAGAGGGCAAATTGTCAGAGCGCGGATGGCTGGTGTATCGGTGACGAAAACCGCTCAGATGTTCAATGTATCCAGAGGAACTGTCTCTATGGTCATGTCTGCATACCAAAACCATGGAAAGACAAGCACCGACAAATGCAGTAGTGGACGCAAGAAGAAGCTGTGTGATCGAGACCGCCGGGTGCTAAAGCGCATTGTGACAAAGAACCATAAGACCACAGCTCCAAAAGTGACTGCAGAGCTTAACCAGCATCTTGCAAGCCCGGTATCGACCAGAACTGTACGTCGCGAGCTCCATGGAGCTGGATACCATGGGAGGGCTGCAATTGCCAAACCCTTCCTTTCGCACATCAACATTGAGCGGCGCAGAAAATGGTGTAATGACCATAAGAATTGGTCAATGGACCGGTGGAAGAATGTAATCTACTCTGACGAATCCTCCTTTACGCTATTTCCATGTTCCGGTCGAGTTTACGTCTGGAGACAGCCTAAAGATACTTATGACCCCGACTGCCTGACCCCAACCGTTAAGCATGGAGGCGGATCTGTGATGGTTTGGGCAGCAATATCGTGGAATACTCTTGGCCCAGCTGTAGTACTGCATGGTAGGGTTAACGCCCAGGTCTATCTGTCAATATTGGCTGACCAGGTCCATCCCATGGTCCAAACGCTGTTTCCCAATGGCGGCGCCGTCTTCCAGGATGATAATGCACCAATCTACACCGCTGGGGTCGTTAAAAACTGGTTTGAAGAGCATGTTAGTGAAGTAGAACGCTTGGATTGGCCTCCACAATCCGCGGATCTTAACATTATCGAGCGTCTGTGGTGTCAGTTGGAGCAGCAGGTCAGAAGCCGATTCCCACCGCCGGCGTCTTTGGAGGAACTGGAGCAGGGTTTGCTCGAAGAATGGCTCAGGATTCCTCTAGCCACTGTCCAAAAGCTGTATGAATCAATTCCCCGACGCATTGCAGCTGTTATTGCCGCTAAAGGAGGACCAACTCCATATTATTAAGAATAAAAACCGCCATTTATCAAGGTGTTCATATTATTTTGTCTAACCCCTGTATATGCCACCGGCTTTAAGTTAATAAATTATTATCGCGAATTCACTGGTATTTAATACACACACACTGGTATAAGATAGAATTTACCACTGAACTTATAAACGCGAGTTATTTCGATATTACACAGAGTGGAAACAAAACGTCCGTACACCACGAGGTAGAAACACACACACACACACACACACTATATATATATAATATATATATATATATATATATATATATATATTATATATATATATGGATTTGTTTTAGATAATTCTTTAATGTGGGAATAAAAGACGAAAAATAAATTCGTTAACATATTCTGAATAGTAAATTACGTTTAGAATGACAATACTGGCTTAAGCCATCGCTGGCAATTTTTGCGCTAACTGGTTGAGATAGTTGCCAGATATGTCTGACAAAAGATTGGTCATTTTTTATTCTGTTCTTGCAATCGTGTTGACACCTACTAAAGAATATATATATATATATATATATATATATATATATATATATATGAAAATTATTTCACGAAAGTAACACGTGAACAATATTTATGATGAATAAAACCACGAAGGAAAGGAAACGCAGAATGGTGTTCAAGCGCTTTCGTCTAATGACATCCTCAGCAATGTTCCCTCTAAGGTGTGCGCGTGTGCGCGCGCACACGCGTTGTGAAACCCGCGCACACAGCAAAATAAAATGCGCACAGGCTCAAGCGTATCATGAGTCACGAGAGTAAATGAAGTAATTTAAAAAATATACTGTCACACAAGGTCTGACCATTTGCATGAACGTACTCTATAGTCGCTCTTTTAAGTATTAACCCCTTCTGCTCGACTTCGCCGACGTCCGCGCAATTACGCAATACGGATTTTCTTTAGTCTATGTATTTGCATTTTTTTTCTTTTATACATTAACGCATTGAATATAAACCTTCTCTTTCTTATTTTTGCATAAAAACGAATAGTAATTATCTCATAATTCATAAAAAATAAAAAAATAAATTATTTTATTCCTATTTTGTGAGTGGATAAAATCATGTATTAATCTTGGTAGTCTATTTTAAATTGCAAATTGCTAAATGCTAAAAATTGTTTTGAGAAATGATAACTAAAATAGTCATTTTGAATTAATGTTATTTTTATTTTATTTCTTTATTTTGTTGAATTTTATTTTACTATTTTTTATTTTATTCATATTTTTAGAATGGATAAAATGTTTTCTTTTTTAAGAATATATAATATTGCAAAGAGTTTTTTAATATCCATTTAATAGTATCGTAATGATCGAGCTATCACCTTATGGAAATAATATTTATTAAGTATTTAATATTTATATATATATTTCATTTTGAAGATAATAGCGCTCAGAAAAGTTTGCACAATTTTTCACCATGAATCTAAATGTACGCACAACGAAAATTTCTTGCGCACACAGACTAAAAAATATTAGAGGGAACATTGATCCTCAGGAACACTGAAGTACATAAAGAGTTAACTCTCTATGTACTTCAGTGTTCCTGAGGATGTCATTAGACGAAAGCGCTTGAGCACCATTCTGTGTTTCCTTTCCTTCGTGGTTTTATTCGTCATATATATATATATATATAAGCACACCGGACAAAAAATTAGTCACCCCTAATAGCACCGATAGTAGGAAGTTCAAGGTCACACAGAGGGCGCTGATGTAGCATTGGTAAGTGACAAGTAGCGGTGACGTAGCACACAGGATCAGATCTGTTTCGTGAGGTGGTGAAGAACAAAGTGTGTGTTGGATATAGCCTGCAAAATGGGTCGTGAGGCAGACGTTACTCAGTGGCAAAAAGGAGCCATCGTGTTTGGCAGAGCCCACGGACACAAAATGTCTGAAGTAGCCCAATTTGTTGGTGTGTCAACGCGTACTGTCCAGCGAGTTTACAAAGAGTGGTGTAGTTCGCAATCAACTGAAAATCGACGGCGTAACTGTGGCCGGAAAACAATTCTCGACAATAGGGGCCGCCGCCATGTTTCTCGTCTAGTAACTGCAAATCGTTTTCAAACCAGAGAACAATTGCTCCAAGAAACCAATGAGGTTCTCCAGCGACCAATTTCCGAACGGACATTGCGACGAGAACTGCATGCAATGGACATCTGGAGCACGGTACCACGGAAGAGGCGCTGTTAACAGCAAGTCACAAATTGGCACGTTATAAATGGGCTCAGAGGCACAAAAACTGGACTGCGGCAGATTGGAAACGTGTAATTTGGTCCGATGAGTCCCGTTTTTTTTGTTCTCCAATAATGGGAGGCGACGAGTACATCGCAGGTCCAATGAAGCCTTTAATCCTGAATGCGTCGAAGGTGTTGTTCAGGCTGGAAACAGAAAGTGAAGCGCAGGAATAAACACCCACGGACTCTGGCGGAACTTCGGGACCGGCTGATGAACGAGTGGCAGCAAATCGATGTTCAGTACATGCACAACCTCGTAGAGTCTCTGCCTCGCCGGATTCGTGCGGTTATCAAGGCCAGAGGCGCCGTCACACGTTATTAGGTACATTCTGAGAGGGGTGACTAATTTTTTGTCCGGTGTGCTTATATATATATATATATATATATTCCCCATGTCACTCCTATATGTGTGAGAAACATTGAAAGCCATATAACGTAAAAATGTGTTGTATACAGTAATATGATGAACGATTAAGGTCCCCCTCAAATAAAATTCCATTTTTTATAAATATGCATAGAAAACACCATTACTTGGTTAAACCCTACTAAAATGATTTCTATAAACACTATATCATAACATTACTGTGGAAAATGAAATATTTTAACTGTATGCTTTAACTGTCTTAATTACTATTTTTATAATATGATTAAAAGATAAATTTGTATATTAAGACGGAATTTGACTTAAATAACTCGCTGTTTGGAATAAATCCTTGTAAAAAATACTGTTTGAAATGTAGAAATCATTTGGTATGGGGTAAACTAAGTTATTTCACATATTTATTTAACCTTGCCAATACATATACATAAATAGACATAAACAAATAACTAAGAAGGATTGGTCTGACACAATTAAGGTGGGTAATACGTACATAACAAAGAACTTCATTATACGGAGAGCATCTCCTCTCTATTAAATATATACAAATTAAATAAATAGCGCAATCTGGCACCTATACTTGAGGATTGCTTCGGCTAAATATATATACGTTTATTGAAAAAGAAGAAACAGACAGAAAAACAGACAAAGAACAGCCAAAGGAATATTTTACCCGCCATTCTCAAACATCTTAGAATCACATGGAAGCGAAAGACACACGTGGTTTCAAGTAATCAGAAATAACGTTAGCCTTATAGCAACAAAGGACGCGTCTCAGAAATGCCACGAAACTCCGCGTCTCAGAGGTTATATAAGCGACGGTCCACTGATACACTTTCTCACTCGCTCACTCTCACTCACTTATTCACTTCGTCTCTCAGCAGTCATCACTTCTAGTCTTGTTCTTTACGTCTCAGCATCCTTCGATAGCAGCACCACACGTCAAGCTACGCGCTCTCACGCCTTCGCCGGAGAGCGGCCTGCTGTTCCTTCAAGGCTCAGGTCTATCATCAAGTAAGACCTTCTACAGACCGCCTGCAGAAGCATTCCTTCGAAACCCAGCGCCGTTCGACTTCCTTCAGCCGGTTTCAGTCCCTCAAGCAAAATCTCAACTCTATACGAAGCGAATCAACACTTGAGGCGACATCATTCTGACCTTGGTTTAACTCATCCTTCATCTCAAGAGTCGACCGGCGCCCGTTTAACAAGCTTCAATAGGACGGTCAACATCACCTCGGGCCTACGTTCTACAAGGTCAACCTTCAAGCATATCCTTCATCTCAAGAGGTATTTTCAACAATGTCGGTAAGCTCTCTGTGCCTCGTTCTTAAGCGATGCTCGCTAAGCCTACAGAGCGTAACCGCAGCGGCGTGATTAGGCTGTACCTAAAGTGCTTTCAGTACCGTTCAAATTAACTTTCCCGTTAAGAATACAGTAGGCCTAGTTCAAGTTTCATTCCAATACCGTATTCGTGTACCATCCTGCTATTGTGTTCATCCATGTAATCCACAAATACTTTGCATCCGTTTATTTATGTGATTTATTTAAGCATTTCATTATTGACGGCCGAATCCAGTTACCGTGTACCAAAACGTATGTGCATAATTTCTATTATTATTAGGCTACATCATTTATTCCATGTTCCATTTATGCATAACTTTTAGCCTATCTAAATCAGTGTATTACGTAATCTATTCAGTGTACCAAAACGTACGTGCATAATTTCTGTTATCAATAGGTTTCATATTTCATGCTGTGTTCCATTTTTGCATACCATTAGCCTATCATAAATGAGTGTATTACTTAACAATTAATCTGTATAACCATTTCCTCATTTGCTAATCCTCAGTCATATTTAGCATACTATAAATGTCGTTATATAATTGTTAATCACCGTAAATACCTTCATTGTCAGTTATTCACTGGCTGGTAGATGGCTGGCTCTACATTCTTGCATGCTCTCCTATCCATTAATATATATACATATACACAAGACTTCTAAGCCAACTGAGAAAGTCAAGAGCGTCAGTATGCGACGAGACATGCAAGCGAAAAGATCTCTCTCTTCCCTCTCTCTTAGGTTACCTTCTTACACCAGGTTAGAGTGCCCCTTTTGGGGTGGGGAGGTCATTCTCCCTGGCCTCCCTTCAACTCCCCTTCATACAGCTTGGGGCTAAACCCCTCCCCTCGCTTGCATACCCCCCACACGGGTGCCAAACCCCCTCCCCCTTGCAACATTTGATCATCATTGCAATTGATTTGCACTCGTCCATTTTACGGGCATACTACTAAGTACAACGTTAGTTAGCTTTCCCCGTACCTTCTTTTAGAGGTGAATAAAACAACTTATTACAAAAAGTAATCTATTACTTCAAAGAGTTTAACACTAAACAAATTACAATGCAAAAATGAAATTTTGACATCAGTTACTTCTGTTAAAGAAAAGACATTTGAGACAACTGACTTTTACCTTAAGAATTTTAGATTTAAAATTAATACAAACTAATTAACTCCTTCCTGGGGGTACGCACGCTATTTCCTCAAGGTACGCATCACCACATCTCAAAGTAGATTTAATTAGCAATCAAAATTTTTGCATCCAAAAAAATTATTTCAGTAGGCCTACTTCATTTTTATAAGTTTATCTGCAATATTTCTTTTTTTATTATTGGTATGGTATCATTAATAAATGGGAGACAGATATATTTAGAAAAATATTTCATTCAGACTATAAACCCTGTAAACCTGTATATAGAGATGCGGGAAAAGGTTCTGATTGGCTGACGCAATTTGAAGAGTTTGTAGCTTCTTTGATTCAGACTTATTCGGTAATATTTTGGATAATTAATTAACTAATAAGATCTCTGTATTTGTATTTTAACTTGTATTTATGATACATACCTAATATTTGCAGATTTTAATACTTTTATACTCTACTTAAGTCAGTTAAATATAAAATAATAATTATAAAATTAAATAAGTATTCGGTAATTCAAAATTCACTTGTTGGCAACTCATCCTTGCACTCACCAACATTCGTCCACGCATGGAAAAACTTGTTAATGAAAAACAGTCTCACACATCGCATTGGCCAGTTTACGGTATGTAGTAACTAAACTATAAAATTTATGATATACGTTTGTATTTGCATAAATTTGAGATGGAGTATGTAACAATAATTGTCTACGTACAAAAGGGTGTGATTTTTGTATTTGTATAAGTTTTGTACAGGACATTTAATTACCTTTGAAATAGAGAAGTGGTACGAGATTCATTTATGATGAAAAAGTTTGAATACCACTGGATTAGACTACCGTGTACAATTTTTATGTATTCAATATCGAATGTAAGGAACTTAGAATCCGTTTTCTGTAGGGAGAAATTTATGATAGATCCGAGTCTTTATTTATGATCCGAGTCTTTTTAAATTATCAAATGTATACGGAGTTCCTCCGTTTCCTTCCGTTAAATTTTAAGGATAGACTATTTTACGTCTTGACTTTATCTGAGCCAACCCGTTTGCTTTTCGGGTAATCTATGCTCAAGTCGGTGAACAAGGGTACGTTATGTCACACACAATATTTTTCGGTACGAACTTTAGTTAAGTTCAAAAAAGGCAATTTAATCCAATTTTATTTAATTTTAGACATATCTTCACGGGACCCGCTCTATGTAAAGCTTCGAGACACACTGAATCCCTTTTCTAATTTCAATCGAGGCTATTCCTCAGGCGAAACCAAAGGGTAAACAAAAACAACTTTGAGCAATCATTCACTCTTGACTCCTTGAGGTATCAACAACCGTTCGTTTTTAGATAACGCGAACGTGATTTACATCCTTCTACTCTAACCTCTGGTAAAAAGTAGTGTAATGTTTGCATAATATGAAATCGATCTTAAAATTATTTCATTCTTTCTTTCTATAATTTTTATTTAATTTTTATGTTTACACAGAAATTCGTGTCGTTTGCATCAGCAATTCCGTTTGTGGCCAATTTTGACCTGTAATGAATTAATTAATCGTTACCTCATTATTCATTACTCCTCTACATAACAAAATTATATATATATATATATATATATATATATATATATATATATATATATGAGAGAGAGAGAGAGATTCCCCTGCTGAAAACAATGATCATACCAAAACTTGAATACTGCTCAATCTTTACGTCCCCATACAAAAAAGGAAGAAATTAATACAATACGCGAAATCCAAAGAATATTCACAGCTAAGATTAATGGCTGTAAAGAACTCAACTACTGGGAAAGACTATGTAACTAAATCTATATTCACTGCAAAGAAGAAGAGGAGAGATACACCATCAAACATCAAACTAAACCCAATTACCATCCATACAACACTGGAAAATAGGAACGGTAGAATGTGTAGTGTTTCCAAACTAAAGGCCCAACGAGGGACACCCTCAACACTGAAGGAAAATAGCTTTGTTGTCAGGGGTCCAAGACTTTAACCAGCTTCCGAAAAACCTCATGAACATCACGGGTGTCAAAGTTGAAATCTTCAAAAGACGACTAGATGCTTGGCTCAAGACGGTACAGGATGAGCCGGGTGTGCCTGGCTATGTGTGGTGGACATCGCAAGAGGGCAACTCGCTCCTCCATCAGGCCAGGTCTAGAGGCGGGACCACCAGTTTAACCTTCTTCAAGAGAGATTTACGGAACCTCTACCAGGTTACCAGGTATATTATTAATAATTAATTATTAATTATTATTAATAAAATAGAGCTAAACAGGGCCTTCTGAATAGTACTCTATATTTTAAAATTTACAATGAAAATAATCTTTTTAAAGACATTTTCTATTAATTAACTATATATAAACAGAAAAGTTCACTGAATGAATAATTATTATAAATTATCATATGTATATATATATATACACACACATTCATTTTCCATTACTATAATGTTTAAACTTACACATGTAAATCCTAAACAGGGAGCATATACTGTATATATACTGTGTACACCAAAACCAAGGTTAACCAAGGTTAAATATATATATATATATATATATATATATATATATATATATATACATCGTTAACCTCGTTGATGTTCCGTGTATTGATCTCTCTTCAGACGAAGGTCAAGCTGGTGGCCCCGCCTCTAGCCCTGGCTTGGTGGAGTAGCGAGTTGCTTTCTTGCGCTCTCCACCGCACATAGCCAGGTACACCCGGCTCATCTGGTACCGTCCTGAGCGAGGCATCTAGTCTTCTCTTGAAGACTTCAACTTTGACCCTTGTAACGTTTCTGAGGTCCTTTGGAAGCTGGTTATAAAGTCTTGGCCCCCTGACAACCAAGCTATTTTCCTTCAGAGTTGAAGAGGTCCCTTTTCGGGCCTTTAATATGGGAACACTAAACATTCTGCCTTTCCTATTATCCAGCGTTGTTTGAATGGTAATTGGGTTTGGTTTGAGTTTTGGTACGGTACCAGTTTTTCGATCATTTTCCATATATAGATTATGGTCTATCTCTCTCCTTTTTTCCAGAGAGTAAAAATTTAGGTTATGTAGTCTTTCCCAGTAGTTGAGTTCTTTGCAGCCATCAATCTTGGCTGTGAAATGTGTCTGCGTTTCTTCTAGTCTATTAGACTAGGGATACAACTCAGAATGGTCAACTGAGAAACTTTTGTTACACACAGACCGCGCATGGAACAAGAAACTCTTCTGGGAAAATTAAATCCACTATAGTTCGAATAAGTAATGGTAAATGATAAAAGCTATAATTTTTTCCTTTTCATGATGTTAGGCCGACGTGGGCAACGGGTTACCTGCAAAGAGGCTCCAAAATATAACTTCCCTCAACAGCTATCTGCGAGTGACCCGTTGCCCACGTCGGGCTAACATCATGAAAAGGAAAACACTATAGTGTTTGTCATTTACCATTACTTATTCGGACTATAGTGGATTTAATTTTCTCAGAAGAGTTCCTTGTTCCATGCACGGTCTGTGTGTAATATAATATTATATATATATATATATATATATATATATATATATTATATATAATATATATATATATATATATATATCACTTTCGGTTCTGTACAAGTGAAGCTAAAGACACTCTCTTTCGTATTTTCTGCAATAATATATACGGACAGCAACTCTGGGTGAATTATGAAAAAGATTCTGGCAGAACCCTGAAGTTGCTGTACAACAGGTCTTTTCGACTCTTACATAAATTACTCCCGAGATGCTCAGCTTCGCAAATGTTTACTACCCGCAATTAGACTAGACGCGACAGTGGAGAAGTCACCCGAAAAAAAAGCAAGAGGCATTTTTTGGTAAAAGTTGGTATCAGGCAGTTTTAGCTTACTTAGGACCTCCTTATTACAAATTAACTTGTTACCAAAATTTATTTTAATGATTTATATTGAAAATGCAAAAACAAAATGGCTGCCTAAATACGTTGTTTTTTCTCTTGTTTTTGCTCAAGCATGACTATGTTATTCAAAATATACATATTAAATTATACAAGCAAGTTATTCTAGACAGCATTAGAATTATTCTAATTAATATTCTAATTAATTTTGCCACTAGATATGTATTTTATAAGTTTATTTCAGTTGCAGATTTATTGAAATATATTTATATTACTAACATAAAAGTCTATACCATATTACTCTATACAATAGGAGAAATCATGGTTATGGTGCACATGTATTAGGCATATAATGCATATAATTATGGACAAAATGAACTGTTTCCCATATTTAAGAGAATTTCACTTAATTTGGATTAATGTTAGCACAAGCAATCTCATTTCCAGTAGTGTTACAACCACAGACGGCAGTGCAGAAAAGTCCAGCTTTCTTGCAACTACAGCGGAGGTTTCTGCATCCAGTGTGACATGAGCAAGTTATAACTTCTTTGCAAGCTTTGGGGATTGGATCAAGTGTCATAAATGTGGATTGTAGACATCCTCCTTGCAGTTTCTAGCCCATTTCTCCAGGTTCTGGCAAATCTGGGGTAGCAATATGAGCTTGTTTCCATATAAGAGTCTGATAATGGGCTCGCATAATGTGAAACTTTAATGCATTGCTCGTTGGAGGCATTGCCTCAGCTTTTCCTAATTTCGAGAACAAAATAGAACGGGCACTGTCTACAGAGTCAACATGTTCCACACTGTACATTCTGCAAACAAATTTCTCTACTGCTTCAACTTTCTCTTCTGTGAGTTTCCCTTCTCCTATTCCAGAGAGAAGTCTGTGGTGCTTGGTGAAAACCTTCCAGGCAGATTTTTTCGAATGACTGAAAAAAAATTATGTCGTGTCACATCCGGTGAGGGCATGGAAGGCCAGTAGAGCTGTCTCAGATCCAGGAGGCAACTGCTCAGTGATTGCCCTTATGTTATAATATTTACGTTCCTTTGAGGTGCCTGCCTTCATCCATAAGTTCTGGCATGTAAAACGATCACAATGGGCCACTAACAATAGAGGAACATCAGTGTCCCTCGCTGATATAACAACATTGTTGCAAATGCTGTTAATGCCATGTTACACTGGTCGTGTATCTGCCTCTTCATGTGAAGCCATGAGTGCAGACAGATCAGTGGAAAATTGTGAGGATTGTACTTCCCATTCATCCTCAATTCTCCAGCCACAACAATTTCCTTGTTAGGTGGTGCATTTTCAATCAGTTGTTCTGAGAGGAATCTTGCGAGATGAGTTTTGTTTTCTGGCATGCTTTCCCGGGGACGATTATCTTGGCAGAATAAACACAGTTCCCAGGTGACTGGCTTCATTTTACTTCGAGAAACACTAAAGCCTGTCATTTTACATGACGATTCAGCTTCATGTCTAGATTGCTTCTTTTGTGAGGCCTGCAGTCTCTGTATTTTACCGTTGTCAGTAAACTGGGAATAACAGTTCCGGTGCAATACAAGTAATCCAGCATCTTTACTGTCTATTACATTTTCCAAACGGTCTATCACCTCCCTGTTCTTCACATCTAGTAGCTTTCTTCTCATACTTGCTGCATTCTTGACAGAAAATATCCCTTGCTCTCCAGCCTCTCGCACATCAACAGTAGGCTTATTCTTTTTCTAACAGAAAATACAGAGCTTCAGGTCTGCTGGCACAGCTCGCTTCAAACTAATCACTGGGTTCATCTTTTCTTCATTCTGAAATCACACAAATGTTTTATATTAGTTATGAAATGTCATCAGCAGTAATAATATAAAATAATAATAAGTAATAATATAATAATATAAATAATAATAATAAAATAACAATGTTACAACAAAATAAAAATAATAATAAACAGTAATAATAATAATAAAACCCTATGTGTGCTGAGATTATTGCGACAAAATAATAAATGATGCAGTTATCATTGTCTACAGTAATGATATTTTAAGACTGGTTCTAAACTATAAATGTATACATACTTTCTGCATACTAATAATTATTGTACCATTGCCTTAAATATCAGAACTGTGATATTGTTGTGTCTATGCGATTGATATAAACTTACCATGAAAACTCTTGATTATATAAGTACACAACAGCCGTTAACATTCGTATATTGTACGCACACACAAGTCACAGTCATCCATTTTGTTACACATCCATATCTAAAAACTGCGTTGCCAAACGATTAAGTTTATAATAGCTATATAAAAATAAACACAAAATAACAACGATCGATATATATACGCAATAGACATTACAAGAACCATATGAAGCTATAAGTGAAAAAAACTAAGGCTTAAATGGGGTTTGGGCGGCCATTTTGTTTTTTATTCTAGAGACTTAAATATTACAAATACAGCTTGGTAACAGCCATATTCGGTTTCAGCATGGTAAAATTGTGTAAAATCAGCTCTGCTACCACTTTTACCAAAAAATGTTTCTGGGTTTTAGCTTTTGTGAAAAGGCGTCTAGTCTAAGTGTCCCGAGCTGCCAGGAGGTAACAAGACGTGCTCAATACAGTCTGATGCAAAGAATTAAAAGATCAACCAACCCGATTATCGAAACTATCCATGAGTCCTGCCGTTTATCCTCTAAGGCTGAGTCTAAGCTATGGAATTCTTGGTACGAAAACGTCTGTCTGTAGCTCCACTTAACTTCATTACTGTATTATTTCTAATCATCTGTATATATTTCCATCCTTAATATGTGAACTGTCATTGTATTAGTAATATTTGTCATATGGACTATAGCCTGCCAATATATATATATACACGGTGAACCAAAAGTAGGTGGACAGTAGGTTGAATACGGTTTGTGTTATATTATATTATAACTATGGTGTTCATTATAACTATGGTGTTTGTGTTATATTATATTAAATATTATAACTAAATTTATTTAAATTTTATTTTGTATTATAGTATACAAAAAAATTAAATATGTATTCTCAAAATAAACGTTATCATTTACTGTCCACCTACATTTGGTTCACCCTATATATACAGGGCGTCCCAAAAAAATGTATACACACTTTAACAGCTGATAGCTCAATTGATGTTTCTTTCTTTCCAAGTTAAACCCATTAGAATTAATAATGGCAGTCAGACTAAGCTTTGAACAAAGGAAATTCATTCTAAAATGCTACTGGAAGTGTGAAAACGCAGTTGAAGTGCAAAGACAGTTTAGGAGGGAGTTTCAAACCGATCCACCAACGCGACTTACCATCACTCGAATTAGAGATAAGTTTGAAGCCGATGGAACTGTTCAGAATGTCCACAAGAAGCGTTCCGGAAGACCACGGACATCGACAAGCCCCACAAAGCAAGAAAGAGTACTGGAAACGTATCACCAAAGTCCAAGAAAATCTGTGCGGCAAGCGAGTCGTGAGGTAGGAATTTCAGAATCGTCTGTCCAACTCATTTTGAAGCGCTGTCAATGGAAAAGTTACATTCCAAGATTAGTCCATGCTATTACTGAAGATGATCCGGACCGAAGAATGGAGTATTGCGAGTGGTACTTGGCACGATGTGGATGTGGATTGGACGAAGGGGTTTCGTAGAATACCCTCCGCGTTCACCAGACCTCACACCACTAGACTTTTTTTTATTGGGATACTTAAAAGACAAAGTCTACGCTATAAAAGCTGCAACAGTCGCTGAATTGAGAGCAGCCATTGAAGGAGAATGCACACAAATACCAAACGAAATGTTTCGTGATGTTTGCGATTCCATTGCTTCGCGTTATCAGCAGTGCCTGGACAGAACGGACGTCAGTTTGAAAACAGGCGTTGACAAAATTAAATAATGTCTGTAGATTCTATTACATTTTGAAAATGAAATGTATTTTAATAAACACTGCCTTTATAATTATTTAAAGTGTGTATACATTTTTTTGGGACGCCCTGTATATATATATATATATATATATATATATAGGGCCTATACAGTATACTTGGTGTATATTTTATTTGAAGTGATATGTTTTTAGATTAAACTGTGTATATATATGTTAAACTGTGAAAATATTATTTTATTTTATTTTTATTCTGATTTAATCGTTTGAAGGTCGTACAGCCACACCGGAAAGAGCATAAGCTGTATTACAATGCAACGTTTCCGTAAGTGCTTCTACATATTTATAGGTGTCGATTAGTTGTCGGAAAAAGAACCCAAAATGGGTGCATTTCATTGTCTAGTCGCTAAGATATTTAGTTTTGAATAACGATAAAACCTATACAGCACTACATGCTTTAAAGCAGTGATGCACAAACCCTGGCCCGCGGGCCAAATGTGTCCCCCACGGGTCTTTTCAGTGGCCCCACGGGTCTTTTCAATTCAATGAAAAAGCTAGAATATAAAAGTGACCCAATTTATGACTTAGATGGAAAGTAAGTAGGCTAATACATTTAGTTATTTTCTTCGCTTGGCCCTCACATCAAAAAAGTTTGTGCATCACTGCTTTAAAGGAACACAGCGACCGTTAATGGGTTAAAAGTTTTTCAGAATTCTATTTCAGTTCGTTTTTATTCGGCTTTAAATGTTTTTCAGAACTGTACTTGATAAGTAATATATTCCTTTTAAATAAGTTATCATAAAAAATAGCATAAAAAGCAAAACTGACTCATGAAAAGAAATAATTTTTTTACGAATGAAACATTTACATTCCTAAAAGTAAATCAAAAGTTACAAACTTCTGAAATTATGCCTTTATTTATTTAATAATAACACTGTCAAACAAATTTTCGGTTCAGAAAAAAAATGGGAATAACATTCGGTCATTCTTAATATTTCGAGTGTGCTGATTCCAAATCTGAAAATAGTTTTTTCTATCACGTCACGTTTTTTTGTAATGACTGCTTAAAATCTTCATACCAAAAAATAAGAATATATTGATAAACAAATAGGCTTTATCATATGGAACAGTTTAGTTATTGCTATACTTCAACATATACGCACAAAATTAACATAAAACTCTCGTATTATACTGTTTTCAACTCATTTTTTGTATTTATGCTGGCGTTTGTGTGATGCTTCTGGTTGGTCACGCTTTAAATTCCAGCAGAAATCGGCCAGCATAGCGGGACTCCACTTCCCTTTGTATCGACTCTCCATTGTGGCAGATGCGTTTTCCGGAAAGAATGAGAGATGTGAATGCAGAAAATGAATTTTCAATGACATCTTACATCCGAGACGTTGGTATGAGTTGACAAGTTGATCCACAAGTGCAGCATAGTTGTCGTATTTAGTCTTTCCTAGTAGACCGCTGCACACGTTTTTGAATGCACGCCAGGCTGCCAACTCAACCTCATCCATCACCGCTTCAAAGTGTTCGTCTAGCATGAGTTGGCGAATTTGAGGGCCGACGAATATGCCTTCTTTAATCTTGGCATCACTTATTTTTGGGAATTTTTCCTTTAGATATTTGAAGGCAGGCTTATCCTGTTTCAACGCCTTTGCAAATTATTTCATCAGCCCTAGTTTTATGTGAAGTGGCGGCAAGATAATCTTTTCCTTTCGTACTAGTGGTTCGTGAATAATATTGTGAGATCCAGGTGAGGAATTGTCTCGCGGCGGCCATACTGAGCGTGTGTAGTGTTCAGACCTTGCTCGGCTATCCCACTTGCATAGGAAACACATGTATTTCGTATAGCCAGTTTGCAATCCATTGAGAATAGCCACAACCTTCAAATCTGCACAGATAAGCCATTCATGTTCATTGTATTTTATACAGTCCAGAATAAAAGCAACATTGTCATACGTTTCTCTCAAGAAGACTGAATGAGCGATCGGAACAGAAGGCATTGTGTTCCCATTGTGTAGCAGTGCACCCTTAACACTGTACAGAGATGCATCAATGAACAATCTCCACTGATTCGGTTCATAGCACAAACCCAGAGCATCGAACAGACCATGTATATCAATGCAATAACAAAGATTGTTCTTCATTGTGAAATGTTCCTGCAAATCCAAGGAGCGCTTTCGGAATGCTGTAATTTGTACGTCTTCCGCCAGCAGATTCCATTCTTGTAGACGTGAGGCCAGCAGTTCACTTTGTTGCTTGTTAAGTATTAAATCACGGACCAAATCATTGAGTTCAGGCTGCGTGATGAGATGTTGTTCTTTCTTGAACTCGACTTGAGCTTCATAGCATTCGCCGTCTGATTCCGATTTGTCAGATTCTGTGTTATCGGTCGGTATTTCAGCTGGAGGACGAGGGATGAGTATATCTGTAGAATGTTCCACAGGACGCATAGCAGAACGAAGATTTGGGTAGACTATATCCTTTTTCCCTTTTCTGTTGCAACCTGTAATGTGAGACAATAGACATTGTTGACTACTTAAGATAGCATAATTGTGTAATACATTATGCAGAGCAGGATATGCTAAAATGTGCTAAAAACACCAAATTTGACGTATATTCAGAAAAATAAAAGATTCAAACCTGTGATGTTCGTTAAGCAGAAATAGCAATCAGTTGAATGGTCCAGCGGCTCTCTCCATACCATTGGGACACCGAATCTCAGACCAGGACCGGTGCCTTTGAACCATGCAGATAACGAGCTTGTACATCTCACACAGCAGATATGAGGCGCCCAGTGCTTGTCCTGATCACCAACTTTGCATGCGAAGTATAATTCATAAAGCTTTTTCATATGAAAAGTAAACTTCCTTTTATACTGTTTTAACGTTAATGTCCCACAAATATAACAAAAACTGTCTGGCCACTTTTTGCACTCTAGGCATTGTAGCATAACATCAATAAAACCTGTAAAATAAGAAAATGATAGATCAATTTGCAATTTCACACAATATAGACGTTGTCGGTGAAATATACATAATTTGATAGGTGTTATTCAATAATACTCACTTATAGCACCGATTTATGATAAAATATGGCTGACAATTTTGTTTTAAATGATTAATAAAAGAAATTTTTCATAAAATCAAAGTGGAAACACAGAGCCGAACACCACCACCACAGCATATGCATGACTGAACAAAATGTAAAAGACGCGTTCAGAGAACCAGTGGTACTGAAAATGATACAATGAAATAGGGTCATTTTCATAAAATCGGTGGGTGATACAAATAAATGTGTTATTTTCGCAATCTACGCATATAATTAGCCATAAAAATGACAATCTCATTTCCGTTTTTTTCACTGTTGTACAATGTATAATTAATATATATAAAACAAACATTTTAGAAAGAAGATTGAATATCAGCTTCAAAAGGAAAATTAAGAAACGAACTGAAAATAAAACCGATTTTCATTAATTTAAACGAACTAAAAAATAATAAACAAATGAAAATCAGTGAAGGCAAAAAATCTTGGAACTAAACTCATGCAAACAAGGTCCATTCAAAAATCCCTTGCAATTTTTGCGAACCTACTAATAATAAATCGTATGTTCACTCTGATTCTGACCATCACCCCTCCATAAAACCTTTTAATGCTCTTAGAAGCATAGAAGAAAAAATAAGAGTTGTTAGTCCTGAATATTTAGATTATGAGTTATGTATTATGAACATTGGTATTAAACTAAGTTATCCTATTCTATTTCTAGATAATTGCTTAAACAAAGCTAAAAAGAAGGTATTATAATAGTGTGATTTAAAAAGAAGGTGATCCTAAAAATATCTTCAGCTTCCTTTATCATGTAAATTTGAAATATATTCTCCAACACCATTTGAAACAATTGGAATTGACGTAGGCTTTAAGTATAAAACTACTGGTAAGTCTCGCCTAATAAAGAACAGCCCAGATCATGCAGCTGGCTCTCTCTACTCGATTGGATGTAAACAATGAAACTCAGTTTATACAGGTGAAACTGGGAAAACTTTAAAAGAGAGTAAAACAGCATACACTGTAAATATGCGTGTAGGACGGCAAATAATCCTAATGCACTGTTTAACCATACGTATACAGTGGGTATAATCATAGTATTAATTGGAAAAGTTCTAAAATTCTTATTGAAAGTAAAAGCATAATTGAGAGGAACATTCTGGAATGTGCATTCATGTACTCGTATTTATAAATAACTTAAATAAGAGTTCAGCAACATAAAATATGAAAGAATCTGGTGCAAATCTTTATTTTCTAAACTGCCCTCTTTCGGTTTCTGTCCTATCTGTGCCTTCATCTCTGATTTCCTTTCTGGCCGATCTATAGCTGCAGTTGTAGATGGTCATTGTATTTCGACCAAAGCTATTAATAGTGGTGTGCCTCAGGGATCTGTCCCGTCACTAACTCCGTTCCTTTTATTTATCAATGATCTATGTAGTCGCACTTCCTGTCCTATTCGCTCCGATGCTGATGATTCTACCCTTCATTTCAACACCCCCTTCACAAAACGTCCCTCTCAACAGTCACTCCATGCTTCGCGTGAGACGGCTATGGTGCACCTGACCTCTGATCTTTCTACTATCTCTGATTAGGGCAGACAAAACCTTGTGGCTTTCAGTTCCTCAAAAACTCAGTTCCTTCATCTGTTTGCTCGTCACAATCTTCCACACGACTATCCCATTATTTTCAACAATGCACAACTAAATCCTTCTTCTTCTCTTAACATTCTTAGTGTTTCCTTTTCTCGTGATCTTTCCTGGAAAGATCACATACATTCTCCTTCTAACGCAGTTTCTTCACCTCCATTCAGTAACTGTTTCTGTACATGGGTTTTGTCCGCCCCTGTATGGAGTACGCATCTCATGTTTGGGGTGGCTCAACCCACCCAGCTCTACTTGACCGTGTGAAATTAAAGTCTTTTCGTCTCATCAATTCCCTGCCTCTTACTAACTATCTTCGATCTCTTTCTCTTCGCCGCAATGTTGCCTCACTCTCTCTTTACTATCGCTCTTATAATGGACACTGCTCTTCTGAACTCTCTAACTACATGCCACCTCATTTAAGGAGAGCACGCAATTCTCAGACTTTTCTGTCCAAATCTCTAATGCAGGGGTTAATCGGTATTTTCAATCTTGCATCTACTCAACCCGTCAACTTTGGAACAATCTTCCTCATTCTATCTTTCCCTCTGTTTATGATTTCCACTCTTTCAAACTCAGAGTGTCCAGGAATCTGAAAAATCCTGAACCTTGATTTCGGCTCTCTCCTTCTCCTTTTATGGAGGGGGAGATCATTTTGCGGGAGTTCTCCCTTGTCCCCTCCTTCCTGCATAAAAAAGTAAATACACTAATTTCCACGCCTTTATGCACGTTAGTGAGATGAATGGCAAACACAATGTTTTTAAATTCTTTCTTCTCCTTGTTATTTTTATAAAAATATATACAAAGAAAATTGAGTCACTCACTCACGACAATTTTGAAATTGTCGCTAAAAAAAAATGTTTGCACAATTTCACTTTAGCTGGTATTCGTGTCACGAACGGGTATCACCAATTTTAGTGTGGCCTGTGGCGTAATCCCTTCAATAATGTACCTAGAGCAAAGGCCGCCGCACACCGAAGGCCACGCTAGCCACGCCACGCACGCCCTCCACGTGGCTAAGCATCGCTCTAATGATTTTCAACAAAGCAACGCTAGGGTTGCCAACCGTCCTTTTTTGAAAAGGACAGTCCTTTTTTGTAGATTTTTGTCCTTGTCCTTTCTTGAGTTCGGAAAGGACGCCATTTGTCCTTTTCTGATAACAATCTTGTTCCAAACAACAGTCTTGTAACAAAACTTTTGTTTAAAAGGAAATAATTATAAAGTCTTAAGTCGAGTAACATTTTATAAGTTTTATCTATTTCTGGACCATCTGCATATTGCGAAAGAATTTTCAGTGTGATGAACGCTAAATGGCGTGATGATAGAACCCGATGTTCGGTTGAACTACAGGGTGATCAAAAAGTAACGCAACCCATGGGAAAACGATTTATTTCAGAGCAAGTGCTGGAAGTGGGCACCGTTCTGTGCTTCACACAAGTGGATACGGCGATTCATGTTCTTAAAGACCCTTTGCAACGTTTCCTGTGAAATTGCATCAACACACCTCTGAATCATCGCCTGCAATTCTGGAATACTGTGCGGGTGAGTGACATATGCGGCATCTTTCAGGTAACCCCACAAGAAAAAGTCGGGAGGCGATAAATCCGGAGATCGCGCTGGCCACAACCCACGTGAGATCAATCGTCCTGGAAAACACGTTTCCAAGTAAGCCATGGTGTTTCTGGCTGTATGGGCTGTGGCATTGTCCTGTTGAAACCACGTGTTCTGCAACCTCTCTGCCGGCAAGTTGTTGACAAATTCTTTCACCATCATTATGTACCGGCCACTGTTCACTGTGTATTGGAAGAATGTTATGAAGATGCGACTACGTGACATGGCACACCAGACACCAATTTTCTGTGCGTGTAGAGGTGACTCATGCAGCTCATGTGGGTTTTCCGTGGCCCATACTCGACTATTCTGTGCATTGACGTATCCATCAAGATGGAACCACGCCTCGTCTGACCAGTACCAATCATCCAGTTCTTCCCCATCCGGCGTTACAAATTCCATAAACCATCGACAATAAGATTGGCGAGATTCATGGTCTCGAGCCAGGAGTTAATGGACGGCACGCATTTTGTAGGGGTACATTTTCAATGATCTTCGCACCGCGGTGTGGGCACTGCCATAGGAGAGCCCAGACTGGCTTGAAAGGCGTCGCAGGGACTTTCGGGGGCTCAGAGTATAGGCAGCTTGCACGTCGATCAACTTGTCCTGTGTCAACACCTTCGGCCGACCGCTTCTCGTTACGTCATCGACATTCCCTGTCTCTTGAAACTTGTCGTATAGTCGCTTGATAGAGGATTTGTTTGGAGCACCTCTTCCATACATTTCCGTGAAGGCCTCCTGCGTCTGGGCATAGCTTCTGGAGCGAATGTAAAGCGTGACAATGAATATACGCTGCTCCAAGGTGTATTTCATCTTTTTCATATATTCACCACCTGCAACAGAAGGAAAAAATCAATTATGTGCGTTTCTCCATGGGTTGCGTTACTTTTTGATCACCCTGTAGTAAAAAGTGAGCTTTTCGTTTATTTCAATTTAAAGGATAATTGTTTGGGTTTTGCGGAAAAAATAAAAAATGATACTCTTTTACTGAAGTCTGCAAAAATTCAAGAAAAGTATAAATTTAAAAATAAATAAATATCAAGTTACCATAAATTTTGTTAATGCATGACTCAATGGGTCAATATCTGTATATCAATAAAAATATTTCCTTTAAAAAAATATGCAATAAAAAAGCATGCAGTATAAATTGTAATAAATTACACTGGTATGCATATGAATTTTTTTGTCTGCTGTGAGGGTTTTTTCAACTCATATTATATAATTCGACCATGCTGAATTCGAAAATGACATTGGTTTTCCTCAATCAGGTCAGGTTTTTTCTCTATTGGCCATTTATTATAAGTCCAATTTTATCCCCAAATTTAATGATTTTTTTTAGCTTAAACACTGTAGATAAACTTACGAGTAATATAAGAACACTCGTGAAAAATGAAAACATTGTGTGAATAAATACTTTTATTCATACAATGAATATGGAAAAAAGTTTATTGAGGAAGGAATGAAGTTTTTTTGGCTTTCCGTCTGTGTTTTTCTTCGGGCACGTCTCGCTTCAAACACCAGCAATAGTCCGCCAGCATATTGATATCTCAGTTTCCCTGGTACCTCTCTTCCATTATTTTGATATCTTGGTGAAATCGTTCACCCTGTTCCTCACTATAATCCCCGCAATTTTCAGGAAAATAGTCCAAGTGGGACCACAAATAGTGCATTTTTATGGACATGCGCGACCCATGAGCTTTGAAAGCTTCCATCAAGTTTTCGACAACGGACTCGTATTCTGGACTTCTACGCTTGCCAAGAAAATCAGTGACAACTGATTTGAATGCCTGCCAGGCATTCTTCTCAGTTGGAGTCATTGCGTTTTCGAACTGAGTATCCTTGATCAAAGTTCGAATTTGAGGACCATCAAAAACCCCAGCATTTAGTTTAGCATCAGATAGATATATGAGGAAATTTACTCTCGAGATATCGGAATGCTGAACCCTCCTTATTCATTGATTTGATGAAATTTTTCATCAAGCCCAGCTTAATATGAAGTGGTGGGAGCAAAATTTTTGTTGGTGGTACAAGGGGCACTGAAACGACATTATGCGACCCAGGTTCAAAATTCTCTCTGGATGCCCATTCACGCTGTGCATAGTGCTTCTCATCCGCTCGGCTATCCCATTTGCAGAGGAAACATGGGTATTTCGTGTATCCCCCTTGCATTCCCAATACAAATGCCACAATCTGAAAAAAAATGAAAATATTTAAAGAATTTAGAGAATTTGTTCTATCAGATAAAAAAATCTATGCATTGGACTGTATCACTTCTGTGGGGAAGTTAAGTGTTCTTATACGCTCTCAAATAACCTTTGGAAAAACAACATAGTCAATAGCAATAGTTTACTTATGATATTAGTATTACCTTCAAATCTCCACAGATCCTCCAGTTATGTTGGTCGTATACGAGAGCATCCAGTAAAATTTTCATGTTATCGTAGCTCTCAGTAAGTTGTACGGAATGTGCTACAGGGACTGATGCAACCCTATTCCCAATGTTGAGAAGTACTGCTTTCAAACTTCGTTTAGACGAGTCTATAAATAGCCTCCATTCTGATGCGTTATATGGCAGGCCCAAGAATTCGATTAGCCCCTCAACATTGCAGCAGTACACTAAGGAAGAGGTATTTTCGTGCACTGCAAAAAACTTGCGGAATTCTTCCTCTCGTTTCCTATACCAGGAGAATGTTGTTCCCGGAGCCAGCAAGTTGTCCTCTCGAAGTCGTGAGCCCAAGATCTCGGCAGCTAATTTGGAAAGTCCTAAATCCCTGGTAAGATCATTAAGTTTGGCCTGGTTGAGAGGCCTCGGCTCATTTGAAGCGGTATTTTGAGGTATATACGACTGGGACTGGTCATTGGCATTGGTCATTGATTCATCATCAGAATCATCGAAGTCCAGGGTTTGAGGTGGGTCGGGTATTGGAATTCCAGGACCAATGGGTACAGGTCTCATAGCAGAAGGAATGTCAGGGTATACAACAATGTATTTATTCTTCTTGTTAACTCCTGAAAATAGAAACACAGAAACATGGATATAAAACTTGCATATGAAATAGGAGAAGAAGCATTCAGACAGTGGCGGCTCGTGAGGGAAGGCTGCGGTCTGTAAGATATGAAATAGGTTGATGGAGTCTGTATATTTTCTTTCTTTTTCATTCATATTGTCCCTTCGGGGACAATATGAATGAAAAAGAAAGAAAATATACAATCATTGTATATGTAAATGTAACTTGTATAACAATATGTATGTGTAAATGTATTTTCTATAACAATATGTATATGTAAATGTATGATTACCATTATGGTGAATATTATGACATAATATTCACCATAATGTAATATTCACCATATATAGCAAGTTTCATACGAGGTTTTCAAAATATTTAAGAAAAATAAATTTATAAGCCCATTGGAGGTTTGTCATGCAGAAATAGCAATCTGTCACGTGATCCTTTCCTTCTCTCCAAATCATGGGAATTCCAAAAGGCAAAGATTTCGCTGTGCCTTTGCTCCATCTTCTCAAATTTTCAATGCACGTCTTGCAGCACATATGAGGGGCGAAATTTTTGTCCTGGTCCCCTAGCTTAATTCCAAAGTATGCTCTATACATTGTCTTCACAAATTTAGTGATTTGGGACTGGTTATTTGGCATGGTAACCGTCCTACATATGTAGCAGAATCTATTGGGATCATTTTTACACGCTCTATTCACTATGAAATATTTTATCTATATGCCTGAAAAGTAAAAAAAGATATTATACAAGTGAAACAAGTGATGATAGATGTTACTGTTCCAATTCCGCTTTCACAAAATCACGAAAAATTCTATTTTACTTATGAGGCCATAGCCGGATAACCTGAGCTGATTGAGAAAAACGGATTGCAGATTCGAAATCAGCAGGAAAGACTCTATAAGAATCACTTACAAAACCCTTGACAGCAAAATTGATGCATACCAGTGTTATAAATAAAATTTTACTTCTTTCCCTGACTCTGTAGACAGTATATTGGAATTGATGTTCTTGTCCTTTATTCAAACTTCATGGAGTTGGCAACCCTAAGCAACGCACACCGAAGGTCACGCTAGCTACACCAGCCGCGCCACGTGGCTCGCGTTCGCTCCCTGAGCGATATTCCGAGACGTGTCTTTCGCTGCGCATGGTCAGTTCGTCTTCGTAGTAGGTGGAGCTTATCCCATCTCCACTGGCGGAAGTGGTTCAATCAGTCGCACTCATTCATTCATTCACCATCAGTAGCGTGGGCTCAAAAGGAGAGAGAGTGCAATGCAATTGCAAATGTTGACCAATGTTGCAAAATGTTATGCAACAAAGAGGGGGATGTGAATGTTGCAAGAGCAACAAGTGGTTATGCAACTTGGAGGCGGAGTTATCCCCCAAGAGAAAGAGAGAGGAGAAGGAGAGAGACGAGGAGAGGTGTTCGCCTGGCAGGATCCAAGCGCATATTAAGACTTCAGCCGAGCGGTCGTTGTCTTAATATGTTCCTAATCAGCCAGCTGGCTTAATCAGCCAGTTGGCTTATCTGGCTAAGTTGCCAGATTGCGCTATTTATTTAATTAAAGCATATATTCTGGCTTAATCCGCCAGGTGTTGTTGTTGTTGTTTAGCCGATCAGTCCACCCTGATGGAGCAAGCCGGCGGCACGCAGGTAACCGATCGCCCTCTCCGGAGTGGACCAGAGGTTCAGCGCACTAGTGATGTTGTGTTGTGTTCTATGTTGTGCTAGTGCGGTATAGTCTGTCATAATGTGTTCAATTGTTTCTGGTGTGTCCTGGCACAGGTGGCAGGTGTCGTCTGCGGAGTTGTCTAGTCTGTGTTTATATGTCCGTAAGTTGGGGTGATGTCCACATCGGAATCGTCCTAAGTTAACTCGATCCGATCTGCTCAGACTGATCTCTGACCTGTTAATGGGTGGCGGCTTCGCACCTAGGACCGTATTCGGACCGAGTCGTGTCAGTGCTTTGTGGGTTAGGTGTGTGTGTATGTGTTTTCTGTACTGTGTGATGTATGTGGGGCGTGGTATGGAATGGAGTATTTGGTTATAATGTCTCTCTGGTGTTACCTTAATGGTGCGAGGTGTCGGTGCATGATTGTACATGTAGTGACAAGGGTGTTGTCGCTGCTGCCATGAATTGTGTTCCCCTCATGTCTAAATGTTCACTAACTTTCAGTACTTTTGTTTCTGTGTGCAGGTGTTCTATTGGTGTTGTTCGAGTACATCCTGTAATGATATGAAGTGCGTTGTTTTGTATTGTTTGTTAGGTGTTTATTAAGTGTTTGAGATAATGGGTGCCCAGCATGGGCGTCCATAACTGAGCGAATATAATGTTTGTATATGAGTGCTGTTGTTTCCTGCTGGTGTCCAAAGTTTGTGCCTGTTAGTACCCTAACATGTTAAGTCTTGACGTACATTTGTTTTTAATGTCCTGAATGTTGTTTGCAAAAGATAATGATGTGTTGTATGTGACCCCAAGTATTTTGGTCCTGTGAGTGTGTGGAATGTTTGTGTTGTTTAGTGTAAGCTGGGGAGCTATCTGTTCTTTTCTGTTGCTTGTGAACAAGGTGATGGTTGATTTTGTGGGCGCTATTTTGAGTCTATTGTGTGTGAGCCAGTCTTGTATACTGTTTATGTATGTTTGTAGGTTATTTGTAGCGGTGTCGATGTTGTTGTGGGTGGATGTTAGAGTGATGTCATCTGCATATGATGATAACGTAAACTTGTTATCTATGGGTGTTGGAATGTCATGTATGTATAAGTTGAAGAATGTTGGTGAGAGAACAGAGTCTTGAGGGGCCCAGTTCGGAAAAAGCTTGTTTTTGGATGACTTGCCATTAAATGTGACATGTGAGTATCTTTCTGAAAGATAGTTGCGCAGCCACCTTTTGTTGTTACTGTGCATGTTTGTGTTCAGTATTTTGTTTATGAGAGGGAAGCGTGGGATAGCATCAAATGCTTTACTAATGTCTATTGTTGCTAATAGTGTACGTTGAGCTGGTCGTCTGAAGTTGATGCCATCCATGATTTGCTGCGTGAGGTTAGTAAGTAATGTCGTGGTTGAGTAGTGAGGTCTGAATCCATGTTGAGTAGGCGATAGTGGTATGTGTGGGTTGGTGATTTGTAAGATTAGTCTTTCTGTTACTTTGGAAGGTGTGCAGAGTAAAATAATGAGTTTATAGGGAGCTGGTTCTGTTGGATTTTTGTTTGGTTTGAGTAGTGTAATAATTTTACCTTGCCAGTTGGCTTAGAAGGCTGAGTTGAGTTGCCAGTTTGCGCTATTTATTTAATTAAAGCATATATTCTGGCTTAAACAGCCAGGTGGCTTAGAAGGCGTAAATGGCTTGTTCAGGTTACTTACTTACTTTTGTTGAGTTTGAACGACGGTTCACGATCGACCTGCGGTCGACCCAGGTATACAGGTTGAGTTGCCAGATAGCGCTATTTATTTAATTAATGCATATATTCTTTACAGTTGGTTTAGAAATCCGTTTTAGAAGCCAGCCAATTGATATGCAGTAAACCCTCATTATTCGCGATAGATGCGTTCCATTCGCGCCCGAATAAGGGAAAATCCGCGAATACGCCATAGGCCATTGATTTTGTGCCTAATGTACAGGAAGGTGGTTTATATCCTTGCCTTTTAGTGCTCGCGGGCGGGCTGCCTTATGAACTAAGCCAGGCTTCACAATGTGACCTGCATCATTGGCACAAAAGAAAAGAGTTACACGATTTTTTGCGGCTTTGAATCCCGATGCATGACGCTCCTCTTGACTAATGTAAGTGCTTGATGGCAATTTCTTCCAAAAAAGGGCAGTCTCATCGGCGATAAAGACCTGTTCAGGCTTATACCCCTGAAATCTTGACATTGTGCAGCGAAAAACGTTTTTTGAATCTTTCAAACCAGCCTTTACTAGCTACAAAGCTTGATACGGGAGTGGTGCTCGTTCCTTATCCTCCGTCGGCGGCCTTGAAGCAGTGACCGCGAATAATTGAAGCCACGAATGGTGATGCCGCGAATAGCGAGGGTTTACTGTAATTAAATGCCGTGTACAACCAAAAGAATTAAATAAAACACCATTCCATCATTCTGTTTATTTAGACGAATTAATGGAATCAGAAATATATAGAAAATAAATACACAATAGAATATATATGATCAAAAATAATAATAGCATAAGAAATACGAACGATGAATATACAGGGTGTTTCAGGAGGAAAGGTCATACTTCGGGAGGTGAAGGTATCGGTCATTGTGATAAAAAAAGTTCATATGAACATGTGTCTAATTCTGAATGGTTACGGAGATAGAGCTGTTTGAATCTACAAATACAAAAGCATTGTTAATGGTAATCAAGAAAGAGAAACCAATTACTGTTTCTAACATTTAATGTTTAAACATTGGCATTTTGAATGGTGTCAGATACAGAAATGACAAATTTGTTACAGTTTACAATACGTTTTCGAAAATCCCACCGTCAACCTCAATGCACTTTGCAACTCGTGTGCGAAGATCGCGTGTTGTTCGTCTGAGTTGATCTTGACGTTCCTTTATGCTGGCAGCAGCATCCAAAATGCGCGCGAGCAATTCGTCTCGTGTATCCACCTTTCTTTTGTAAACTTGACTTTTCATCCACCTCCATAAACAATAATCTAACGGAGAGAGGTCTGGAGACCTTGGTGGCCATTGAATGGGACCACCGCGGCCGATCCATCGACCAGGGAAAGTTTGATTTAGGTATTGCATCACCAGACGGGTAGAATGTGGAGGAGCTCCGTCATGCTGAAAGTACATACCAGCGCGTGTAGCCAAAGGAATAACCTCCAATACTCCTGGCAATTAATTTTGCAGAAATTCTAGGTAACTTTGTCCTGTAAGACGATTCTCTAAAGTAACAGGGCCAATCAGCTGATCATCGATGATACCGCACCACACATTGGCAGAGAAGCGATGTCGAAAATTTGTTTCCAAGTGGCATTTGGATTTTCGTCTGACCACCGATGAGAGTTACGAGTGTTGTTGATACCGTCACGGGTGAAAGTAGCTTCATCGGTGAACAGTATTAATCGAAGCAATCGGCGATTAGCATTTACCCAATGACAAAATTCCAGTCGCATGGCAGCGTCTCCTGGTTGAAGGTGTTGTACACGCTGTACATGATATGGATGCAAGCCTTCCTCACGTAATGTTCGCCATACTCTTGTGTGTGGTACACCGAGACGTGTAGAAATTCTTCGTGAGCTAGTAGTAGGATTACGCTCTACCAACTGAAGAATGTTTTCCACTTCATCCACGTCTTGTTGACCTTCACGTTCAGATGAAACATGAGCGCTGGGAAGTGTACCAATCTCACGCAATGTGTTGAAAACCCTGGTGAACACTCTTCGATTCGGAATTCTGAGGTTCGGAAACCGTCGACGGTATTCTGCAACAGCAGCTGTTGCACTTCCATCGCAAAAACCGTAGACATACACCATATCTGCATATTCGGCATGTGTGAAGGTGTGTGGCATTCTTAACACGGCTTCAAACACCAAACAATGTCACTCACAACAGTCAGCTGTCGATTGGCTTATGTAACATGCTTACATTACAGCTTACATGGTTCAAGGTTACAGGGGAAGGAAGGGGGAGGAAGAGCTGCGCGCGCATCAGATTCAAACAGCCCTATCTCCGTAACCATTCAGAATTAGACAGATGTTCATATGAACTTTTTTTCTCACAATGACCGATACTATCACCTCCCGAAGGATTGACCTTTCCTCCTGAAACACCCTGTATAATAAATATAAAATGAAATATATATGATCAAAAAATAATAATAGCATAAGAAATATGAACGGAAATATATAATAAAAAATATACAAAACGTTGTATTATCAATATATTAGTACAGGAAATATACCGGTATATATATACTCACAGTTAAATAAATAAATATACAACAAAATACTTTATGTTCTACGGGTTATATTACATAATTAAATATATTAAAAATAATAATAATAATAATATACGAAACGTATAATCAATTGCATATTAGAACAGGAAATATTATATATATATATATATATATATATATATATATATACATACACCATTAAATAATTAAATATACATCAAAATACTTTGTTCTACGGCGCAAAACGCTAAACTCACAAGTAATCGAGTCTACATTCACATCGTTATTACTTTGTACTACACGGTAAAACCGTCCAAGCAACACTTCACCGTTTAACTTGTACGGATGCCTATATTCGACATAAATGGCTTTCATATTGTTCAATGCTATTTTTGTGCCCACTTTACCTTCGGTTGGCAAGTTATCTTTAAACACGGATAGAATACACTCAAAAGCACGCACAAAGAGGTCATCGTTAACCACAACATCATTAAATACAAGTTTATAAACAAACCTTTCCAATCGAGGGTTTTTTCTTACCGTTCCGAGTTTTTCAATCGTGATCTCTTTTTCACTCTGCATAGCGGCAATTGAAATAATCTTCCAAGTCGTAACGACAGCTACTCATTATATAGAGGTACAGCTCTTTAGGGTGAACAGTGTAGGCAAGCTCTTCCCTGTACCGCTCAAGTGCTTTGTACCAAAGTTCAGGATATTTCGAAGAATCTAAATTCTAAACCTTTTAAATATGCACCCAGCTCTAGACCATTCTCGCCTTGTTCATTCCTACATTCGATAAATCCGTCGAGCAGAGCGGTGTATACGTATTCAAGAACCGTGTCAAAATAAATCATATCCGTAACACGAGCGTCTAATATAGGCTTCAGCTTGCGGAATCCAACGATTTCAAACATTCTGTCGAGAAGGAAGCGGTTTCGCGTAGGGACAAGAACGTTATTATCAGATGCATTCTTCCACATCAGTCGTATATCAATGCATGGCTGATCGTCATTTATACACAACGTGCAAACAACGGCATATGAGGGGTCATCACTAATCTGCTCTCTTCTTGTACCTACACCTGCAGGTATTTTATAACGGTCCTCACCCCACTTCTCAACTATCACGAAGACTCTATTCATCTCCTCAACACTTAACTAAATAACATTACATTTACCAGAGTTTGCTTGCCTACAAATCGTTTCAAGTACATAGTTAATGGTGCCAGTTTCACGCCTGAACATGCCCAATGACTTCGTCACGGAGATATCGTACGAGGCGTTGAGAATGCTTCTCAAAGGAAGTTCCATCGTATTCGCACGTCCACTCGGTTCAAGCTCTAAGATGACTATGAGCCACAGGTGGACGGATCGGCTCGACGGGCGGAGTGAGTCAAGCTGATGAAACGTGTACGGGTTTGTTCGAACTCGTGTGTTTTGTCAGGTACACGGGTGGGCAGCTCGCTGGTGGGAGCGAGTCACACCATAAACTGCTGAAGCGTGTACAGGCTTGTTCGAACACTTGTGCCTTCGGACAAGCAGAATTTTTCCGCTATTTGAAGCAATACCGGTTTTAATGTTTTATCACTCACCAGACGTTCATTTCCACAAACTAAACATCTTCCTAATCCGGTGCACTATTTGAGAGAAACATATGTCCATATTTATCCTTTTTGTTTAACAAGCGATACTCGTCTCTAAAGTCTGTTAAAAACTCACACAGCCCATTAGCCACAACCTCACTACAAACCTCGTCATGATATATATTAATATAGTGGTAAAAATACTTAAGATTCTCCATGATGACAAGATTTATAGTCTCAACCGTAGAGTACGAGTAGTCGGTATGATGTAACATGACATTTTTCGCTTGTCATACCACTCATCAAGAAGATTCACTATCCATAACCGTTGCTTATCTTCTGAACGTGTTGCTTCTTCTACTTCGCGGTATATGTGAGCCTTTATAAATGTTAGGTCTACAACATACTTCATTACATCGTTTGTACGACGAAATCCTACACTGCCCTCGCCAGAATACCCGTAGAGTATTTGAACATCTTGGTCCTTGGTATTAAAGGAGGAGGGAATAGGGAGTTTTTCAGTATCCACCACATCTTGGCACTTTGCCGAATACCACTTCATAAATGTTGAACACGCAATATTAAAGGTAGCCATTACTATTTTTCTTCTACGCTGGAGAATACACGTCTGAACTCAAGGGTATGCAGAGGTCAACTGAGCACTCAGGGATAGAGATATGGTCAGGTAGTGACAGGAGTCACGTTGCTGATCTTACAGTGGGCGGAGATTCGCTTTTTAATGTACACACACACGCAAAGTAGAAAATGAAACCTTGATTGAAACAAATATATGTGATAAATAAACATATCAATACACGTAAAAAAACTTCACTTTTTTCTACGTGAAGGTCAAAATATGAAAACAAAAACCCACTCTAATAGACAGGGTTTATTTTCACAACAGTTTCGATGCCAGTGGGCATCGAAACTGTTATGGAAATAAACTGTCTATTAGAGTGGGTTTTTATTTTCATATATCAATACACACACACATATATATATATATATATATATATATATATATATATATATATATATATATATAATTTATATATATATATATATATATATATATAATTATATATATATATATATATATATATATATATATATATATGTATATAAATACAATCAAGGATTAAGGTAGCCAAAGGGTATGGTATCATAGGTACCAGGCACCTGGTAACGTTTCCTATAGGTGTTACGGCATACCTTCGTGCCCCTAAGTTCCTTCACACACCCCAGTTTCTGTGCCCGAAAATTGTGCGTCCCCACAGTCATTTGGGGTAGCTGGTCACCCTCATCTTCCAAGCACACTAGAACCTTCAACGAGTCAAAGTTAACGACTCGACGGTTCGCATGGTTAAGCGTGATACCCTTAGCCTTCACGATTTACTTCATATCATCCCCCACCCTCACCCGTACCCCATAGGTTTTTCGCCCTGTTGACACAAACGAGTCTGCGTATGCACAATCGCCATACTCATCCTTGATCTCGTCAGTTAGTTCTCCGAAGAACTCCCCAATAGCGGGCATGTATTCACCTTCCCTCGCTGTGAATATTACGCTATCTGTGTCAGCGTACAACACCCTCCGTCCAAGAGAGTGCAATAGGCCCAAAGTTTGATGCGGGCGTAGGCCGTTGTGAAACTGGCTACAGATATGTTTGTAACCCGTGAGGTACCTGTGGCCAGCTCGGTGACATTGTACTTTATTATTTAAGTATTACCTACATTCACGATCTCCATAACCTCTTTATCGGGAGCGTTGGCATAATCCCAGACTTCACTATAAGTTTGTGCCAAATGGACTTTCCCTTTGCCGGTATTATGTGCAAATTTCCCTCAAAGACTGTTTAGGCACAACTTTGCACTAAAGCGCTTGCCAGGATTCTTAACAATTTGGGATCGGTCAAGCTTTGTACCTTCTTGGGCACGGTAACGCTGAATATAAGCCGTTTTTTCATCTTCGGTAACCCCTCGCGGATATCCTGATGCTTCGACCTTATCCTTCAAAAAAGCGTTTATATATGGTGTGAAAAGGATGGGTAGCTTCTGAAACTTCCACACCTCATGTATCTTTAACTCGTCAGCCAGACTCTGTACTTCATTCGTCAGCCAGATTCTGTACTGAACGGACGCATTTCCTGAACTCTCTGATATTCCTCCTACTTTTGCATATTGCTAATAATTTTACTTTCGGAAAGTTTTGAATTTTATATACTTGTGTTTATATTCACATTGTTATAGTTAAGTAATTGAATATTAGTGGTTTTTAGCGATTTAGAAGTTTTCATAGTGTGCCGGCTTAATTTAACTTAAACTTGTGACGGTTATAAACAAATTTTAACTGCGCGATGCCGTCGCAGAAAGCGTCGTGTGTTAGTTGTCGGCTAAACCGGTGGTATACGGATTTTAAAGATTATAACGGCGGTCCTATGGCGATTACCGAGAGATCGGGGTTTGTTTCTTTGCGTTTTATGTCAACTATTTCCTCCATTAAATCGCAAGTGTACGTGAGGTAACGGAAAGACTTGCAACGCTTGATGAGGGCAGGGGTATAGCTAAGGTTGACTAAAATCGAACCAATACTATCGTTGAAGACGTTAGTAATTTGAAGGGTGAGGTGCGTAACCTAGTTTCTAGTTTAGGTAGCTTATCGGGAAGGTTGGATAGAGTTGAGGAAGGGGTTAAGGTTGGGCCGAGATCAGTAGATGGGGAGGGATTTAGAGAAGTTAAGAGTGGAGCTAGGCCGCGTACGTAGGAATCACCCCACTATCGAGTTTTGAACCCTTTCGCCCACTTGGAAAGGGACGTGAATGAGGGGAAACAATTTTAATTGGGGACTCTTTAGTGCGCCATATGGACACAGAGTTCGTTGAACGGCATACAACCAAGAGGAGGAGGGTCTGTCTCCCAGGGGCCAGGGTTGACAGAGTTAGAGACGAAGTGGATAGGATTGACGTTGCCTCCCGTCACTCGATGTTGGTGACGATGGTAGGGGGCAACGACTCGTATAGGCCCGATACGAGAGTGCCTAACCTTTTGGAGAGATATAGGGGAATAATTAGGTCCATGAAGGCGAGGTCAGATAGGTCTTTAGTGCTAGGTATTACCCCGAGGCACGGTTTGGGTTTTAGGATTACGTCTAAAACGATATTTTTTAATACTAAATTAGAAGAGATTTGTGCTGAGGAAAATGTACCCATCGTAAAGCTGTGGTCAGAATTCAGTGATCCTTGCCTTTTTATAAAAGATGGGGTGCATTTTAATGAAATAGGTAATGCCAGCTAAGTAGGTTAATTGACGAAAACGTACGAAAGCTGTATAGGTCGAAGCCTTCTTTAAACGTTGTGGGTCCGGGGAACGCGTGCCCGACTTGAAAAATAGTTTAAGATGCCGGCCCGTGGTAAAATTAACTTAAACGTCTTTTATTGTAACGCGCGTCGTATTAGAAATAAATTAAACGAATTTAAGACGATAATTTATTCCGGCAACTACGATATAGTTGCTATCACTGAAACGTGGTTAAATACCGTGGCTCGGGACTTGTTGGGGGAATTTGATATACCGGGTTTTAAACTGTTTACTAATGATAGGTTACATAAGATTGGTGGCGGCGTTTTGCTGTACATTCGTAATTCCCTTAGGGCTATCGCGGTTAAGATAGATTTTCCGGCAGCAATTAATGCGATATGCGTTGAAGTTAGGGCGCGTAGTATTAGTTTTAATTTTGTTGTTGTTTATAGACCTCCCGTTCAACCACTCGATACCGATACTACATTTTACTCACTTCTTGGTAACTTTATTGACAATCGGAATAGTATAATTGTCGGAGACTTTAACTGCCCTAATGTTAATTACGAGACTTTTACTGGTAATGAGGAGGGTTTGAGATTGATTGAGTTCATGGAAGATAATTTTTTACGACAGATGGGTACCGAACCAACGCGCGGTGACAATATTTTTAGATTTCATAATGACGAACGGCGAAAATATAGTCGAAGGTTTAGAAGTAGGCGAGAGTTTAGGATGTAGTGATCATCAAATTCTTAGGTTTAAGTTAGTGATAGAAAACACTAAGGATAGTAACGTAATAGAAGTCCTTGATTTTCGTATGGCTAATTTTGATAGTTTTGCGGATAGGATGAGATTAGTGGACTGGGATAACTTATTTATGGGTAATGACACAAATTTGCATTGGGAGGCGTTTAAAGAAAGTTTTATGAATATTGAAAGGGAGTTTATTCCTAGTAGGCCCAAGCGCGCTGGAATTCATGGTAGGCCCAAGTGTTGGACTACGGAAATGGGCGAGTTCATAAACGACCGTAAGAAAGCGTATAGACTTAATAAGCGCAATGACACGGCAGCTAACTTTAATAGTTGCGACAGTTTTTACCGGAGAAGAGGTAAATAATGTCCCCGACGTGGACGATGTCGTTCCATTTAGTAGCGAGACTATTTTGGATGAAATAACTGTTTACGAGGGTGAGATTGCGCATTATATCGATAGGCTAAAAGTTAGTAAGGCTCCAGGCCATGACGCTTTTTATCCCAGACATTTGAAAGATTTGAAAGACGTTATTGTAGGCCCCTTAACGAAGATTTTTAATCAGTCACTCGAAACGGGGATTATTCCTGAAGACTTCAAATTAGCTAACGTCACACCCATTTTTAAAACAGGCGACCGCACAGTAGCTAGCAATTATAGGCCCATTGGCTTAACGTCAATTGTCGGTAAACTTTTGGAATCCGTAGTTAGGGATCGTATCATCGATCACTTAGAAAGTCGAGATTTGATTAATAGTAGTCAGCATGGGTTTGGACGCCGTAGATCTTGTTTAACTAATGTTTTAGAATTTTATAACGAAATAGTGCGCGAATACGACAGGCATAGAGCGGCTGACGTTATTTATTTAGATTTAAAAAAGGCGTTCGATAGAGTTCCGCATAGAAGATTAATTGCGAAGGTTAAACCGAACGGTATACGGGGTCTGGTAGCTAACTGGTTAGAGGAATGCTTCGTGCTAGGAGAGAGAGGGTCGTTGTTAATGGTAGTGAATCGGGGTGGTTGGATGTAGGTAGCGGTGTCCCACAGGGTTCAGTGTTAGGCCCATTGCTATTCGTAATTTACATTAACGACATAGATGTAGGATTGATTAGTAACGTGTCAAAATTTGCGGACGATACTAAAATAGGCGGTAAGGTTGTTAACGAGGACGATAGAAATAGGCTCCAAGACGATATAAATAGGATTATGGAGTGGATGGATAAGTGGCAGATGCAATTTAACGTAGACAAATGTAAAGTCTTGCATATAGGTTCTCGTAACAATAATTACACGTACACGATGGATGATAGAGAGTTAGCGAGCGTTGACGAGGAAGTAGATTTAGGCGTACGCGTGTTTCAGGATCTGAAAGTTAGGAACCAGTGCCTGGAGTCTTGCGCAAAAGCTAATAGGATGTTAGGCTTCATAGCGCGTAATTTCGAATTTAAATCGAAGGATATTATATTGCCCCTTTACATGTCTCTGGTCAGGCCTCATTTAGAATATGCCGTTCAGTTTTGGTGCCCGTATTTGCGTGAGGATATTGATAGGTTAGAAAGGGTTCAGCGTCGTCCTACGAAACTAATTCCGTCATTGCACAAAAGCCTTATGAAGAGAGGATTAAAGAGTTGGAGTTGCATTCACTCGAAACTAGGAGATTAAGGTGGGAGCATATTGAAGATTTCAAAATCGCTAATAACATCGATAACGTAAATTTTGACAAACTGTTCACTTTCGATAATAGCAATACTCGTAATAACTGATTTAAGTTGCGTTGCAGACGTTTCATTATTAATATCGCTAAAAACTTCTTTACGTTTAAAGTAATTGATAAATGGAATAATCTTCCCGCGCCCGTCGTGAACTCTACCAGCGTTAATGTGTTTAAAAACCGTCTAGATAGGCTTTTTAAAAATAGTAACATTGTTTAAAATAAAAAAAATTGGCAAAAGGAGCTCTTGGGGTGGTAATCGGGGATGAGTCTGTTGACGTCTAATGCCAGCTTTTGACATGCCAGCAAAAAAAAAAAATTAGACTAACACGAACTTATTGTAGCTTGTTCAGTAAATTAACCCACTTTTTGTTATTCTTTATACTTTTTTTTCTTCTTCTCTCCTTATTTGCATGTCCGTAACTCTCTTTATTGAATGTCTGTAGTTGGCATGGTATGATAGTGTTTGAGTTAAGAATGTGTTGCTTGGTTTGTAATGCGTTCTTATTTTACTTCTTTTCATCTTTCACGCCTTTCCAGCCTGGTGGACTGCATCCTCTACCTCCCTATGGAGAAGAGGATCGGTCTGCAACAGCTGGAAGAATGTGTTGTTCTTGAGTTAAGAATGTATTGCATGGTTTGTAAGCGTTCTTATTTTACTTCTTTTCATGTTTCACCCCTTCCTGGCAGAATGGGCTCCACCTCCCTATGGAGTAGAGGACCGTTCTGAAATCTTTCCTATTCTCTCCGACTACTTTTCTGAATTGTCGGCAGTGGCCGGCAGATGATGATGGTGAGTCTTTTTTCTCTTTTCCTGAATGAATGTTAACCCACGAGTGATAGGTGTTGCTACTTACTTAACCCCTTATTCTCTTCTCTTAACCCCCTACTCTTTCCTTTCTCTCGGGCTAACCTTAGAGTGGATCTTAGGGTCTTTGTTAGCCTTAGCTTTTTAGATTCTATACCCATGGCGAACGGCTAGGGCCAGCTCAGGACTTGTATATACACCTCTGATCTTATGCTGGTGGGTTGCATGGTCACAATCACCGTTGTTCTCTTCTGCGCACTTCACGCACAGGGGAAACATGAGCTTGTGATCTATAACGACGGGGAAGATCGGCATCCATAAATCGTGAGGGGGGAGCACGTCTACGAAAGAGAGTCCAAAGTAGCGCTCATTCAAGTTAGCTGAAAACTCCTCGATGGTTGGTATGGCGGGACCCATCATTTTTTTAGATGCACCTACGGGGTACGAATTGTTCTTCATCACGTAGGGGTATAAAGAGCAGAAGTCGTAGTAGTGGAAATTCACGCCCTCCGTAGGCGGAAAGTATAGCTTGAATGGGTTTGTGCGCCCTCCAAACAAGCTGTCACCGCATTTGAGGGGGTCCAACACCATTGAACGTTTGATGGTCCTTATTTCTTCACGATACTGGGCATCTGTTTCCATCCGTGCATCATACTCATGTTTCCACACGACTTTGTGAGTGAACTGGGAGCCTATAAGTTGATCATGGTTACGGGTCCATGCGAGGCTGTCGGCGGGGATCTTCCATAAAGGTCCCCTTTGACGGCACATTCAGCGCGCGGGCATCCATGCCACCAGCAGCCGTTAAAGGAATACACAGTCTTCTCACCAGTGGCTTGATCCTCACTTAGGCCGTCAACCCAAAAAACACGACCACTGACCTTAACAGGTACTTCACCTTTGTTACAGGCATGTTTTATATATACCCCGGTCAGCTGCTCTAGGTGTATGAGCCATTAAATAGCCTTGTGCCCATAACTGCGGGGGTTGTTTCTGTGATTGATGGTTAAGGTGTCTTTAGGCATGAAGTTATTCTTGAACACTGTAAAACATAATGATGCGATCGTGGTCGCGACTTGCAGCGGATCGCATTTGAAACGGGTTATGTACATCCTTCTAAAAGCTTGAAAGCATACTCTCAGTACACGTACGTCATTCACGCAATCACGTTCACATTCATCGGCTATATTGTATGGGTGAGCTTCATTAAAACTGTTGTACTAGCGGTCAAAATCTTCACGCTCACTATCATTCATGTTGGTGTAGTTAAAGTAATGTTTGGGTGGAGGTAGCCCTACGTAATTCAAAGTTTCGTTAGTGAGGAATGTGTAAGGGAAACACCCTTTCGAAACTTCAGTGGCTACGCCAATGACCTTGGGCAGCTTTGCTAATTTACAAGGTGTGAGCAGCAGGGTGTCTTTAAACTGTACATTTCCTCTTATCTGCATCTGTATTAGTTTGTTGCTTCTTTTCAAGGGATCACCTGTAAATATCGCAGACGACTCTTGTTCAAGCAGCTCCTTATAAAGGAACTGTGTGTCAAATTTCGCCCCGTTATGGGCAAGAATATACACAGTCATTTTTTTTTAACTTGTCCGCTAATTTGACAATATAGGATACAAAGAGTTTCACAGGGATGTCGTGTGCGTTCGTTTTAAAAACGTTTGTCCGTTTTCCACATTTGTGGCACTCATCACACTCGAACTCCATGCACTCATCACAGATAGTCTGACTTAGGAGTAAATGTGGAATGACCTCTTTGGTTTCAGCGTTCGTGTAAGTTTCTATATCGTAGTACATGGTTATACAAAGACTATTTTTAGGTTTAGCATCTTTCATATAACATACATGCTTCACTCCATCCGCCTTATATTTATCATGACATGTAGAACAGTGAATTTCATCGCATTTATGTTTGAAATTCTCCTAATTATCCATCATGTGAAACATACAGCACTTACAAATCCTCATTTTCCTGCAAGTGCCATTTGATTTATGGAGCTCAAAGCATTTATTATTGAAAAATGTACGTCTACACACATTACGTTCCCTCTTCTCGGTTTCAACTACACGACTTTCACATTTGGGGCTTTTACACTGCCCACATACCATGTAGCAATCCTTACAATGTTTCACCATATCAGCCAACTTGAGACAACCCTTACACAAATCATGATGCCTTCCATATTTTCGACTTTTATCATAACTGTCGTAGAGAACCCTTATGTTACGGATGGGGATATACGATGTTCCTGACATTCCTAAAATAAGTAGAGGTCTTGTACGATCTCTCACACTGCTTTTAAAAACATACACAATCCTACGACGATCATCCATTCAAATACGACTATACGTGCATTCATTTCCTGCTCGGCCCTTCTCAGTTCTTCAGGACCCATATTACACTCGAACTCGAGCTTACAATCTGAAGCCACTTTACGGGCAAGTCCAAGTATTTAGCACCGTGAACATATGAGCTAAAATTATTGCTATAAAATGACAACCACGATCGACGTTTAAATGCTTTCTGTAAATAACCGGAGAATTGAAATTAAGAGTATAAGGTGTGGCACTATGACCCCCAACCGGGAATACTCTGTCAATATCCTCCATGAAGTTGTCCATATTGAAGGATGTACCACTTTGAGAGGCTTGCATTATACGCCCCAAGATATACTCTATATCTACAGCCGCCAAACGTCTGAACGGTATTACCACCCCAAAATCGTCCCTCTCATCTGACCCGAACCTGAAGGATAACCTCGTCCGGACTTCAAGTTCGTCGCGGTTCTGAAGGGCAAACTCCTCAATACGTTTAACTACGCGCCGCAGTCCGTTGGTGTACAGGGATCCAGGGTCAACCCTGACCACGTACCGATTTCTAGTCAGGGTAGGGGTCGGGGTAGCGGTGCGCACCAACTCGAATGTTATACCATCCTCCACACTATGAAAAGCTGTTGTGGAGGAAGTACCCGGAACTGAACAATGGGGCATATTTGAGGAAGGTACTATTGTGGGGGTTGTGTCGTAAGACGTTGAGGGTTGGGGATATATTACTGGGGGTCTAACAACCGGAGCAATCCTGGCACGCTTTACACCTGACGTTGTGGGTTCTTCATCATGCTTCCGCTTTGAACTGTTGCATGCTACAGGTGTCGCTGGTGAGGGTTCGTCAGCGGGGAAGGGTTCTGCAGCTGCACAATCATCGGGTTCGTCTGTGATATCGATGATGGAGTGCTGTACATCGTCGTCATTCACGGTTCTGTGGAAGAAGAAAACAAAATATAATGAACAGCACTCAAAATTTTTAATATTTTGTAAATGACCCACTTAGGGGTATGACGTGTTAGAGATGGAATCTGTAGAAAAATTTAGGTTCACAAGCCCCTCCACATGTTTTATATCTGGCCCTACAGGATGTGGAAAAACTGTATTTATGCTTAAAATCATTGAAGATAAGTGGGAGATGTTCTCAAAATTTGTGCATAAAGTAATATGGTGCTATTCGACGTATCAGTCAGTGTTTAACGAGTACCAAGATGAAATTTTGTTCCACAAGGGTGTCAATGACGTTAATTCGTTAAAAGGTAATGAGCATATAGTCATTGTAATTGACGATCTCATGTTGGAAATGGATAAAACGTTTGCCGAGACATTTACAGTGTTCTCCCACCATCTTAACATAAGCGTATTCTTCATCAACCAGAATCTATTTTTCAAAAATAGATACATGCGCGATGTGTCGCTAAATACACAATATCTAGTCTTATTCGCACAACGTAGAGATATGCCACAAATTGGGGTATTAGCCAATCAAATGTTCCCGAATCAGCGTAAGGAGTTTTTGGAGGTTTATAAAGAAACCACAAGCGAGCGTTATGGATATTTGCTTTGTGACCTTCACCCGCGAAACACGTTTAGGGTGCTTCTAAGAACGAATATATTCCCAAGCGAACCTGAAACAATGTATATTGTACAAAGAAGAGGATCATTCCTACCCATCTTATTTTCAGTTTTGGGCCCTTTACTGACTAGATTAATATAATGAAGAAGGTGGTTGTGATTCCGCACGAGGTGTCTGCTTCATTGCAAAGTTCAAAGATTCCAGACACCATTCTAGAACCCCGTAAAAGTAGGCTTAAAAGAATGGAAAGCGAGTTGCTAGCCCGATTAAACAGTGAAAAGTCACCTGATGAGAAAAGGATCTTGTACCAAGAGGCTTTGCAGAAATTTCTTCATGAGTACGAAGATTATAAGCATCCGTCAGAGCTCCCCGTGGGTATTAGGCACAGCGCGAGTAGCGTGGAGCATGGCGACACAGGACCTGCGCCCGACGTTAGAGATGACCAACCAAAGAACAACGGAACAGAACACATCGAACATGTGTTAAAAAACAGTCTCCCCATACTGTACATTAAGGAATAAATGCTTAAGTCTTTATAATCTGTTGAGTGAGGACCCCATCATACAGTGGGCCGATACAGGCGAGGTCACTGTTGAAGGAACAAGGGTACAAGGATCCAATATTGTTGATATTGTTCATGATTTGGTGAGAAAGTGGGACAGGCCATCACCAACAGGATAGAAGCATATTAAAGCAAGACTACAACAAATAAATGTCCCCAAAATATTGATAGGTAATCTGAATAGGTTAAAAGACCTGGATCAAGTCTCCCATGTGTCACAACTGAGTACGCCATCCCCCCAAACAGCAGCTTTTCTGAAGAAGCGAAAGAAGAGAACAAACGGCCAACCTTATCCACGTGTCTCTAAAATACGCAAATGGCTAACATATTAAGTAAACGCTATTATGACATTTCTAACCCCGCCTCCTATGGCGGCGTTAATAGACTGTACAAAGGTGCTTACGGAGTAGGGAAAAAAGACGTTGAGCGGTTTTTGCGGGAAGAGGATGCTTATACACTTCATAAACCGGTTAGAAAAAGGTTTAAAACGGCCAAGACAACCGCGGATTCGATTGACTCTATTTGGCAAGCGGATTTAACAGACATGTAAAGATATTCAGTGTATAATGACGGATACCGCTACATCCTATTCATAATAGATGTATTCTCTAGATATCTGTGGCTAATTCTCCTGAAAAATAAATCGCCTGAAACAGTTGCTAAAGCGACCAAAACGTTGATGTTAAAAGAAGAAAGGGTTCCTGGCTATTTTTGTACGGATATGAGGAAAGAATTTATAGATCGCGCTTTTCAGAACATGTTGACAGAGTTTAATATCAGTTACTACACTAGCAGTTCTGTACATAAGGCCTCGTTAGCTGAAAGAGTTCAACGTACCATAAAGGAACGCATGCATCGCTATTTTACACATAAAAACACATACAGATATATAAACGTTCTCAGGTCATTGACATCATCATAAAACCGTTCACACTACCGTACGATTGGCACAGCACCTAACGAAGTTTTAGAAAGAGGTGCGCTGCCAGAGGTGAGAAGAGATGGAGCACCGCCACCGCAGTCTACACATTTCAAAATCAATGATTATGTAAGGCTATCACGTTCGAGAAATAAATTCGCGAAGGGATTTGAGCAAGGATGGACACGTGAGATTTTTAAAGTTCGTGCTATGAGACCTAAAGGTGAGATAATGATGTATTACGTTGAAGATTTGAATGGGGAAGAGATCGCCGGAGGCTTTTACCGCGAGGAGTTGCAGAAAGTGACATTTAATTTAGGAAAAAGTGTGTTTAAAATTGAAAAATTTAGGCAGCAAAGGTTCATGAAAGAGAAAAATGTACCTGGTGAAATGGCTGAGTTACCCAGAAAGCTTCAACACCTATATAAAAGCTGCTGCAATAATGAAGCTTAAATAGTATGCAACATGGCGCCTAGCCTCCTTTCTATGTCATCCTAACAACTGCCAACTTTGTGACAGAACTCCACGGACCCATTGAATTGGAGCGTGATTCGTATGAGGTGGTTTATGTGAACTCCAGTTAGTTCCAAATTTTTAACTCTTGAAAATGAACAAATCATATTTCTGATCCTTAGAAGAATCGATGAGCGCGAAAAATTAGACATAATCTTAGACGACACTATGCGATCAGTACTGTTCGGTGAGGTACAGTACTATAGCACAAGTGTTTCGCTAGGAATCGGCCATTATGATACAGCCATGGACATTGTGACGGGTTAAACAAGAGTCTTCAAAAGTCGTACCTGACAAACGATTTTCTGTTTGAAGTCGTAAACATAGACACGCCTGCATGCACATTGAAGTTAAAATCAACGCTTAGTAGAAATATTAAAGGTAAAGAGCTGTTCACAATTGTGGCTGAGGGACGATATAGCGCATCTCTCCAAAGAGATACCTTTCACGAGGCACAGCATGACTTGTCCAGCTTAATGTATCAATTGAAGATGGAGAAATTGGGTGAAAGCTCTCCACCTCCAGACATGTGCTATATTTACAGCAATATCGTAGAGCACCAATTTGTTGGGGACACCCAGGCGCGCCTGCTGTGCATTGCACACATCCCCAACCATAGAGGGAAAAGTTTGAGCATTACATATGACAAGCCCCATTATGTGAATGTTGCGACTAATCCATTAACCAACATCTCGATATATATAAGAACGATTGAGGGAAAAAATTTCCCATTCGGTGTTTAACTGACCATTCAGTCTATCGAGGAGTGAGATACCAGCGTGGGAGTGGGCTTGGATCCATTTTTTTCATCCATACTACGCACCGCTGTCCTACTGTTGAAGAGAGGTGGCAGGTACCTAGGGAGGAAGGCGTTACAAACAGGTTTTAAGCGCAGAAGACATAATGGGGGAACTAAGCCTAAAGAAGCTTTAAAAAAACATTTAAAACGTACACGGACAAAATCATCAAAGATGCAAAGAGAAAAATGCGTGGTGGCGGAAAGAAGAGATCTGCCAGGAAGAAGGGGTTACCATCACGTAGCGTTAAACGTAAAAGGAAATAAAAAAAGAAGTGCTCTAAGCGTATGAAACCTATGGCTGATAATTTTTTAACTGATATAAGCTGAGGACACTACTCCCACGAATCATAGGCTGATTACTTGTCGAGAGAGGTGGCACTTTTTCTGACTCGTCATGGCGCGTTTCATCCATCCGTGTAGTTCACAATGCTGTAAATCGGAACTGTCCCTCTTTGATATGCCTCCCACTCAGGTCTCTATTGAGCATAGCGACTTTATTACAATTAACCCATTAAACACAATTAGTTCGCCGAGTGCCCCTATAGAATTCGTGAGACCCAGCTGAAGCCCTTACTTTTTAGACCCGAGCTGTATGCACATGTACGCGTATAGCCCATTCTGATGGAATGGACTGCGATGATAGTTACACAGCGTACCCTGAAACCAACTTTTTACACTCCATATTCAGCCAGTGTGAGGTGTATTTAAATCAGGTTAACATCTCGGCAGGAACGGGTTATTATCACCTATGAGCCTATCTGGAAAATGTTCTCAACTTTTCAAAAGAAGCGAAGGACACCTTTTTAACCGCCGAGGGCTATTATCAGACTAAAGATGAAAATGGTATAAGGGATAAATTTAAAATTCTAAAAAAAAAGATATACGAGTGTTTTGGACGTCTTCATACAGATTTCACTTTCCAGGAGAAACTACAGTACTTATGAACGGGGTGGATATGAAGTTGAAGCTTACCCGCACGAACCCTGAGATATGAATAAATCTGGGGTCTGATCAAGAAGAGCGCGCGAATCCCGTTGTGATTCACATAATGGAGGCGTATTTGCGTATACGCCGAGTGAAATTAAGTTCGTCAAACAAATAGAGATTGAGAAAGACTTAATACACGCCACAGTAAAATACCCAATTAACAGGGTACAGATCAAGCTATACACGGTGCCCGCCGGGTTGGCCTCGAAGCAACTAGAAAACGTGGCCCTTGGAGTTCTACCTAAAAGGATATTAATTGGAATGCAGGACCACGCCTCGACGGATGGAAAATACAAAAAAGTGTGCCTTTAAATTCGAGAATTTCGGCCTTAAAAATATTACTATACGTAAATGACGTTGCATTAGGGACTACGAATCCGGACTACTCATCAGACGCTGTGTTCCCGCTCTGCGCGAGAGCTTATAGTAGTCTGGCTCATAATACAGGTGCCTGTGACGAGCTTGGGTTTGGTAACGCAGAAAGAATTTGTCGAAGAATTTAACATTTATTCATTTGATGTTGCGCTTAACTTGTCTGTTGGCGTAAATACGCACTTAACGCCACAACAGAGCGGGAATATCTCAGTCAGGTTGGAATTTGCCAAGCCTATGGACGTCCCTATTCGTGTACTCGTGTACCTCGAATCGCAAGCACTAATAAAAGTTGACCGTTTCAGGAACGTGGTCACAGACTTTTAAAATGGACGCGAATACACTCCCGAGAGCGATGAAAAGTGACCGAATCACACGGTCCAAATTTATTGGTGTGTTTGCGAAGAATGAAATATTGAAATTGCCAACTACAAGAAACTGGTACGGGATTATCGTTAACACCGACATTGTGGGGGGTGAGGGGGATTCATTGGTTTGCAATCTATTTTAAAAATAGGGAAAAAATACTATTTTGACTCACTCGGCTCAGCCCTGGAATGATTCTGTAGGTACAGTTTATCAAGCAAATACATGTACCTGAGATTGTGTGGAACCCGTATCGCCTTCCAGGATATTATAGCGACGTGCGGCATGTACGCCTCTCATTTCTTATGCACATGTCACGTGGGAAGGGATTTATAATTTTTTAAATTATTCGATTTGTGCGACACTGAAATGAATGATAAAAAGGTAAGCAGACAGATAAAAAAAGGTTCCCATATGTTACCACCCGCTGTATTGTGTAAAGGTGTATATCTATATTGTGTAAAGGCCTATTTGTAGCCACTAAGCTTATTTAATGGACACTGGTTCCGCTTTGTACATGTTTTCTACCATTTAATAAATGAAAATACGATGTGTTTTGTTCTTAACCCCCAAAAATACTTACATTAGTTCTCGGTGACCTGGCATTCGTTCGACCGGATGTAAGCCAATACCTCGACCTCTGTGTTCAGATCGCTGGTTTGGCTGTGTGATAAAGCAGCTATATCATTTATTCCCCTTCATCAAAACGAAAAGTAGCTATAACACGATCAAGTTCCGCATCGGTCCTTAAAGTTAAGTAAAAATAAAGAGCTACAATAAGAGAAAATGCCACGAATTTAAAAAATCATAATCAAAAGCAGATAATTCTTAGAAGTTTGGGTAATTTAAATATCCTACTGCGGTGCTCTCTTTAAATTATCGAGAAAAATATTATTAAAGCACCACCGTGTGTGTATATATATATATATATACATTTCAACTGCAAAGAACACGCAGTATAAATAACGTAAAGAACGACGCTTGTATAGGAGGACATTCCGACGGACATTCCTATACAAGCGTCGTTCTTTACGTTATTTATACTGCGTGTTCTTTGCAGTTGAAATGTATATATAGATACGGCATGCGAGAGGTGCCCCCTTGGGGCATTGGTTTCTGCGCGTATGTAAGGAATTACGGCATTTGTTTGAGTGAGGTCCGTGGTGTAATGGTTATCATATCTGACCGGCAATCGGAAGATCCCGGGTTCGATTCCCGGGTGGTTACCTCATTTTTTCATTTGTTCGTTCTCTCTTCTCATCTTGCGCGGAATGTTCTCCTATACAAGCGTCGTTCTTTACGATATATATATATATATATATATATATATATATATGCCGAAATAATGACGATGGAAACAGACAATAATTAAAAACATAATGGGATTAATTTTTACGTTGTAGAAAAATTCAGGATAAAGCTAGGTTAGACTAACAGCAAATTGTAACCATGAGCAGATATCCTGACAGTTTTCGAGTGCTAAGACATCGTCTGCCTGCACCGGGACACGAGCCCGCAAGCAATTCTTAATAGTTTTTAATATTTCTAATGAGAGTGGGCAATAAATAAAAACCTATTGTTTTCACCCAAAATACACACAGAGGAACATATATATATATATATATATATATATATATATATATATATATACACAGGGTGGGCCGTAAGTTTCCATACATAGGAAAAATTAGACGTTTGTTTTTATGTTTCAGATACCCTAAGAATATGCGTTTGACGTAAGATCTTGTTTACTGATGAAGCAAATTTTTACGTCAATGGAGAGGTTAATCGGCAAAACATACGTTATTGGAGTAATGCTAACCCTAACTGGCTGAGTCTGACGAAGATGCAAGGTGCCGGTAAAGTGATGGTGTGGGCCGGGATATGGGGTGACAGAATTATTGGACCAATTTTTGTCAGTGGAAATCTTAATGCCGAAAGGTATCTTAACATGTTGCAAGAAGAGATTTTCCCATCCCTGCTAAACGAGGAAGGTAACTTCCCAGTTTACTTCCAGCAAGATGGAGCTCCACCTCATTATGGTCTTCACGTGCGTCGGTATTTGGATCAGCAGTTTCCGGATGCTTGGATTGGTCGGCGTGGTCCTGTGGAGTGGCCTCCCAGATCCCCAGATCTCACCCCCTTGATTTCTATCTTTGGGGGCACTTGAAGGCCATGGTGTATCAGGAAAAGATACGAGACATAAATCATCTAAAGGAACGTATCACCAACGCCATTACAAGCATAACGTCAACTGTGCTAATGCGTGTTCATCAACAGTGGGGAACACGTATTGAAATGTGTTTTCAAAACAATGGCAACCATGTAGAGCATATTATATAAATAAAAATGGTTGTCCATAAAAAAATGTTTATTTTTCCTATGTATGGAAACTTACGGCCCACCCTGTATATATATATATACAGGGTGTTTGAAAACTTTCTGTACAAATTGCAATGGGGGATAGGCAACACCAAGACAAACCCTTTTCGTCTATAAGTGTATGTCCACTGACGTCACCATTCGGCGCGAGAGGGCGCAGCTGCAATTGGCTAAAAGGTGAAGTGGGCTAGACTCGCGCTTGCCGCGGGCATTCTTAAATCGGACGTAGTACGCGTAACATGGAGCGCTTCACGACTGCTGAGATGGCTGACATGCATATGGTGTATGGGGCTGCCAATGGAACGGAAGAGCTGCTGTGAGGTTGTACCGACAGCGCTTCCCAAACAGACGTGTGCCAAACCACCAAACGTTTGCGCATTTGCATCGGCGACTGCGAGAAACTGGAACATTCCATGCAAACATGCATGACACTGGTCGGGAGAGAAACGTGCGCACTCCTGACATAGAAGAAGAAATCCTACGGCGATTTGAGGACAATCCAAGCGCAAGCACGCGAGGTGTTGCACGTATCCTCGGTGTGAACCACGACCTGGTCTGGAGAGTGTTGCACGAGTAGCAACTTGCCATGGACGATACCCGCCCAAACATTGACGGCGAACCGTTCTTGATGAGCATGCACCCGTGTAGCATGTGGATTTGCGTGCGCCCACACGTGAGAATTGTGCATGTTAAACACACCCTCACGTGTGAAACAGGCCTCATCTGAGAACAGCACATAAGCCGGAAAATTAGGCTGCACCGCTGTCTGCTGCAGAAACCAGCGTGCGAATTCCACACGAAGAGGGTAATCCCGAGGTTGTAATGCCTGGACTCTCTGACGATGAAACGGATGTAACTGCTGCTCGTGCAACACACTCCAGACCAGGTCGTGGTTCACACCGAGGATACGTGCAACACCTCGCGTGCTTGCGCTTGGATTGTCCTCAAATCGCCGTAGGATTTCTTCTTCCATGTCAGAAGTGCGCACGTTTCTCTCCCGACCAGTGTCATGCATGTTTGCATGGAATGTTCCAGTTTCTCGCAGTCGCCGATGCAAATGCGCAAACGTTTGGTGGTTTGGCACACGTCTGTTTGGGAAGCGCTGTCGGTACAACCTCACAGCAGCTCTTCCGTTTCCATTGGCAGCCCCATACACCATATGCATGTCAGCCATCTCAGCAGTCGTGAAGCGCTCCATGTTACGCGTACTACGTCCGATTTAAGAATGCCCGCGGCAAGCGCGAGTCTAGCCCACTTCACCTTTTAGCTAATTGCAGCGGCGCCCTCTCGCGCCGAATGGTGACGTAGGCGGACATACACTTATAGACGAAAAGGGTTTGTCTTGGTGTTGCCTATCCCCCATTACAATTTGTGCAGAAAGTTTTCAAACACCCTGTATGTATATATATATATATATATATGAATAGAGAACGGGCATCTGGACAGATAGCAGTTCACTTCGCTTTATTACGGCTTTTTATAAATTAACTAAAATAAAGCTAGATTAGGCTAACAGCAAATTGTAAGCAAAAGCAGATATCCTGAAAGTTTTCAAAAGTAAGATTAGCTGGGTATGCTATGCTCCGTCTGCCTGCAACGCAACGGGTCTCGAATCCGCAGACAAATCTTAATAGTTTTTAATATTTCTATTGTAAGTTTTTAATATTTCTAAAATCCTACCTGTAAAGAAATGTACAAATAAAAGCACACCATATATATACAGGGTGGGCCGTAAGTTTCCATACATAGGAAAAATAAACATTTTTTTATGGACAACCATTTTTATTTATATAATATGCTCTACATGGTTGCCATTGTTTTGAAAACACATTTCAATACGTGTTCCCCACTGTTGATGAACACGCATTAGCACAGTTGACGTTATGCTTGTAATGGCGTTGGTGATACGTTCCTTTAGATGATTTATGTCTCGTATCTTTTCCTGATACACCATGGCCTTCAAGTGCCCCCAAAGATAGAAATCAAGGGGGGTGAGATCTGGGGATCTGGGATGCCACTCCACAGGACCACGCCGACCAATCCAAGCATCCGGAAACTGCTGCTGATCCAAATACCGACGCACGTGAAGACCATAATGAGGTGGAGCTCCATCTTGCTGGAAGTAAACTGGGAAGTTACCTTCCTCGTTTAGCAGGGATGGGAAAATCTCTTCTTGCAACATGTTAAGATACCTTTCGGCATTAAGATTTCCACTGACAAAAATTGGTCCAATAATTCTGTCACCCCATATCCCGGCCCACACCATCACTTTACCGGCACCTTGCATCTTCGTCGGACTCAGCCAGTTAGGGTTAGCATTACTCCAATAACGTATGTTTTGCCGATTAACCTCTCCATTGACGTAAAAATTTGCTTCATCAGTAAACAAGATCTTACGTCAAACGCATATTCTTAGGGTATCTGAAACATAAAAACAAACGTTTAATTTTTCCTATGTATGGAAACTTACGGCCCACCCTGTATATATATATATATATATATATATGCCAAAATAACCCCGAAGGAACCAGAGAATAATTAAAAATATTTTTCAAAACGAGTTTATTGCGGCCTTTTATAAGTTAATTAACACTGAATGAAACGATAGTAGGGTATTTTATGTCCCGGTTAGGTTATATTATTATAAACGAGAAAGAGCCCTGGCCGATATACAGGATGTCCCATAAGTCCGGCATCATAGGAAAAATAATAAAAAAAAGTAAAGCAAAAGCTTTTATTTACAGAACGTGCTCAATATGCCCACCATTGTTTTCAATACACAAATTCAGACGTAATACCCAGTCAGCAAGCACACGGTGAATGATGTCAGGAGTAATGGTGTTACATGCTCCAATAATCCGCTGCCGCAAATGTTCAACACTCCTAATTTTCTCTGCGTATACCAGCGCTTTCAAGTGGCCCCAGAGATGAAAATCTAGTGGCGTGAGATCCAGGCTTCTAGCTGGCCATTCCACAGGCCCTTGACGTCCTATCCAATGACCAGGGAATTGTTGGTACAGGTATTCCCTTACTTGGGTGCTGTAATGTGCAGGAGCGCCGTCTTGCTGGAACCATGTTGGGAAATTTCCTTTTTCGTTCAAGACACTGGGAAATGCTTCTTCCTTGAGCATACGTAGGTAGGTGCCTCCAGTGACATGTTCATCGAAAAAGAGGGGGCCTATGATGCGATCCTTCCAAATGCCACACCATACCATCACCCGAGATGCACCTTGTTCCTCTGAAGAGGCATACCAGTGTGGGTTGTTTTGAGACCAGTAGCGGGTGTTCTGTCGATTTACCTCACCATTTCCATAAAAAACAGCCTCGTCACTGAAAAGAATGGTGGACGGGAAATTGGCATCCCGAGCATAAGAAAAATATGAATTATGGTTTGTAGAAATAGAAAAAATGAATTTCACCTATGATGCCGGACTTATGGGACACCCTCTATATATATATATATATATATATATATATAGTACCGGTTAGGATATATTATTATAAACGAGAAAGAGCCTTGGTCGATATATATATATAATGTCCCGGCTAGGTTATATTGTTATAAACGAGAAAGAGTCCTGGCTGATATATATATATATATTATGTCCCGGTTAGGTTATACTGTTATAAACGAGAGTCCTGGGATTTTTTTTTTTTTTGTAGGAAAACTCAGAATAAAGCTAGGCTAGGCACTTATAAGTTAACACTGAATGAAACGCAGAATATAATCACTCACATTTCAAATGAGTTGTCCGTAGGATCTTCCAATACATCGCAATTTTCTATAATAATCTGCATAGATAAAAGTTCATCCCGATCTGCAGCCCTGAAAATTAGACGCGTTGCCTGAGCATAAAAATCTTGATCTTCAAACAGATAGGGGGAGTCGTACAGCTGGCTCATGGTTGTTATTTCAAAAACACTAAGCAAGAAAAACGATTGAACTGAGGCTCTGAGATGAAAGTGACCCCTTTTATAAAGGGAGCTTGTGACCACCCAACAACACACAAACGCTAGCTTCCTATTGGCTAGCGGTGAATTTTGGGCGGGGCTTGACGCGTAGGCCTGCATAACGGCCAAACAGAAGTCCTGGGCTCCGCCCACAGGGCTGTGATTGGATGCCCCGTGAAATCTGGGGCGTGTCAGATATCCCCATTCGTGCGTGGAGAGACGAGAAACGCTTTTTTTTTATCTTGTATTCGACCAAGAGAGAGAGAGAGAGAGAGAGAGAGAGAGAGAGAGAGAGAGAGAGAGAGAGTTGAGTTAGCTTGTGAAACGGTTTATGGCCCTGAAACATAAAAGTGGAAGATAGTTAATTACCCCTGAAGAAAACCGCTGTAAAATTTATTGTATCGTATAAGAATTCCACGATACAATAAATAAATTTAAAAATAACAGATGCGTGCTGGTTGCGGTCATTAGCCTAAAGTTTACGATCTCGAGAGAATGGAAATAAGATTCCATTTAACCCTTCGATTGATTCCGACCGAATTGTTCATTCTGACCTTTCACAAAGATTCGTTTAATAATAGCTAATTAAAACTACCTTAACTCGAATCTTGGAAACCAGAGAAACGGCAACAAAGAATTAGATAAACAACGTGTGTGTGTGTGTGTGTGTGTGTGTGGTGTGTGTGTTTTATAGCCCGTAATTAATTTTTTTGGTTGTAGAAAGACAAGAAAAACTCTGGATATCAGAGATATATTCGGTACAATTCGCGTGCTTGAGAGAAACGCTAAACTGCGAGTCAATTGCTCGTGAGGTTTAAGCTTTATGATGTCTATGATCTCGAAATAAACTCCTGCGGAAAGAAGTTTATTTATTGGAATTTTAAATCGATATTATCTATCGCTTCCGTCAAACTCCACAATTTTCAGAACGATGTTTAATATGGTGGCCAGAAAATTTGTCTCAGAAAATTCGGTCTTGGTTTAAAACCAGCCACCAACCACCGCCCAACGATTGAAAATCAAACGAAAAGTTTACTCGTTATGTTCAATATACATCAGTGAGTGCCTAATACGTGACAGTGAGTGCCTAATACTAAAAGATCAGAAGATATTTAGGTGAAATAACCAAAATTAACCTGTTAGGTTAATTGAATGCCCGGTTAGGTCAACTGAATGCCCGGTTAGGTCAACTGAATGCCAGGTTAGGTGAACTGTACGCCCTTGATGATTGGTTAGGTTAAGTTGTGATATTTTCGTTAGTTTCTGTGTTTAAGACCAAATTTTTAATTCGTCCTCATACTTAAAATATGTACTAAAAATTGCTAAGGTATATTAAGTTAATTTCGTTACTAAATAAATCTTATAAATTTGTAGTACATATTTGTAGTTTATTAATAAACTATACCAATTTTTAGTACATATTTTTATTTCCCTACGACCGAATTTTCTGAGACCGAATTTTCATATTTGAATTTGTCCTAATATTTAATAAACCTGATAAATTTTTAGTAGATATTTTGAGTTAATTTCGTTACTAAATAAATCTTATAAATTTGTAGTACATATTTGTAGTTCATTAATAAACTATACCAATTTTTAGTACATATTTTTTAGTTATTTTATAAGACCGACTTTTCTGAGACCGACTTTTCTGAGACCGACTCTTCATAGCACCGTTTAATATTATTGTTTATATATATTTATATATATATATATATATATATATATATATATATATATATATATATATATATATATTAGGGTGGCTCTTATCCATATGGTGAAATTTCAGAAGAGAGCAATGTTACGTCTGACCCTGCCAAATGGTTCCTTTTAATGAAAAAGTATCATATGTGAAATTTGAACAGATGTTAATAAGCACACCGGACAAAAAATTAGTCACCCCTCTCAGAATGTACCTAATAACGTGTGACGGCGCCTCTGGCCTTGATAACCGCACGAATCCGGCGAGTTTAGTATGCGGAGGTACGCCTGCTGGTTCAAATTCATCGTCACTGGAACGAGAGGGCCCATTTCGTGGTACGAAAAACATCCCCAGAACATCACGGAACCACCTCCAGCCTGAACAACACCTTCGACGCATTCAGGATTAAAGGCTTCATTGGACCTGCGATGTACTCGTCGCCTCCCATCATTGGAGAACAAACAAAAACGGGACTCATCGGACCAAATTACACGTTTCCAATCTGCCGCAGTCCAGTTTTTGTGCCTCTGAGCCCATTTATAACGTGCCAAGTTGTGACTTGCTGTTAACAGCGGCCTCTTCCGTGGTACCCTGCTCCAGATGTCCATCGCATGCAGTTCTCGTCGCAATGTCCGTTCGGAAATTGGTCGCTGGAGAACCTCATTGGTTTCTTGGAGCAATTGTTCTCTGGTTTGAAAACGATTTGCAGTTACTAGACGAGAAACATGGCGGCGGCCCCTATTGTCGAGAATTGTTTTCCGGCCACAGTTACGCCGTCGATTTTCAGTTGATTGCGAACTACACCACTCTTTGTAAACTCGCTGGACAGTACGCGTTGACACACCAACAAATTGGGCTACTTCAGACATTTTGTGTCCGTGGGCTCTGCCAAACACGATGGCTCCTTTTTGCCACTGAGTAACGTCTGCCTCACGACCCATTTTGCAGACTATATCCAACACACACTTTGTTCTTCACCACCTCACGAAACAGATCTGATCCTGTGTGCTACGTCACCGCTACTTGTCACTTACCAATGCTACATCAGCGCCCTCTGTGTGACCTTGAACTTCCTACTATCGGTGCTAGATGGGGTGACTAAGTTTTTGTCCGGTGTGCTTATTTAGAGGTGGCTCAAAGCGGTCAAAATTTGTACACTCTAGCACCCCTCCAAATATAGGCCAAGTGTGTTGGCCGTTTAACTTATTTGTCTAGGAAATTAAGTATATTTGTTCCATGACTTCTTTTATTGCGTTATTATAAAGAAAGATCATTGTACAAAAATGTAATTACATAATTTCAAAACAGTGTAGAAGGGACACTTGGTTTATAACAGAATCGCACATCACGACTTCATCAGCAGCGTTGATTTCTTCGAGTCAGGAAAGTTTGCCCGGCTCTGCTCGATAACTTGGAGGGCATATTGCAGCTGCTCTTCATTTCGAAATCGCTCTGACCGCGTCGCGTCTTGTATCAGGGCAACGCCTCACTCTGTATGGTCGTTGGTCGTTGCTAAAGAGCGGACGATTGCCTGTGCAACCTTGAAGTCATCCCTGTCATCCCTGTCATTCCATGTACCAGGGTCTTCGTTCAGGAATGTATCCGGCATGCCTAGCGTCGCGAACAGTTTTCTGCTTTCCTTTGACACAAAACTGGCGAGCGTTTTTTGTTCCACCGTCGTCAGATCCACGAACGCCCGTTTTGGTGGGTCGTCATCTCCTTCCTTCTCTGTTGAAATTTTCAGAATGGCCTGTTTTGTGGTTGAATCCACCTCTGGATCAAAGAGGCTTAGAAGAATCAAATCCTCCGACAGGTACCATAAGTGGCCGGTCAACTTGCGTGATGTAGCTGCACTGATGTTTCGTTGAGGGTATGTGTGAAGCTGCTGAAGAGGTTGGAGATCGTTTCTAGCTGCGGTGGAAGCAAGAGGTGCCAGAAACCAGGCCTTGAGGTAAATCTTTGCAAGAAAGATGTTAAAATCTCTCAGTCCCTTAGCTTCCCTCGCTGTCAGATGAAACTGAGACCGGAACATCCAAACTTTGAGGCTGTAAATGGCTTTTTCCATCCAGCGAGCAAGATGCATAGGCCCAGGAGCTCGAAACGTCTTCCCACGTGAAGGTGTGCTTCCGAGGAAGATCAGCATAAGGTTGAGTAGCTCTGGATAGTCATCTCGGGGTTGGTGTTCCAACAGCTGCTGCTCACTGAACGCAATAACCTCGTTCCGGACATCGGCGAGCTCTAATACAACGAAGTCGTCCGAGAAGGCGTCCTCGTATCTTTCTTGGTCAATGGATGGCCATTGTGCTTGGAACCGCTTGAACAAGAGGATTTCCAGTGCACTGTTGGGGCCCAAGCAAGCTTGAAAGGCGGCGGCCAAGACCAACTCCAGGATATGGTGTCGACAGGCAAAATGCAGAAGACGCCGGCCCAGTAGCAGCTCGAGAATTACGCAGGCTCCTGACGATCGAGCGATGTTGGAGTTAGTTGTGTCAAAGCGCATGGCACGGATAAAGTTTTCTAGCTCCCACTGGCGAATGGCATTGTACACATCTTGGGCCATAGCTTGGCCGGTCCCATTGGGTATCTTCGGAATCTCCTGCAGCTTCTTCTCTCCCATTGTCGAGACTAGAATAGCCAGCCTATCCACCTTCATATTCCCTGTGAGATCAGGCATGAGCTTGCTATCCCAGTGGACTGTAAGGGGTGTGTCTGGTTTGAACGCCTCTTTGATGCTGGCAGCGGCTGCTTCTCGGTGTTGTTGACGTTGGATGGTCGCCCTGTTCAGAGCAAGCTCTTGTGGGTCTTGTCCAAGGGCTCTGGAAGCCTCGAAGATGATCATCATAGTAGCTCTGTCACTTAAACCATTTCGATCAAGTATAGCTGCCAGTTGGGGTGAAATGACAGGTTTGCGTCCTCGTTTTCTTGGCGGAGAGGCACTACCCGCACTACTTGTGCTGGGACCTGGTTCTTGATACAGATCTTCTGAGTCAATGCTGCTCTCCAGCTCCGTTTTTCCAACAAGGCTTCTTTGTCAAGTTGTGATCGATGACGTCTCCTCATCAGTTTTTCTTCCCTCTCCTTCTGCTGTTGTTGGAGCAGCACCTTGTCAACTCCCCCAGGGAGCCAGGTCGTCCATTCTTCCGCTGAGATTCAAGGAAAAGCTTGTCTTCTTGATTCTTGATGAGCTCCATGGCATAAGCGTGTGCTACGTCAAAAAAGTTCCTCGACTTTGGCTAAGAACGTGGCTTCATTAGCTTGTTGGGTGTCGATTCGACGGCTTTTGTTCTTCTTCAGCCCCTTCCACTCGAAGAAGAGTTGCTCAAGCTTTTTGATCGAATCCTGGCTATGTTTGGTTGGGATTCTGGCAGGAGACCAGAACTCTTCGACTCGCTCGATGGTCCTAGTTGCTGCTGTTCGGATTTCTTCTTTGAGAACAATATGGCGATGCAGGAAGTGGCCAAGAACTTGCTTCCCCGAATGGAGTTTACTTCCTTCGATCCCGTCCGCGGGGCTAACCAGAAAATCGTGGGAGCGCGTTGCCATCATGCATAAAACCTGTAAGCAAAGAAAAGGAAACAGGTCATCGAGGTCAAAAATAGGGGCCAAACTTTGAAGCCCTTGAGCCACCCCTAAATATTATTCAATCTGGCTCATATTTGACTCATCTTAGTTTTTACCAAAATGGAACCACCTGAGAAGGTCAGAGGTAGAACTTTCCAAAATGTCAAAATAAGGGCCACCCTAATATATACAGGGGTTAGACAAAATAATATGAACACCCGCCGATTTCACCGGTTATCTTTACGGACTGCTCAGACACAAAGTAAACGGTCAAATGACTGGCAAACCTATTTAAATGCGTAACAGAGAGTGTATACGTCATGTTATAACCCTCACGTTGTTTTTACAGATCTGAGTGAATTATGAATTAGCAGTTATGAAAGACCTGTCAGACTTCCAAAGAGGGCAAATTGTCGGAGCGCGGATGGCTGGTGCATCGGTGACCAAAACCGCTCAGATGTTCAATGTATCCAGAGGAACTGTCTCTATGGTCATGTCTGCACACCAAAACCATGGAAAGACAAGCACCAACAAATGCAATAGTGGACGCAAGAAGAAGCTGTGTGATCGAGACCGCCGGGTGCTAAAGCGCATTGTGACAAAGAACCATAAGACCACAGCCCCAAAAGTGACTGCAGAGCTTAACCAGCATCTTGCAAGCCCGGTATCGACCAGAACTGTACGTCGCGAGCTCCATGGAGCTGGATACCATGGGAGGGCTGCAATTGCCAAACCCTTCCTTTCGCACATCAACATTGAGCGGCGCAGAAAATGGTGTAATGACCATAAGAATTGGTCAATGGACCGGTGGAAGAATGTAGTCTACTCCGACGAATCCTCCTTTACGCTATTTCCATGTTCCGGTCGAGTTTACGTCTGGAGACAGCCTAAAGATGCTTATGACCCCGACTGCCTGACCCCAACCGTTAAGCATGGAGGCGGATCTGTGATGGTTTGGGCAGCAATAGCGTGGAATACTCTTGGCCCAGCTGTAGTACTGCATGGTAGGGTTAACGCCCAGGTCTATCTGTCAATATTGGCTGACCAGGTCCATCCCATGGTCCAAACGCTGTTTCCCAATGGCGCGCCGTCTTCCAGGATGATAATGCACCAATCCACACCGCTGGGGTCGTTAAAAACTGGTTTGAAGAGCATGTTAGTGAAGTAGAACGCTTGGATTGGCCTCCACAATCCGCGGATCTTAACATTATCGAGCATCTGTGGTGTCAGTTGGAGCAGCAGGTCAGAAGCCGATTCCCACCGCCGGCGTCTTTGGAGGAACTGGAGCAGGGTTTGCTCGAAGAATGGCTCAGGATTCCTCTAGCCACTGTCCAAACGCTGTATGAATCAATTCCCCGACGCATTGCAGCTGTTATTGCCGCTAAAGGAGGACCAACTCCATATTAAGAATAAAAACCGCCATTTATCAAGGTGTTCATATTATTTTGTCCAACCCCTGTATATATATATATATATATATATATATATATATATTATTATTTTTCCATAAATATATATGTTCTTCTATTGTTTAGCTATTTACATCGTTTAATTAGGAAATGTTTAGGAAGGTGTTTGCTTATATCGCTTTCTTCTTCTCTTCATTTTCCTCCTTTATCATATTTCCTTTCTATTTATTCATTTGTGCTGCGCATTTTAATGCTACGTGTACCATTTGTCCTGTTTTAATTTGCAAAAGTTACAGATGAAAAAGACCGTAATATTCGATTTAAGTTAGCCGGAGAGTGAGTTAATTAATGAAATTTGACGTGATTATAAATTTTGTGTACGCTTCTTATACCAATTTTCAGAATTTTTTAGGTGAACTTTTTTCCTGAACTGTACATATATAGGCTTTCTTTGGTTTCGTTTGCTTCCCCCCGAATTGTTCATTCTGACGAATGTCAATCTTTTCGCCCCACCCTAGACCTACATTTTAACGGGGATATACATACATACATACATACATACATACATAAAAGAGAGCGCGAGAGAGAGATCCCTGCTTGGACGCTCTGAGTACCCACTTATCTACCAACCATGGAAAGATGTTTACACGAATTTTTTAGATGAACTTTTTCCAGAATTGTACATATATTGGCTCGCCTTTGCTTTCGATGGTTTCCGGCCGAATTGTTTATTCTGCCGAAGGTCAAGTTTTACACTCCACCTTAGACCTACTTTTAAACGGGGAAATATATATATATATATATAAGAAAGAGGGAGAGAGAGAGAGAGAGAGAGAGAGAGAGAGAGAGCGAGGAGGGAGACAGGTTACCCATTTTATCTACCATTCGTGAAAGGCTGTTTACACTCCATCTTAGACCTACAGTTTAACACGGATCATTAGGTCAACCTGGTTACCAACCGCGGAAGGACGCGCCGCCGCTGGGTCTCGATCCCGACGCATATAATCGTAATATTTTATGGGCGTATAGACATGTGTGTACGTGCCAAAACGAAGTATACACTGTGCCAACTGGCTGATAATGCCTGAAGGCACTGGCTGATTAAGCCGACTGGCTGATTAGGGGCCCTATAACACAACGGCCGCTCGGCTGAAGTCTTAATATGCGCTTGGCTCCTGTCAAGCGAACACCTCTCCTCCTCTCTCTCTCCTCTCTCTTAGGTTAGGTATACCCCTTTGGGGGTGAGGCCGTCCCAACTTATCCCCCAAAGAGGTCTTCCCCAGCGGGAGTTCATTGCAACTTGGGGATAACTCCGCCTCCAATTCCATAACCCCTTGTTGCTCTTGCAGCAACGCCCTCCCCCTTTATGGGGGTGCCTCGCAGCAAAGGGCAGTTGGCACTGGCACTGTGGGGTGCCTTGCAACAAAGGGGGAGGGGTTGGCACTGGCACTGGTGCCTTGCAACACTGATCAACATTTGCAATTGCATTGCACTCTCTCCTTTTGCGCCCATACTACTCCCATCCGCCGCGTTTTGCACCAATTTTGCGATGGGAGAGTAAGGAAATTGCTACCAAAATGGGTAGGATGGATACTGGCGGCGTTGCCTGGCCACGTGTCTTTTTGTGTGAGGACTGCGTAGTGTGTGGCTGTCGTGGGTGGCGTGGATGGCGTGGCTTTTGGTGTGCGGCGGCCTTAATTACAGTAATTAACGATTGCTTGAAGCTTGAGTCGCCATTGATTTTTCGATCAAATAAAAATAAATGTCATTAAAAGAGATTAATAAATTTCGTGGTTTTTAATTTAAAAGAAACAACATAGATAATTCTTCCAGAGAAAAACATTATAATGTTTGATTAACTATTTAGTAAGAAAAGTGCATGAACTGCTGAGAATGACGTTGATTACAATATGACAAATGCACAATGGTAAATTAAATAATTAACAAAAGTAATTTGCGCGATTGAGATGATTTTTTAATTCTTTAACCTCTTTTGGACCACTGGGTCGAATATATACCATTTCCAATACATGCACTCATAACTTAACTCTACAAAAACTTCGGTCGTTAAGAGGTTAAGCTGATGAATGATTAGATGCCTACAAGGGAGGGCTTGCTTAAGAAAGTGTCTGAGATGTCCTTGGCTCTGGTCAAACAATGGAGCGCCTTGTTTGAAGTAGAGATGCGATAAAGGGAAAAGGAATTATTGTGAAGAGGAGAGCGAACGAATTCTTGTCTGCAGGTGTCGTTGAAGAAGTCGTGTCATTAAATATATATACCTTTTAACCTTTCAACCTTTCAAATGTTCCGTGCGATGATTCCTCATTTCACGAAGGTCAAGCTTGTCGCCCCTCCTCTCGAGTTGGCCTGGTGAAGTGGAGAGTTGGTTTCTTGTACTCTCCACCTCACATAGCCAGGTACGCCCGGCTCATCCGAAATTGTTCTGATAATGATGTTTATTGTCAGAAGACAAATCTCATAAAAATGTACAGTAGCCATCAAGGTAATAAACGATACAACTAATTAAGCGATGAATTTAAATATACAGGGTGAGTCAGAAGTCCTGCATCATACGATAATATCATATATTTAAGTATATATGGTTATTTGGCATTTCCTTACAAACATTACGTACAATTCAAAATTAATAGTTATAAAAGATGGTCCCCCTTTTCCTGAGCAGTGTATAATGCTTCGTGCGCTGGTTCTGCCATTCCGAAGAAGGGGTGAGAAATAAACTCAAAATAAATAAATTCTAAATGAAAATCGAATATCAATATCAAATTCACAAATTTACTTAAATATATGATATTATCCTCTAAGGCAGGTCTTCTGACTTATTCTGACGTTATTCCCTGACGAGTTGTACTGCTGAATACACGAAAGACTTTGGAATATTTTTTCCTTTTTCCTTGTGGATTTGCATCATTCATTCATTTCACGTGTTTAAGTTCATCCCATATATATATTATATAATCATATTATACTCTGAGATTAACTGGGTTTTTTTTTTCATTGTTTCGTGTAGGAACTGCCACAGTGATTGTAGTTCTCGAGGACGAGAACGACAACGCTCCGAAATTTGTGAAGAAGGAATGGACAGCGACCGTGAGGGAAAACTTCGGCCAAGAAATCCCCTCAAATGAGACCCTCCTTGAAGTGACGGTCAGTGACCCCGACCTCTCCAATCATTTTGTGTACCGGGTAAGTAAGCACTTCCTTCTCCTCTTTCAGGTATTTTGTTTTATATGCGTACCGTAATGTAATGAACAGGATAATGTACTGTACCTTACTGTAATGAATTTAACCCTTCTTTATGCGGTGTATCGTAAAGAAATTTCATGAATTTGGTTCAACATTAATAAAATTCTTTTAAACTAAATATATCTTTAGTATTACAGAATTAAAGAATTTTAAGGAATATTAAAGAATATACATAAATATAAAATTAATGTAAATTAGCGGCCAAAACTTGTTCAAAACTTAAAGATTTAGAGAAGCGATTTTTTTCACAAAGGTTTACTGCAGAGTAGCCACAAAGTCCCTTTGCAGTGAAATTACAGCATATCTGTATGATGCTCTCGTTTTTCATGCAAAGGGGTTTTGTGGCCACACTGTACTATCTTCGTGTCACATCTTAAATGTAAAGTCTAACAAGTGTTACAAAATGGCTTGTATGGGACGACATCAATGGCAAAAATCTATCGCCTATTTGCAGTTATTTTCTTCTAAATCTAACCTTAGTGCCATCGAACAGAAGGGCAAGAAAGGTGGTTTATCTTAAGTCATTAAATAGTGAGGTACTCGCTAATCTAGCCTAGCCTAACCTAACCTAACCAAGCCTTATATGGAAAAACTATACATGCCTGTCATACACTTTACATTATAGTTCACAACAAATTCTAATTCAAACCCAGGCTTATACACGCCTACAATATGGTATCGTATATGGTACCTTTATTTCATAATTAAATACAAATTATTAATTTATTGTATTAAATAACTACAAAATTGAATCCATCGCTGAGTCATGAAAATTACTTCAAGAGAAGAAATAATGAAAATACAAAAATTAAACGTCTGGAGACTACAAAGTAAGGGGATTTAAGAAAAAGATATTAGCTCATCTCAGAGCTGTCTATTGACAAGCATTGCTGCAGACAAGGAAGACGTATTTAATCTTCATACAAGTTCTGAGTGAAAAACCAATAAGATAAAACCAATAACACAAAAGGATAGGCCTATTCCTTCAAGTATTTAGGCAGAGTGAATTGCCTGTATTAATTAAACTGAATAAACTCCTTGCGTAACCTTATCGCAACCCTATCGCCTACATCGAAAGAGAGGCGCGATAGGCAGCCGCTCGCCCTACAACTAGAAGCTAGGTCCAACGAAATAATAAGGTACGGTATTTTCCTTCTTTACCATTAGGCAACGCTAAATACCGAAGACAAATAAATTTAACATTAACCAAAAAAACTACTTAACGTGGTCTTTTGAAAACCTCCAGAAACACAATTTTTTTAACGAAAAGGCGTAGGATTTTTGCCGTCAACTCAGCATCAAGATCTGATGGAAATTTCCATCGGATGGCCTTGTTAATTGGCAATCAACCCATAACCATATATAATTTTTCATACATTAACTAACCTAACGTAGCGTAACCTAACCTAATCAAGACCAACATATCTTTTTTCTGACAGTAAAATTGTTTCTAGAATTTTTTATAATAACTTCAAATGTTCGGAGGTACAAAAAGTACTTCACAAAAATATTTAACCACCCCCCCCACAACATCTCTGAATTATCGCACACTCGACCTCACTTATACCCAGTTGTCTAAGTAAAGAGTTTTAATGAGTTTTTATTATAAATGACGCCGGAATCAATATTTATATATTGTTATTAAATTAAAATTTAAAAGAGTTTGTCTGTTCAGCATTTGTTAGTTTACAAAGGGATACAAAGGACACCAAACAGCAACAGACCGGCTGGTCCCTACGAGGCCGTCTGTTTAAGAAGAAAGGTTAAAAGATGCAAGAAAATTTAAAGACGAGTGAAAGTTTTAAGGCAAAGCAAAGAAAAGAGGTTGAAAGGAAAGGAAGGAAAGAAACTTGAAGATAGTGTGAAAACTTTAGAGGGAATCCGAGTGAAAATTCTACAATACTTTTATGTACTAATAAATGCTTCTAATGGAAGTTTAAAGCAAGATAAGTGTCTAGTCTCTTTTTAACCCGCTGGCCCCGATGGAAAACGTGCATTATCCATGAGACGCGCACGCCAATATCCCATGGGTAACGTGTGTTATCCAAATACATTTAATTTTTCTACCGCTTTAATATTCTTAGGAGGATATTACTGAGGAATTTCTGAGTCGTAGGAGTTTATTGACTCAAATCTTTCAACCAATCACAAATGAGTATAATTTGTGGGTGGGCTAACATTATAAACATCGTGTCATTTATGCCCTTGAGCAGTGTTTACGGCGTGGTTGACCTGTGTTTGTCATAATTGCTTTTTATACTTATAAACATTCATAATTATAATTAGTGAAATAGATGTTAGTACACTGATTCTGATTACATTCCTACTGAGGAAGAGGATAGTGATTGGCTTAGTGATTTTAGTGACACTAGTGTTGAGAATGAAAGGGAAAATGAGCCTATTCAATTAGGGAAAAACTGGACTCGTGTTCCAAATTTGTTTGAAGACAAAAGGCCATCGGAAAAGCTTCCATTACAGCGCTCTTATTCCGGTGTAAATCCAAATATTGCGTTTGATCATGAAAAAGTAATTGAGCGTTTCAAGTTATTTATTGGTGATGATGTAGTTGCATAGTCGTTAGAGTCATACCATATTTTCCTAAGTCATTTTTTGTGGTTTTGAGAAAAATGAAAAACAGGGTTCTAAATTAAATTACTTATGACTTAGGAAAATATGAATTTTTGCAAATATCACCCTTATAGTTCATCCTACAAGGACGAAATTTGTACCAAAAGATGCGCAATTTTTTTTTACATGACATTAGCAACAAAAACTCAAAAATTTTGTTTTGACGCTGACGAATTATATTGGCCAGTGTGTAAATGATAAGGCAAGACAATTTTTCGAGCAAAATCCTCAACTGAATATACATGTAACATTTATCCACTAAAATGACCGACATTATAAAATTATATCTGAAAAAATATAAAAGTATCCCCTCTCTCTCCATCTCGGATCCGCGAGTGATAGAAAATGCTTAACTAGGTATCAACGGGTTAAAGGACTCAACTGAATTACTTTGAACTACGAGTACGTTGACTGGCAATCCATTCCACAAATTAACTATACGATTGAAGAAAAAATGTTTAGCTTCATTAGAATTTAATTAAAGCAAATCTGATAATTATTAATGACTGTTTAAACTAAAAAATTTTAAGAAATGAAGGGAAAGAAATTTTTTAAAATTATTATTTAAAAAATGGAGATTCCTACACATTTTTTTGTGTTAATCCTCAGGTTTGTAAAGTTGGCGAAGGCAATAAAAAGTTTGAGATATATTTGGTGGTATAATTCCCAGGTTCGAAGGTATTACTTCTATTGTAGGCAGATTTACGCATGAGCGCACTTGGAGTCTCTTTCATTTGGCAACGTTATACCAAAGGCAAGACTCTCCTTTACCTTTTTCTGCTTCGTAAAAACTCTGCATACTTGCATGCGTTTAATTTACAATTTCTTCGTGAAAATACGCCTTCGCTTAATTAAACACTAAATTTTAATGTATTTTAGTCATGGTTCAGTTTCTTATTTGAATATTCTTTACACTCTAAATACACACACACACACACACATTTATATATATATATATAGATATATATATATATATATATAGGGGCCTGTTGACAGTAGGCCCGTCATAATAAAGTAATTGAGTTAATTGAGGAGTTTAAGAAGGGTCACCAATTTGGTCTTTCGCCTAATAAATAATGTATTTAATAAAGGAGATAAAAAGGCGTTGTAGTTTTATTTAATTAGTAAAACTGAAAGAACAATTAATATTAAAAATTTAACGGATTCATATTTTAATTTATACAAACAGAATATTTTAAATTTTAACAAATTTATTTCCTGTGAAAAACCTTTTCCACACACACACACACACATATATATATATATATATATATATATATATTTGATGCAAACCCAAAAGGAAAAACAAAAATGATTCCAAGGTCTTTCGTGTATTCAGAAGTACACCTCGTCAGGGAATGACAAGGTTTACTTCTGAATACACGAAAGGCCTTGGAATAATTTTTCTTCTTCCTTGTGGATTTGCAGCATTCATTCATTTCATGTGTTTAATTGTAAAATTCATCCCACATATATATATATATATATATATATATATATATATATATATATATATATATATATACATACTATATATACACAGGGCGTCCCAAAAAAATGTATACACACTTTAACAGCTGATAGCTCAATTGATGTTTCTTTCTTTCCAAGTTAAACCCATTAGAATTAATAATGGCAGTCAGACTAAGCTTTGAACAAAGGAAATTCATTCTAAAATGCTACTGGAAGTGTGAAAACGCAGTTGAAGTGCAAAGACAGTTTAGGAGGGAGTTTCAAACAGATCCACCAACGCGACTTACCATCACTCGAATTAGAGATAAGTTTGAAGCCGATGGAACTGTTCAGAATGTCCACAAGAAGCGTTCCGGACCACGGACATCGACAAGCCCCACAAAGCAAGAAAGAGTACTGGAAACGTATCACCAAAGTCCAAGAAAATCTGTGCGGCAAGCGAGTCGTGAGGTAGGAATTTCAGAATCGTCTGTCCAACGCATTTTGAAGCGCTGTCAATGGAAAAGTTACATTCCAAGATTAGTCCATGCTATTAATGAAGATGATGATCCGGACCGAAGAGTGGAGTATTGCGAGTGGTACTTGGCACGATGTGGATGTGGATTGGACGAAGGGGTTTCGTAGAATACCCTCCGCGTTCACCAGACCTCACACCACTAGACTTTTTTTTATGGGGATACTTAAAAGACAAAGTCTACGCTATAAAACCTGCAACAGTCGCTGAATTGAGAGCAGCCATTGAACGAGAATGCACACAAATACCAAACTAAATGTTTCGTGATGTTTGCGATTCCATTGCTTCGCGTTATCAGCAGTGCCTGGACCAGAACGGACGTCAGTTTGAAAACAGGCGTTGACAAAACAATTAAATAATGTCTGTAGATTCTATTACATTTTGAAAATGAAATGTATTTTAATAAACACTGCCTTTATAAGTATTTAAAGTGTGTATACATTTTTTTGGGACGCCCTGTATATGTATATATGCAATAAAATAATAGAACAACACGTGATCTTTTTAATAAGCAAGCAACCACAGGGAAAAGGAAACACGAAATCCGAGCGCTTTCGTGATATATTCACATCTTCAGGGACAAAAAAGAAATAGACAGAATTTACCAAGTAAATGAGTTAAATATACAAGCGAAAAATTCCCCAATAGGCAACTCAGTTTAAAAAAACAATAAAACAATCAAAAGATTTTTTCCCAATAAATAACTTAATCTAAAGGCTACTAAATTATTGAATACATAAAAACCATATAAAGGAAATTAGACAATTAACATATACACAAAAAAAAACAATTATTATAACAGTTATTAGAAATAGTATTTAATTAAAACAGGCAATTAAATGGCAAGAATCTAAGGAAACAAAGAAAAGAAAACCTTCTACGAGATAAACGACAAGACTCCTTATACCACAAAAAACGTCTTAGCGTTACCATTTAAAGAAAATTTCTTTGATCTGCTGAAACTGCTGAGGACTTTTAACATAAATATCACGTTCAGAAATTTAGATGTAATTAAGAATTCATTGATTAAAAACTCCCCTTTAAGTGAACAGGGTTGTGTATATAAAATTTCATGCACAATATGTAATAAATTTTACATTGGTCAAACTGGCAAGACGCTTGAGTTACGTATTAAGCAGCATAAATACAGTATAAGAACCGGCCAGGAATGTAACGCCATTTTCATTTATGTACGAGATACTAATCATCCCATTCACTGGAAAAATGCCTCCAAATTAAGTTTCAGTAAATCTATTGTCAGTAGAAATATACTTGAATCGAGTGTGATCAAGAATAATGCGGATTTTGTTCTTAATATTAGCCTTGGGCTTTATATGATAAATTAGACTCGTACATTGTTAGAAAGGTGGTGTATTATTTTGACCGCATTCTTGCCACGTAATTGTTTGCTTTAATTAAATAAATATTATTTTAATAATTAACAATTTTGTGTACATTTTAATTGTATTATTTCTTTTATAGTCTTTATGTACTTGATAGTTTAGTAGACTTTGGAACAGATTATCTATTGGAAAATTTTTTTAGATTGTTTTTAGATATTCGGAATATTCTGGAAGAAGCACGTGACGACGATTGCACCATGTCTTTTGTTTCCTTAGATTCTTGCCACTTAATTGACTGTTTTAATTAAATACTATTTCTAATAACTGTTATAATAATTTTTTTTTGTGTACATGTTAATTGTCTAATTTCCTTTATATAGTTTTAATGTATTCAATAATTTAGTAGCCTTTAAATTAAGTTATCTATTGGGAAAAAATCTTTAGATTGTTTTATTGTTTTTTTAAACTGAGTTGCCTATCGGGGAATTTTTCGCTTGTGTATTTAACTCATTTACTTGTTAAATTCTGTCTATTTCTTTCTTGTCCCTGAAGATGTGAATATATCGCGAAAGCGCTCGGATTTCATGTTTCCTTTTCCTTTTCCCTGTGGTCGTTTGTTTATATATATATATAATATATATTATATATATATATATATATATATATATATATTATATTACGGTGGTCCAAAATCTGGGCTAAAATGTAAAAATAGTTGAAAATGCTCTCCACATGGCTGCTCTTATTCCTTTAGATGTGAAGTGATTTTGTGCAAAATATCTGTCGATTCAGTACATAATAAGAGGTCACTATGATTTTCACATTTTCAATTAATTAATTAATTAGCTAATCATTTTCTACCCGCTTCATTTTTAGAGGACGCGGCAATCACGCCACATTGACTCCGCCCACCTTTCAGAGGATGATACAATTGTTCGATTTCTTGTACAATGCTGTTTGTGAATCAGACAAATCATTTACTCCTGCATCATTTCAAATTTAAACTTGTTGGAGGACGGTTTTAAGTTCGTTCAAACTTCAAGAGCTTAGGAATAGTATCTCGTGTAAGTATTAATTCATATATATTCATTATTAATTCATATATATAATTATTAATTCAAATATATGAAGTATTAATTCATATGTATTATATTTATTCAGTATATATATATATATATATATATATATATATATATATATATATCAACGTAAAGAACGACGCTTGTATAGGAGAACATTCCGCGCAAGATGAGGAGGGAGAACGAACAAATGAAAAAATGAGGTAACCACCCGGGAATCGAACGCGGGATCTTCCGATTGCCGGTCAGATATGATAACCATTACACCATGGTCCTCACTCGATCAGAAGTCGTAATTCTCCTACATACGCGCAGAAACCAATGCCCCGAGGGGGGCACCTCCCGCATGCCGCACCTATATATACATTTCAACTGCAAAGAACACGAGTATAATTAACGTAAAGAACGACGCTTGTATAGGAGAACATTCCGCGCAAGATGAGGAGGGAGAACGAACAAATGAAAAAATGAGGTAACCACCCGGGAATCGAACCCTGGATCTTCCGATTGCCGGTCAGATATGATAACCACTACACCATGGTCCTCACTCGATCAGAAGTCGTAATTCTCCTACATACGCGCAGAAACCAATGCCCCGAGGGGGGCACCTCCCGCATGCCGCACCTATATATACATTTCAACTGCAAAGAACACGCAGTATAATTAACGTAAAGAACGACGCTTGTATAGGAGAACATTCCGCCCGCGCAAGATGAGGAGAACGAACAAATGAGGTTACCTCATTTTTTCATTTGTTCGTTCTCCCTCCTCATCTTGCGCGGAATGTTCTCCTATACAAGCGTCGTTCTTTACGTTAATTATACTGCGTGTTCTTTGCAGTTGAAATGTGTATATATATATATATATATATATATATATATATATATATATATATAATTATGTTATTCATATGCAAATTTATAACCGGTAAGGATGTTGCCATTAAATTAAATGATTAAAATTGTAAGGTATATATCTTATGTCTCTAGAAGTTTAGTTTTTACTTATTCTTAAATATATTTTTTAAAATTTGCCAATCTTCCTACCCATCAACCACTAACCACTGTAACCAATTTTTTTACTTTATTTATTTTGACTTTGCAATTTTTTACTTTAACACTTATATATTTGTGCTTTGGTGCTAAACTGTTAATGCATTATTTTCTCTCATTTTTCAGGTTATGGTTAGAAGTACTCGCTCATCTGCAGAAACGTGGGTTCTAGGAAAGCCCAGCAACAAGTTATCAACTACAAGGCTACCCACATGTGGTGATGTGCTTCGTTTGGTTCAGTTTCACCACCATGAACAGTCCAAGACCTTGAAAGAGAGCTACAACTTGGCCTGCAAAGAGGCCCTGCAAGTATGGCAGAGAGTAAGGCTTCCTACACAGCGAGTCGATTCCTGCGTTAGGAAGCTGTCAAAGCTGTACGAAGAGATCCTTGCGTTGAAGAAAATCCGCAAGACACATTTACAAAGCTGCAGAATGAAAGAGAGCATGTTCCAAGAGATTCTCTCGAGCTTGTCGACGTTGCCTCGAAGGACGCCTTGAAGGTGATAGACAATGAAGAAGACTGCCAATTCCTGATGATGCGAAGAGAAGACGTCTTTTCCTGCAGTATGGCAGGCCCTGACAAGATTAATTTTGCCAAGGAATACAGCAAGAGATGTCGACAGGAGAAAGATGCTGACAAAGCTCGAAGGTACAAAGAAAGAGAGGCTGCATTCCAGGCTGGAGCTGCTGCTCTTCCATCATCCAGCACATCCACTTCATCCTCTGAAGAATTCAACACTGAAGACGATGATTATCGTCCGTCGACTTCGACCGGAAGAGCAGATGTACACTCTCATCCACCGAAACGAAACAATATCTTCACATCACCAGATGTGGTTGCTGCTCTTGATCACATCAACCTTCCCGATCGAGAAGCAGCCTTCGTTGCTGGATCAGTCACTCAAGCCCTGGGCTATGATATTTCTACAATGATTCATTCACCACACAGTTCCATCCGTCGTTCAAGAAGGTAAGCAAGGCAGGAAGCAGTCAAAGAGGAGCAAACTTCGTTTTCTGTCGAAGGACCCCTTCTTCTTCACTGGCATGAGAAACTACTTCCTGACATCGGTGGCGCAAAGGAAACAGCCGAACGAACCGCGGTAATCGTTACGGGAATGGGATGGAAAAACTCCTAGCCGTTCCAAAAATACAACGAGCTACAGGAGAAGAACAGGCCAAGGCTTGCATTTCGAAGATTGATGACTGGAATCTTCGCGGTGAGATCCAAGGTCTCGTATTTGACACAACTTCGTCTAATAATGGCCTTCACAGGGGAGCCTGTACTATGATTGAAAAAGCAGTAGGGAGGGAACTTGTCTGGATCGCTTGTCGACATCATATCCTTGAAGTCGTCTTGTCAAACACCTGCAACGCACTTCTTGGACCCACAGGTGGCCCGGAAATGACTCTCTTTAAACGTTTTCAGAAAAAATGGCCATCACTTAAGAAGGATTCCTTCATGAAGGCTTCAATCAACCTATTTAGAGATCCAAAGATGTTCCAGCTTCGAGAGGAAATGATCCAGTACTTCACAAAGGCACTGGGGTCTAAACAATCGCGTGATGACTATGAGGAATTGCTACGACTCTGCCTTACCTTCCTCGGGTGCCGTGATGAGAAAGAAGTCAAGGTCCGCGCTCCAGGACCAATTCACCATGCTCGCTGGATGGCCAAGGCCATCTACGTCCTCAAAATTTATCTGTTCAAGCATCAACTACAGCTGACAGCACGTGAGACGGAGAATATCACCGAGCTCTCTCTGTTTATCGCCTTCGTCTTCGCATGTTTTTGGAACGAGGCCCCCGTCGGAATCAACGCTCCTTTCAACGATATTCTGCTTCTTAAAATCTTGCAAAAGTACCCAAATCAGACCATTTCCAAAGCAGCATCCACAGCTCTTCAACGGCACCTGTATCTTGGAGAGCATCTAATCGGCCTTGCATGCTTCGATTCCTAGGGTCGATGCCGAGACCAAAGGGAAGATGGTCGTAAACCTCCAACGTAACGAGAATACCACTGTTACTCGTCGATTGAAGCCTGAAGGAAACATTGAAGATTTGAATTTGTATGAAATGGTCACCAAAAGGACCCTGGGAATCTTCAATCTGTTAAAGAAAGAAGGAAGGAAGGCAGCGGAGGATACCTTCCTGAAGATCGATCCCAATTCCTGGACGGAGGATGATTGCCTTTAAGAGTTTCGACGCATCGCGATCAACTAAAAGTTGACAGTGATTCGGCGGAGAGGGGTATCGCCCTTATCAAGGCATATAATACATCTTTAACGAAGGATGAAGAAAAAAACAATTCATCCTCCGATTAGTAGCAAAACATCGCCAAGACTACTCATCGTCCTCGAAGGAGTCAGTGATGAAGCGTTAATCTAAGTAATGATGCATATTATAAACGAATGATAAATGTAATTTTCTATCAAACATATCATTTTTGACCAAATGATGCATTTTTATGTGATAAATCGAAATATGGCTTTAAAATCCAGATTTGACCAATCCTAGCTATTTATATTTGAAGTTGAAGTTTACAAAAAATCAGCAATTTTTGCAAGTATTTTTTTATTGTATGTAACCACATTTTACATACATCACATACAATTAAAGACATTTTGATTGTATTTCAATATTAAAACAAAAATATAGATAGGTTTCTTGAACTTTGCCAAGGATGCCCTGTCTGCCTTGCTCTTGTTCCTGGACATGAGCTCCCTACTGGCCACCTGGCCACTGATGTACGCCTCCCTCCTCTCTTGTGAGTAAACATGTTGTGCTGCTTCAGTTGTCATCCTTACACACCTCTCTACTGACTGTGTGTGTGAGGGCCATGCAGGAACTTCCATTGGTCTATCCAGAAACTCCTTGATTGCAGCAGTGGTGAGGGAGCAGGTCAGAGGAAGCTCAGTCACACCAGAGTTCCAGTCAATAAGCTCCGAGAGTTTTGTGGTATCTGGGTTGATGTCAGGAGTCTTCCTGGGTCTGACACTGCAATCTCCTACCTGTGTGTCCTCATCTCCTTCACCTCTGATTTCCAGCATCCTCTTCAGTGTCTCCCTCCTCTCCTCCTCCACCTCACTGCACAGCATGGCCTGGAGCACAGCCTCAGAGTGTGCATACCAGGCTGATCTCTTCACTGTAGGTATCACTATTCCTATCACCTCCTCCTTCTGACTTTTGAGCAGCTCCAGCTGGTACAGTACATGCCTGGGACCCTCCACCCAGCTGTGATTTAACTTGATGTTGAACCAGTTTGGCATGTAGACTCCCACTATGAATTCCACAATTATCCTCAGATTCTTCAGGTTCCTACCCTTCAGCCCATGTTTGGAAATCCACAATCTGCAGAACCTTAGAGCCGTGGTGACCCACCTACTGTGACAAACTGGCCCAATCTCTAGGAGAGCGCTAGACTCTGAGGTACCTCTCCCGATCTGATGGCAGTGATGATTCTGTAGCCATATGATTGGTCTGTGCTGAGGTCCTTAACTACCTCCTGACTGAGATGGGGTAGAGGAGGACCAACAGTGATCCTCGTGAAGTTTGGGTTGATCTCCAGCTCAGTGGCAGTGTCTAACATCTTACCTAGTGGCCCAGACCACTTGTTGTTGCTCAATGTCTTGCCATCTAGTGCAGTCACCAGGTGTCTGAGACTCAGCTCCCCAGTGTGCAAGTCACGGACAATCCACACCAACTTCCTGCTAAGCTTGGCCTCCACATAATACATTACTCATCCCTCCCAGCCAGTATTCACATTAGTACTGTCACCTCCTATGGCCAAATGGGTCTGGTCTGCTCCTCTCTCTCTTAGCCAGTTCAACAGATGATCAGCAATGACCTCAGCATGACTTTTCTCCTCTGCAGCTTCCTCTGGTACAAAATGCCACAAATATTTCCCACCTGGTTCATTGCACACTGTGTAGTGTTCTTCCTTAATGAGGCCAGGAAACTGCCTGTCACTGCCCTCAGCTTCCATCATCACTTTGGTGTCATCTCTTTTTCCATCAAAGAAGATAAAGGTGATGCCATTTTCCCTAATCTCTTCATCAAACTTCTTGACCAGCTCCTTAGTCAGTCTTTCCTGAGCCCTCCTCACCTTGTTGTTGTCAATCACCAGTGCTGTGTCAAACTCTGTGATAAGACCAGCATCAATCCAGGCAGCAGTGGCAATCTCTGTAGTCTCTCTCAGCCCAGTGTGATGTCTCAAGCTAGCCAGAGCTATGTTGGTGATATCTTCAGTGTTGTATTTCTTCTTCTTAGCCACAGGCAAGGAAGAAGTTGTCGCAGCCTCTGGTATGAAGTCTTCGTCCTCCTCTCTCCTCCCTGCCTCCTCCAGTATATCTCCAGTCTCCTCCAACTCCATCTCCAGCAGTGACTCCTCCCTCAACTCCTCTTCTTTCTTGGCTGACTCCTCTGCTTTCCTCCTCCTCTTCTCCTCGGCCTTCCTTCTCTGCTCCTGTCTCTGCAGCACTGCTTCCTGTCTCCTGGTCTCAGGGTGATCAGCTAGACCCATCTGGTGTGCCCCTACACTGCCCACCTTTTCTGTCTGACCTTTAATGAAAGCAAGCTCCTGCACTGGTATCTTCTGCTCACTTCTAAGCTGCAGTCAATGTGAACCTCACTGTTGCAGACAGAGTTGCACCCAAGCTCACTGCAGCTCCTGATCACACAGTGACAGGTCAGGATGTCCACCAATTTGCCCACTTTCAGCATGAACCTATCTTTGACCTCTAGCTTCACATTCCCAATGGACACCTTCACTGCCTCATCCCACAGTGCCTTCACTTTAGCCCTAATCCTGACCTCAGTGTTGATTACAGGTCCTGTGAATAGAGCGTTTGCCTTTCTCCACTGAGCCAGTAGCCCTTGAACAATGCCGCTGTTAATCAGGTCATTAACTGGGTAATTCCTCCTGTGTTCCTCACTCATCTCTCTCCTCAACAAACCATACCTCAGCAGATCTCTGGCTGTGGGCAGCTCAGCAGGGGGAAGTTCCCTCCCAATCCCCACCAAATGGCTTAGGTGACAACTTGATTTGCTTCGGGTTCTGATTCCTTTCTGACTCATTCTGTGGACTTGTGAACAAAAGAAATGCCATTGAAATTTGGATAGGCCTACTGATTATGATTGCATAAAATTAAATTAATTGAAATTCTTAATATCTTCCTATAAGCTCAGATAAAAGGTTGTGTTGTTATAGGTACAAGACTTAATTATTCAAAGTAATGACAATTTCATATATCTATTATATCAAAATATACAGAAAGTTTGAGTCACACATAACATTTCGAATAATTTCAATTACACAATATTTACATTACAAAGTAATCAAAATTGTCAAAAAGGAGGGAAAACACATGCATTCACAATCAAAACTCCAGCATTTGTGACTATGTGAAACTTAGAAACCATACTGCACACCAAAAATAACCAAAGTTGACCACACATATCAATGGCATATTGATTTTCGATGCTACAATCATAGTTAGGTTATATTTCAAACGTTTATGGTGAAATATAAGTAGGTAAATGGCTTTTTTAAACAACACTAAAGATATTTCTAAGTTTGCTAGATAATATGACATCATTTGAGCATTAGAAGTTTTTGAATTGTTGACTTTACTAAAATTGACACACCCTAATATATATATATATATATATATTATATATATATATATATATATATATATATATATATATATTATATATATATATAATATATATTATATACACACTTTTTAAAATTTATGTTGGTACGTTAAATTTTGTTCGTTTATGGTACAAATATTTAGTAAAAACTACTTTATTCTATTTTTTTGCCTTTCTCGTATTTTCCATGTATAGTATATTTATCTTGTATTATTAATAATGTTAATGACTATTTTTAAGAGCCTCTTAACATCATCTTAACTGGATTCCCTTATGAGGAATAAGATTTTATCGTGCCGTAAACTCTCTTAAAAATGCGGAGATAAAAAGGCTATTTTGTCGTATACAAACATTCAAGATTATAAGTAACGTAGAGTTTTTTTAACTATACACACCCGCCCCTCTGTTTTCCAGTTCTTTATCGAATGAAAGCCCACAAATGATGTTATCAATACAAACTTCAGACGTTGCACTTCTTTATAACGATTTTTACATAATTTTATTAAACCTACTGTAAAAAATAATAAAAAAATATCTATATATTCGTTATAATAAATCATTATATATTCTGGCATATTACAATTCTTTAAATCACCTTTCTACGAATACTGTTCTTTTTGCGAACATGGGTTATGATACTTGTTAAAGCAAAGTTTAATATCAGGCATTTGGATTTGTAAGAATAGGAATTACAAACCATAAAGAGGCTAATTACTGTATTATTTGATAATTTATAATTGCTACCTTTAAAGAGAATCTTGACCTTTTTTCTCTACTTGTGTTTATTTATAAGGGTGATCCAGAGAAATGGGACCCAAAAGAAACCCCTGTAACTCTTAAAGTATAAGTCCTTTTATAAAATCATACGCATCATTCGAAAGAGGATAGTTACAAGTTTGTACAGGATTGTATAGGTTTTGACAATACAAGACAAGATAAGATACAAAAGAAAATAAAAGTGTTAGTTAAAACTAACCCTTCAAGATGACTGCATGGACTGTGGAACAGCTGCGTTTCATAACTGAGCAATATTATGAGCATGGAAGAAGTGTAGTTTCAGCTCAAAGATCTTTCAAGACAAATTTTCAGATGTCAAAATCACCTTCTAAGAAAGTAATCCGTCGGTGTGTCAGAAATTTTTCCCTAACTGGCAGCATTGGAAAAAGAAAACCAACTGGAAGAGTGCGCACAGCAAAGATAGACGAGATCATTAACAGAACTCATGAAATTGTACAGGATAATCCTAACATAAGCATCAGACGTGCTTCTCAGCTGTTAGGAGTTGGATATGGAACAACAACACACCGTATATTCAAGCAAAATTTAATGCTCTTTCCATATAAAATTCAAACAGTGCAACAACTAAACGATGGAGATTTCGCACGAAGACGACAATTCTGTCAATGGATCCAACAGAAGGTAAATGACACCACCAATTTTCTAGCAACTTTGATTATGTCAGACGAAGCCCATTTTCACTTGAATGGAACTGTAAACAAACAAAATTGTCGTTTCTGGGCAACAGAAAATCCATTGAATATTACTGACGTCCCGTTGCATAGTCAGCGTGTAACTGTTTGGTGTGGTCTTACTGCATCTCAGATCATAGGGCCGTACTGTTTCGAGGATTCCACCGGAAACACAGTCACTGTAAATGGTGATCGCTACGAAAAAATGTTGACCGATTTCCTTATTCCTAAATTAAGAGATCTTTGTCTAGAAAACCACTGGTTCCAACAAGACGGAGCTACCTGCCATACCACGAGGAACTGCATGGCAGTTTTGCGTCAAACGTTTCCAGGCGAGTTAATCTCAAGATTTGGAGACGTTGAATGGCCCGCAAGGTCTCCGGATTTTTCTCCCTTAGATTATTATCTCTGGGGATATTTAAAGAGTAGGGTCTACAGAAATAACCCAACGACCTTGCAAGAATTGAAGGCCGCCATCACAAATGAGATACAGGCCATACCACCGCACACTCTTGCAAAAGTGACGCAGAACTTACAAGCGAGAACACTGGAATGCTTGGCAACTAATGGAACACATTTGAAAGGAGTCATTTTTAAAAAATAAATATGTCATAATAAACTTGTAACTCTACTCTTTCGAATGATATATAGTTTTTATGAAAGGAATTAAATATTAAGAATATTTGGCTTTTTTTTATGGGTCCCATTTATCTGGATAACCCAGTATAAGGAGGAAGGAGCTAAAAACAAAAATCGCATTTGAATGTAACAAAGACTGGAATTGTGAGACAAGTAAAATTTTATGTTTTTAGTTAAAGAAAACTTATTCGTTATGAAGATAAGTGGGACGAAATACACATAAAAAATAACTAAATAAATTATGAACAAGGTTAATGAAAATGAATGAAAATGAAAATGAAAAGGTTTATTGGCAGACGATAGTCCATATGACAAGTATTATTAATACAATGACAGTTCACAAACTAAGGATAGAAATATATACACTTGATTAGAAATAATACAGTAATGTCGGAGTTAAGTGGAGTACGGACAGACGTTTTCGTATCAAGAATTCCATAACTTAGAGGATAAACGGCAGTACTCATGGATAGCTTGGATAATAGGGTTGGTCGATTTTTTAATTCTTTGCATTAGACTGTATTGAGCACGTCTTGTTACTTCCGGGAAGCTCGGGTCATTGCCGGTACCAAACACTTGCGAAGCTGAGCATCTCGGGGGTAATTTATGTAAGAGTCTAAAAGACCTGTTGTACGGGGCTCCAATAAACCTTAGCCCACCTGCCCATGGCCTAAACCATTAGAGGTACAGTAAAACTAAACATACCTTACAAAAGAGAATTTAATCCTGCATTTAATGAGAAACAATTAAAACTTGGTGTTCCCGCCATTGGCTTCCAAGACAGCCTGAATTCGCTTTGGGGAGCTTGCCAAAAGTGACGTGAATAGATCTTGATCTTTATGCAAATTTGCTAAAACAGTTTCAATGTGTTCCAAACAAATCGATCTCGTGGTTCCGCAACAACTGTTGCGTTGCTGCCTTAAAGCAAGGGGCCTTATCGTGCAGAAGTGTGACCTGATCGACATCCATAACATTGTTTGGGTTTCTTAGAAAAGGAATGACATGCTGGGATAGAATAATATCACGAAAATACTGTCCATTCCAACTCTGACCATTTGGCTTCAGCACCCACACGAGCTTCTTTGCAGTGAACAAAACAAACACACCAACACAGTCTGGACTTTTTAATAATTCGCGATAATGTTCATTGTCATCGATTTCATCTGGTGTTGTGGCCCACCCTCGATCATTTTGGTAGTTAAGCCGACGTGTTACGTAAACAAAAAATTCATCGGAGACAGCTAAATGCATGAAATCATCCACATCCCAATCTTCAAGATAATGGGCAAACCACATTCTGTCATCGATGTTAAGTTGAGTTTTTCTTGGCTTTGGAAGTTCATGCCAAGGCTTTAAACCTTGCCTATGACGGTACAGTCGAATGATCTCACCACTAACGATCTTTCCTCTCAACACTTCGATCTCTCTAGAAAGTTTAGCACAGCTGTTTTTCCGCTTACGCGTACCGCTTTCAATGATGTCCTTTGTTTCCTGAGAGAGTGGCAAATTTGGGCGCCCAGATTGGGTTGTATCCATTTCACATTTATCCAAAGTTTTATTCCAATTTCTTTTGACGAAGTCCTCACTTCTTCGCAACTTTTTGCCAACCCATGAACGTGTTATAAAGGTGGCTCCAGCATCACGATCTTCCCGAAATGTTATTGCTCGTATGCGATGTATCACACGTTGCCTTTCCGAATCACCAATTAATTGAGAAGCCATTATATTATCACTTTATCAGCTAGAGTAATTTTAATACCTGCAATAAATAAAGAATTTTATATATTTTTATAATCACTAAAAACTATTTCGATATAAGTAAACATGTAAGCTGCAAATGGGGGAGCTAAGGTTTTTTGGAACCCCTTACAGCAAATTTCGGGTTCTGCCAGGACCTTTTTTATAATTCACCCAGAGTTGCTGTCCGTATATATTACTGCAGAAAGTACGAAAGAGAGTGTCTTTAGCTTCACTTGTATAGAACCGAAAGTTCCTTGTAGTTCATATTCGCTTTAGCACACAGGCTTCGAGATTGTTTTCTTATATCCGAGTCATTACTAAAGGAGCTGGTAATAGTTTGACCCAAATACTTAAACTCATGTACTTCCTCAATTACTTCACCATTCACTTTAAACCTGATATCAGCTTTTAGGATGAAACTGCATAATCTTAGTTTTTGTAACATTAAAAAGAATATCATGTTTCTGCGAATACAGTTCGCAGACTTTTAGTAGCCGATCGAGACCTTTAACAGAGGGACTTATTAACACCATTTCATCGGCATAAACTAAGTTATTTATCCTTGTGTTATTTATACAACATCCCATTGGTGCCTCATTAAGTTAATTATTATAGTGGGCCGGCCAAAAATTGAAAAGACCTCTAGAAAAAAGCTTAACGGCGTTGTTTGTTAATCGCAGGCACCCAGCTTAGATAAGTAGTATTGAGGATGCCAAACAAGATATGGGTGGATGCCACTCTCAGTTTTGGGTTTGAAGGTCCCATACAAGGTTACAAATGTAAAATTCTGAAAAATTCCGAATTTTTGCATTTCATTGGTGGCTCTATGTAACAGTGTGTTTGAGGGTATATCATTAGCACATAAAGCATATTTTTGTGATTTTATGAATAATAATTGAATGTAACTATGACTCTGGATGTCTTTATTTCCATTAAAACTACATTTAGCATGATGGGTGAGGTGCGCATGTGCCTACTACTACAATAAACCTTAGCCCCCCTGCCCATGGTCTAAACCATTAGAGGTACAGTAAAACTAAACGTACCTTACAAAAGAGAATTTAATCCTGCATTTAATGAGAAACAATTAAAACTTAGTGTTCCCGCCATTGGCTTCCAAGACAGCCTGAATTCGCTTTGGGTAGCTTGCCAAAAGTGACGTGAATAGATCTTGATCGTTAAGCAAATTTCCTAAAACAGTTTCAATGTGTTGCGTAATTGTATCCTTCGAAAATCGATTCGCTGCAGGTTCTTGAAACAAGAGACATTCAACCTTTTCCTTTATAACTGATCCAATTTGTTCACAGACGTTCAGGTCAGGAGAATTTCCTGGCCATTCTTCATTTCCAAAGAAATCGATCTCGTGGTTCCGCAACAACTGTTGAGTTGCTAATGCCTTAAAGCAAGGGGCCTTATCGTGCAGAAGTGTGACCTGATCGACATCCATAACATTGTTTGGGTTTCTTAGAAAAGGAATGACATGCTGGGATAGAATAATATCACGAAAATACTGTCCATTCCAACTCTGACCATTTGGCTTCAGCACCCACATGAGCTTCTTTGCAGTGAACAAAACAAACACACCAACACAGTCTGAACTTTTTCATAATTCGCGATAATGTTCATTGTCATCGATTTCATCTGGTGTTGTGGCCCACACTCGATCATTTTGGTAGTAAGACCGACGTTTTACGTAAACAAAAAATTCATCGGAGACAGAAAAATGCATGAAATCATCCACATCCCAATCTTCAAGATAATGGGCAAACCACATTCTGTCATCGATGTTAAGTTGAGTTTTTCTTGGTTTTGGAAGTTCATGCCAAGGCTTTAAACCTTGCCTATGACGGTACAGTCGAATGATCTCACCACTAACGATCTTTCCTCTCAACACTTCGATCTCTCTAGAAAGTTTAGCACAGCTGTTTTTCCGCTTACCCGTACCGCTTTCAATGATGTCCTTTGTTTCCTGAGAGAGTGGCAAATTTGGGCGCCCAGATTTGGTTGTATCCATTTCACATTTATCCAAAGTTTTATTCCAATTTCTTTTGACGAAGTCCTCACTTCTTCGCAACTTTTTGCCAACCCATGAACGTGTTATAAAGGTGGCTCCAGCATCACGAGCTTCCCGAAATGTTATTGCTCGTATGCGATCTATCACACGTTGCCTCTCCAAATCACCAATTAATTGAGAAGCCATTATATTATCACTTTATCAGCTAGAGTAATTTTAATACCTGCAATAAATAAAGCATTTTATATATTTTTATAATCACTAAAAACTATTTCGATATAAGTAAACATGTAAGCTGCAAATGGGGAGGGGGGGGCTAATGTTTATTGGAACCCCTTACAATTAATAGCATACTTTCACATGTTGAATATTTTCAGTGCACTGGCTGGCCAGACATTGGTTTGGTATATGCAATTAAAAGAGTGCAGACAGTGCCAGCTGGTAAAATAATAATAATAATAATACTGCTAAAGGATAGGTATGTTTCGAATTGTTTTAATATATCTGTGGCTACTACATACTGCCATTCCCACTTGTCTTTGCAGATAGGGAGCTCATCAGCAATGGACCCTGTATCTGTCATCAAGCGCAAGAGAAAACGTCAGGATGTCAGTGAGGATTGTTGCTTCTTCTGCCAAAGCAGCGCTGGTGACATGCGCACAGCATCAGCAGAAGGAAAAGCAAGAACTATGACTGTGGGCGATGAGAGAAAGAACCTGGGAGATACCTACTATCTTGATGTTTTAGAAAGACTGGAAAATCATTCCAAGGATGATTTCAATGCATTGGAACTCAAGTGGCATAAATCATGCTACTCTTTATTCACCTCTGAAGGCAAACTCAAAAGGCTGCGAAGTCAGCATCAGACCATGGGTGCATTGGCGACCACAAAAAGTGCAGGCTCTCAGGCTTTTCCCCGAAAGCGTAGACGTTCAACACCAGTGATTGACTGGCCCCTCTGCATGTTTTGCCAAAAGAAGACCACAAAGAAACTGCACAGGGTGGAGACAATGGAGAAGTCAGATGACTTGATCCAGCATACCAAACACGACCCTGTCATGAGCATACCGTTGTCAGCGGTGAGTGATGTGATTGCAGTTGAAGGCTGCTATCATCTGGCATGTTTGGTGACATTTGAGAGACATACTAGAAAACAAGCGGTGTCAGAGGAGCAGCAAGGGCCTGAAAATGAGTGCATGACGAAGCTGTGCAAAGACTTGACAGTAAGCCTGTCTCGTGGTCACGTATACGACATGGGAGACGTTTGGGACAGATACGAGAGTATGTGTAATGATACCGGTATTACCGTGAAATACTCCAGGAGAAGAACGTTCTACGAAGATGTTCAAAGGCTGCTTGGATCAGGTATGTACACCCATTTTCAAGGGGCCCGCTGCTGATTTACCCTGGAGAGAGCTCAGATTTCATTATCTCCAAAGCACTGTCTAAGTCTTATGAACAAGGTCCTGTCACCTCTGAGTCAGAGTCTACTGAAGATGAAGATGCTGATGTCCGCATGTGTGCCACTAGCAGCATATTCCAAGATATGGTACACGTGGCTCTGAAGGTTAGACAAGATCTTGAAACTCCTGGACACTCCCTCCGAGACATGGCAAGGTCTTGATCAGGAACATGTTGATCGCGTCATACCCGACAGTCTGTACCTGTTTCTACGATTGCTCTTTGGAAGAATGGATGCTGTTAATGAGGGAAGTGAAGAGGACCAGAAAGTGAAGCAGAGTGTGTGTGTGTAGCATTGCCCAGGACATAGTCTATGCAGTCTCCAACCGACGAAAGTTGACACCAAAGCATGTGGGCTTGGGTCTTACTCTGCACCAAGCCATCCGCTCAGAAGCACTCCTAGAGCTGTTCCACACGGGAAATCACACTATTGGTATCGACACTGTGAGAAGGATAGACACCACCATCGCTCAGAACATCCTGAAGCGGTACGCTGAGAATGGATGTGTCTACATCCCTGACACTATCATCAAAGAGAGAATGATTCACTGCTCTTGTGACAACATAGATGTCTTAGAGTCAACCTTAGACGGGAAGAACACCTTCCACAGCATTCAACTGATGGTATGGCAGAGAGGCCCCCTCCACAGCAGAGTCATGGCCAAAAGGGTGGCAAGCACAAGAGATCGAAATCTATCAAACCTGATGACCTACAGGAGTTCCAAAGGCTGGACCAGGCTACCCTCCCATCTGGCAAGAGGTCATCTCCTCCTGGCTACGAGACTGACATAGACGACTTGTCACATGAGCCTGAGAGGGACCGGGCACGTGCCAAGGACTTGGCCTGGGTGGTGTCACGCATCCATGATGAAGCGATGTCCGTTCCAAGCTGGGAAGCATTCAATGAATCTGTCAGCACTGCGGATCCACCAGTAACGCTTCATGGCCATTTCTGAGTATGTCAGCCAGAAGTACACCATCATCACTGCCGATCAGCCTCTCTACAGCAGGGGTAAGGAACAAGTATGGCAAACTCGAAATTTGCCAACGTGGTCTTGCTCAAGAGAGGCCTCCATATCTGCTTCAACTTTCTGAAAGCCATTGGTCAACACATGGAAAGTGTGGGACTTGATGACTTATGGACAGAGGCAGGTGTGTACGCGGCTAACACCACTGAGACAATGCTGGACGGCAAGGCCTACTACCGAGCTGTGAGAGGTCACCATCTGACGTATGAGGCACTGTGGCGCATCAAGTGGCAGATATTTAAGTCATGGCTGGCTGCAACTGGCAACGGAGATGAGAACGTCAAACAGCTTGTCCTCATTGTTGCTTCGCTTTTCAAAGACAGCTTTCATAGATGAGATGCGCGATGCTGTTGACAACTTCTCAGACGTTTTGGCAGATGAGAAATTCCACAGTCTCATGGAGGAATTCAATGACCAGCACTCTGAAAATCCCAACTTCATGCTGTGGTCATCCTACATGGAAATGGTAGAGATCCTACTGGCCTTCATCAGAGCTCAGAGAGATGGCATGTGGAGTCTCCACATAGAAGCCTTTGCTGCAATGCTGCCTTGGCTAACTATCTATGACCACACAAACTATGCACGTTGGGGGCTGGTCTACTTGGCTGATGTGAGAGGTCTTGAGAAGTCAGCACCAGAAGTTCATGCAGAATTCTGTAATGGGAACTTTGTCGTCAAGAGGACGGCGATGCGCTTCAACCAAGTTCCAGCTGATCAGGCAACCGAATGGATATATCGTACACGCAAGATGCACAATGGTATCATCGGCATCACAAGGAATGACCAAGCAAGTGACAGGGTCTGCATCACATGGTCAGAGCGGTCACACATCTCTCAAGACACAAGATGCCTCTTCAATCTTCAAGATAATGATGGGGAAGCCACCTTCACTCGGGTTGACAGTCTGCCTTCTCGCACTAGGCGTTACGCTCATGATGTCATGAAGCTAGTTCAGCAGTTGAAGCAGTTTGACGTCTTCAGAGTTCACGTGAGTGAAGCAGGAAATACAGATGCCGCCACTAACATCCCACTTGTTTCACTGGCAACCAAAAACACTGCACCCACAGGTGTTGTGGTGAACCTGCTGACAGCTCAGGATCGAGGAAAGCAGCATGTAATCGGCTTCATGAAGGAGAGACTGATTGAACAGATAGTAGGCTTTCATGAAACGATGAAGAAACATCGATCGAAAACCTTCGTTGATGTGTACAAAGCTACAGTTTCCACCAAGCAGAACATGCAGAAGACCATCAAAGCTGACAGAAAGCTACTGCAGCGGCGAAGGCAGGAGGAGAGATGAATTCGACATCGAAGTCTGAGCTGATGAACATCCTGATGGCTCAGCAGACCATAAGCTCAGAGGTTCCAACCTCTGATCTGAAGACCTATGTGATGATAGATGACCATGCACTCATCCAAGCTCTTGGCAAGCCTGGCTGCTGTCGGACATTCGGCGACTATGCTGAAGTGTTCTTCAAGTCCGTGACGAGTTATTTCAATGAACACACAACAAGAGTTGATGTCATCTTTGATCAGTACGCAGGGGAAGGATCGATCAAAGCAGTTACCAGGACAAAGCGTGCAAGCAAGAAGAAACCGATTCGGAAAGTCATTGATGGCCCACAAGTTCCACTGCCTGAAGTGTGGAAAAACTTCATGGCCCTGGATACAAACAAGGATGACCTAGCCTTGTTTCTGTCTAACGTCATCACTGAGAAGGGCAGAGATCTTCAAAAAAGATGTCAGCTGGTGACAGGGGGTGGCTTCTCTGAAGCCACTGAAGTACGGTCAACCAGGCGACATGACGTTCCACTGCATAGCAACCATGAAGAGGCGGACACCAGGCTCATTCTTCACTCATGTGATGCAGCGTCCCAGGGCTATGAACGAATACTGGTAAGGTACAGAGATACTGATGTAATGGTGCTGCTGATTCACTTCGTTTGCACCAAGGTCGCTGAAGTTTGGATGCTGTGCGGAACGGCCAAGAACCGAAAACGCTACCCCGTGCACGCTGTATTCAAGAGTTTGTCGCCCCCAGTCAGGGACAACCTGGTCAGCTTCCACGCTTTGACCGGGTGTGACACAGTCTCGTCCTTCAGTGGTCATGGAAAAAAAAGTGTTGGAAGGTGTTCAGTGACCACCCACTCCTGCTGCACGCCATTGGTCGAGATGGGGATATCGCAGATGTTGAGAAGTTTGTGTCATTTGTATGGCACCCCGGAACAACACATAGTTGATGACTCCAGAGTTCACCTTTTTGGGAAGGCCAAGAAGACTCTGGAAATGCTCCCACCGACAAAGGATGTCCTGGAGCTCCACGCCAAGCGGGCAAACTATCAGGCCAAAATATGGCTCCAGGCTGACAAAGAGCACGTAGATGTTGAAGATCCGGTGGACACTTCAGCCTGGAAGGTGGGAGCCTCCTACCAGTGTGGACAAGACTTCCTCCAATCCCTGAAGCCTCCCTGGAGCTTGTTGCTTGTGTTGCAAAAAAAGTGCAAGACAGCTAGATGCAACTGCTTCAGGAAAAGGATGAAGTGTACGACAGCTTGTGGTTGTGACGACAACGGTTGCTGTAACCCAGCTGGACAGTAGATCTATGTCTCTCTTCCGGGCTGAAATCGAGAGAAGCTGGAATGTGCTGTAAGGAACTAATAACTCTGTTCTTAAGTGATTGCAATCCACACAATTGTGACTGTCAGTGCAGCATTTCGGTGCTGTTCATCAAGAAACGTGAACTTGTAGATGTTACTAGTGTGTAAACTGTATAGTAATGGGGCTATATTTACTGCTTTGTGATTTAGTTTGATAATTCTGTTACTGTGACTACTTAATTCATGCCATCAAACTTATTAGTAGTGATGCACCGGAGGCAGATTTTGGCCGGAGGGCCGGAACCTCCTGCTTAGTGTTTTTTTCCTCCTGCCGGAGGCCGGAGGTTCCGGCCAATTGATTTATTTCAGTATTTATATATATATATGTGTGTGTGTGTGTGTGTGTGTGTGTGTGGTCCATCGTCTCATCTATTTAGGGTTTATATATTATAGTCCTGCTATTTTAAACTATTAAGTCCTTAATAACTTAAATTTTATAAAAGTCGACTTTCTATGCTTTGTGTGTGCTAATTTCTCTAAAAATTCCCATTGAACAGAATATCCTCAGGTTATGAAACTTATGATGTCTTGCTGAATGCTCAGTAAAGTAGCCTCTATCAAATTAATTATTTATACAATCACTGATCACTCATAAAATAAATTATTATTATTATTAGTCACTGAGAACTGAAATATTAATACAGTCACTGATCACTCATAAAATAAATTATTATTACAGTCATCTGAGAACTGAAATATTCGGATAGGTGCAGAAATAAGGTTTTATAGTTCTATAGAATTAAAACTAAAAGTTGTCAGAAGTGAGTTTGGTGTACTTGGCACCTCCGGCCAGAGGCCGGAGTTTAGTGAGACTTCTGGCGGGAGCAGGAGGTTTTCTAAAATGGCCGGAACTGCTGCTCGGCCGGAGCCGGAGCCGGAACTCCGGTGCATCACTACTTATTAGGCACTAATCATGTTGAAATAAATTGTTTTGACAAACAGACTTGCTCAATGTTTTTTTTCGCCAATTAAAATAAAAAATCACAAATTTTTAGCACAATTTCGATCGTGATTAACTTAAATTTGACCTTGAGTTGGTAATTCGGATGGAATAAGCGTGTCATCATACTTCTTTAACACTAAGTGTGGCAAACTGAAACATTTGGTCAAACCATTTGGCTCAGAATGTTTTTTTTTAATTAAAATTAGAAAATATAATTTTTAGCACAGTTTAACCTCGAAAATGATTACCTTCAAAGCCAAAAGCGAGAGTGGCATCCACTTGCATTTTATTCCTCACCCACAGATACATTGATTTAGCATGAGTGCCAGCTATTAACAAAAAACGCCGTTCAAAGTCGATTTTTTAATTTTGGCCGGTATGGGGATAACCTTTCAGTTGGTTTTTAAATAAAAAGTATTCCACTTAATTTTGTGTAATTTTAAGATTTAGAAATAAATCTACTCGAGGTTTTTAAGTTATTTAATACGAGAACTAATATTCCCAAATTTTAATTTTCAGATAATTCAGTCCAGTGGCGCTGGTTGGCAACTCTTTCATGTTGATGCCAAAGGTCGCCTTTGTCGTATTTACGCTACGAATCCTCTTGATTATGAAAATGAACGTCACAGAAAAGGATTTAGATTCAAAATTCAGGTGTCAGACCAGGTAAGATGATTATAATAATAATAATAATAATAATAATTACTCTTTTAGTATAGTATTCTTTCAGCAAATATTTTTGTTTCAAGTTTATGATTTATCTACTTTTATTATTATTATTATTATTATTATTAAATATAGGCCGATATCCAGGGAGGGCCGGAGTAACCACTGGGACCTGTAGGCCCACAACCAAGGTCCTGAGCGTTTTTACTCTTCCAGTTTCTGTATAAAGTTAATTTTTGTGCTGTATTCTTATTATTTATTATCCTCTATCATTTTTATAATTTATTATAAGCTTTAATCAATGATCGATATCTCAATACAAATATATAAAAGCGTCGAATATGAACCACAAAACGTTGTCTCATCTTTATCTTTGAACGTGAGCAGAGTTTGGTGAGGTAAGTCCATAACAACAAAATTTTAAATATATTGAAACCCAAAGTTTAAAATTTATCTGCTAAATTTCAACTACTTACGAACAGCCATTCGTGGGTAAAGAATTATTTAAAATTAATATGGATATACAAGAAGAAGCATTGGAAACATTTCAATCTTTCCGTAATTCTGTCTTTCACTACTCTCCGCTATCGGATATAATTGGATTACTTTATATTCGAATGAAGTACGTTTTAAAAAATTCCACTAACAATTATTTCGCGTACTCTTTCTTTCTTTCATATTTCTGCACTGTCTTTTTTACTTTTTTATTACTATTTTACTCAATTAAATATGAGAGGAAATTACGCAACGTATAAGAATAACTTGAGCGCGCCTTCCGTACACTGAGGGATAAGTTAGTTCAGTTTGGAGTTGTATGGACAGAAATTTTTTAGATTTCCATTATTTATTTTACTTAATTGAACTTTTGTGTTTTGAGACTGCGTCACATTTTTAATTTGCTTGAAGAAATCTTACAAGAGAAACATAAATGTAATAATAAAAATCTTTGACTGATAACCTTTGAAATAACGTATGAATTTTGGTAGCTGCATCTACTTTTACGCAGTCAGATACAAAAATACAGTTTAAGTATATTTTGAGTATAGTTGCGTATATTTCCATGTAGCATCGCGGTTACCAAACATAATCAGTGAGGAAGTCCAGAAACTGGCACAGCCCTCACGCCAACTAAGCGGGCCCATTGCTCTAACCTCTGTATTATTACCAGGATCATCGGGATTCGAACCCCCACCCAAAGCAGCTTCATTTCGCTCATAGAGAAAACGGTGTAATCACTGAGCTATGGATGCTAGTATCACGGTTACCGGGATACATACTGGGATACGGCATCGGGATACATATTTCCATAAGGTATAAGCACGACCCAATGTATTCCGATTTTGGTAACGGTGATTGTACTCCTCACGTTCAGCATTGAAAAAGCTGCAAGAAAATGCATTTTTTAAAGCATTAATTATGCATTTTTTGGGTCATGTATTTTGTAGAATGAAAAATAACTTTTTAAATCGGAGCTTTTTATTTTTTTATTTAAGTATCGATTTACTCTCTCTTCGTTCAGTATCTACAGTTTTTAATAAAACTGCACACTGTGTGAATGGATACAATAAACCACAAACAGTTCAAATTAAATTACATTATGAACATACCATTATTATCTCTATGAAGAAAAATATACTGAAAACAGTTTACATTAAACATTTAAATATATACAGCGCGCATCTCATTTTGTATATTTGTGTGAAACACGAATAAATGTATTGCAACCATATATATATATATATATAAATGATACACACAGAACGTGCATGGAACAAGGAACTCTTCTGGGAAAATTAAATCCACTCACTATAATCCGATTAAGTAATGGTAAATGACAAACACTATAATTTTTTTTCTTTTTCATGATGTTAACCCGACGTGGGCTCGCAAAGAGGCCCCAAAAATATAACGTCGCTCACCAGTTATCGGCAAAGCAGATAGCATTCAGTCCCAAAGCTGGATCCTATCTGCTTTGCAGATAGATGGTGAGGGAAGCTATATTTTTGGGGCCTCTTTGCGAGTGACCCGTTGCCCACGTTGGGCCTAACATCATGAAAAAGGAAAAACTATAGTGTTTGTCATTTACCATTACTTATTCGGACTATAGTGGATTTAATTTTTCCAGAAGAGTTCCTTGTTCCATACACGGTCTGTGTGTATCATGAAAAACCCCCAGGGAACCATTCTGAGTTCAATCCCATATATATATATATATATCTTACACATACTCTTTACCATCTATTTCATTCTCATTAGATTATTTCTTCGTTAAATCTTTATAGAATGGCGTCGGAAAGAAAAGTCGAGCTCAGAAATATAGGCAAATTATTGCGAGATGCAATCTTAATGAGAAAATCAGTGAAGCGTTTGAAAGCTCTTGGAACGATTCCTGAATCTCAGTTTGTAGGTTATAATATTTGTTTTTCGACTCATTAAAAGGACCAATCTCGGAATGCGTGAAGTACTCGAACCAACGGTGGGAAAATATACGAATTCCGATATGGTAATATATGGTTACCAACGCAGAACAGAGAATGTATAATGTAAATACAAATTCCATTATAATTGGATTGCGTTATTATATATATATATATATATATATATATATATATGCGGTATACAGGGTGTCCCAGAAGTCTGAACTCATAGGAAAACTAGACATTATATTTTTAAAGTGAAACAAACACATTTCTAATGTCAGTTTTACATATTTCAGGAAAGAAAATACCCTGATGGTTCAGTATACCAATCAAGAGAAGATGGAACTGGTATTGCTACATGTTTCCGGAAAAAGCCAGAGGGAGGCATGTTCGTGAAATAATTGACATGCCTCCCTCTGGCTTTTTCCAATATCAGTTCCACCTTCTCGTGATTGGTATATTGAGCTATCAGGGTAGTTTCTTTCCTGAAATGTGTAAAACTGACATTACAAATGTTTGTTTCACTTTAAAAATATAATGTCTATTTTGCCTATGAGTCCAGACTTCTGGCACACACTCTCTATTTACCGGTGTATATATATATGCTTGAAGTGTAAGTACATAAATCTCGCTACAAATTAGGAGTAATAAATAATTTTTTGAACAAATTTAGTTCAGTGTCTGTTCCTCCCTGAATTCTCTCACGCCCAGACTGTAATTCATTCAATTTAAAAATTAGGAACTTAGTAAGCGGAGCGTAAGAATAATGATATCCTTCTTTCTATTTTTTCTCCTCCAACGAGAATTAATTAAAGATATATTTATTACAACCGCAGTTGTTCCATGACTCTTAAAAGTGTTCAAGCATATAATGTGTGTACGCGTATGTGTATATGTATACATTAATACTAACTTGAGACTGCGGCTTTATATTTTTTAAGTAAATTACTGTGATAAATAAAGAAATATATATATATATATATATATATATATATATATACACACACACACACACATATATACACACACAGACCGTGCATGGAATAAGGAACTCTTCTGGGAAAATTAAATCCACTATTGTCCGAAAGTAATTACCATTACTTATTCGGACTATAATGGATTTAATTTTCCCAGACCAGAAGAGTTCTTTATTCCATGCACGGTCTGTGTGTATCATATATTATATATATATTTATTTATTTTTATGCAGGAAGGCGGGGCCAAGGGCAAATTCCCCTCCCATGGACGAAAAAGAGAGAGAAAATCAAGGTCCAAGGTTTTCAAGATGCCTGGACACTCTGCGTTTGAAAGATTGAAGGTTATACTGTAGATAGAGGGGAAAGATTGATTGAGGAAGATTGTTCCAGAGTTCATCGGTTGGTTGAGTAGATGAAAGATTGCGTTAGAGAGTTGGACAGAAAAGGGATAGGAATGTGTAGAAAGTTTAGTGCTGCGTGCCCTCCTTAATTAAAGGAAGAGGCGTGCAGTTAGAGAGTTCAGAAGAGCAGTGTCCGTTATAATAGCGATAGTAAAGAGAGAGAGTGAGGGAACATTGCGGCGAAGAGAGAGGAATTGAAGACAGTCAGCAGTAAGAGGCGGGGAATTGATGAGACGAAAAGACTTTGATTCCACCCGGTCAAGTAGAGCTGTGTGGGTTGAGCCATCCCACATATGAGAAACGTACTTCACACATGTGCGAACAAGACCCTTGTACAGAGACAGCAACTGAATTTTAATTTATCTTAATAATGTTTAATAAGAAATTTTGTAATGTTGTTTGGAGTATAATAAACTAATTAAAATTGTATGAAATTAAGATATGTAAAATGAAATTGTTTGAAATATGAAATACTAGTTGGCAACAATTGAAATGGACTGACAGCCGAAGGCATACCCAGACGCCCGTCCTCTGGCGTGGTGTTTAAGTAGGGTCGGTTGGTGCAAAAAAATGTAATTTTGTGATTCTAAAATTTACTTAAGCTCTTTTGTCTCTCCACGATCAACATGTTAATCATAAATTCCCCACTCCCTTTTTTCCCCGTCATGTTCATTGTTTCAATTAAAATAAAAATCAGAAAATAGTGATAAATTGTCGTAATTTCCCCATTCACTCGCTTTGTTCTTTCTAAGTTTCAATAGCGGGTCAGGCTACAAGCTACCCGATTATAAAAGGCAGAGAAATTAGTGGAAAACAGTAGAAACAGTGATAATAACAAAAGAGCAGTGGCGGCTCGTGACTAAAAATTCTAGGGGTGCTGTCTCTAAGATGGGTTGAAATAATTACTGAAATAAAAGGATGAGCATTGAGCAATGAATAAAAGTTTCAAAAGTTATTGAAAAAGTTATTCAGTGAGCTCATCCTTATATTGTTTTTGATTATTTCAATTGTAAATAAAAAATTTAGGGGTGCTGCAGTTCCGCAGTGCCTACCGACGAGCCGCCACTGCAAAAGAGTAAAAAAAAGTAAATAAGAATTAAAGTAATTTCACTACAGGGGGCGAAGAAATTGCACAACCTTAGAGCACACAGCCTCTTACAAGATGTTTTAGAAAGAGAGCATATGTGATCTTTCCAGGAAAGATCATGAGAAAAGGAAATGCCAAGAATGTTAAGGGAAGAGAAAGGATTGAGTTGTGTATTGTTGAAGGTAAGGGGATAGTTGTGTGGTAGACAGATGGAGGAACTGAGTTTTTGAGGCATTCAAATCCACAAGGTTTTCTCTGCCCCAGTCACCTATAGCAGGAATATGAGAGGTCAGGTGTACCATAGCCGTCCTACGCAAATCATGGAGTGACTATTCAGAGGGACGCTATACAAAGTGGTGAAGTGAGGAGTGGAATCATCGGCATAGGAGTGGATAGGCCAGGAAGATCACTGATAAACAAAAGGAAAAGAGTGGGTGATAGGACAGAACCCTGAGGAACACCACTGTTAATAACTTTAGGAGAAGAATAGTGGCTATCTACAACCGCAGCTATAGATCGGCCAGAAAGGAAATTAGATATGAAGGCACGGATGGAAGGATAGAAACCGAAAGAGGGCAGTTTGGAGATTAAAGATTTGTGCCAAACTCTATCAGTAGCTTTTGATATGTCTAGCGCAGTAGGAATAATTTCAGCAAAATCCCGAAAGGACGATGACCAAGAGTCAAGAAGGTTGCCAGTGGAGCGTCAAGAAATCAAAAGAATTGGACGATAGTCGGAGGATTGAGAGCGGTCACCCTTCTTTGGGACAGGCTGAATGAAAACGAACTTTCAGCAGGAAGGAAAATTGCCAGATGAAAGAGAAAGACGAAAGAGTTTGCTTTGGCAGACCGAACACCTTCTTAGAGTTGAGCCCAGATAAGGCAGAAAGAATATCTTTGGAAGAGATTCTAATTTCAGACATAATAAAGTCAGACGGAGAAGGAAATGGAGGAACATCACCAAAATCGTCCAGGGTTGAGTTTGAGGCAAAAGTTTGAGCGAAGAGTTTAGTTTTGTCAGGAGAACAGGCGGCAATTGAGCCGTCAGAATAGAAAAGAGGAGAGAAAGAAGTAGTAAAGTTGTTGGAGAGGTTCTTAGCTAGATGCCAGAAAGAGCGAGAAGAATTAGAATTGGATAGGTTTTCACATTTTTGTCGGATGAAGGAATTTTTGGGGAGTCGAGGAACAGATTTAGCACGATTTAGGCAGAAATATAAGCTAAGTGAACGAGTTGAATGGCGACGGTGCCTTCAAAAGACTCCTCTGTTGCGGATAGCATTAGAACGAGTAAAGTTAAATAAAGTGTTTTTGCATTAGTAGTAGAAATAGAATATGGAATGTACGCCTCCATACCAAAGAGGATCATCTCCGTGATGCGCTCAGCACACTTGGAAGAGCCCCGGTCACGGAAGCAATACTCATTCCATGGGAAATCACAGAAGTACTGCCTAAGGGCCTCCTAGTCGTCGTCCTGGGAGGATCCAAAGGCCGAATTGGATTGATAGGACACGAAACAGATAAGATTATGGTCGGAGGAGCCCAACGGAGAAAAAGTTTGATAGAGTAAGAAGAAGAATGAGAAGATTACTGGGAAAGGTTACGCGAACTAAACCTATATTCACTGGAAAGGAGCAGAGAGAGGTAGGCCCCCTACCTCATTATTTATACTTGGAAAATAACGGAGAAACTAGTCCCTAATCTTACTCGGAACCCCGTAACTCCCCAAACAACGGTGGAAAGTAGAAAAGGAATACTGTGTCGTGTTCCCAAATTAAAGGCGAGAGAGGGAACATCCTTAATCCTGAAAGAAAATAGTTTTGTTGTGAGAGGACCAAAACTGTTTAATCAGCTGCCCAAAGACCTAAGGAACTCGAATGGTGTTGCAGTGGACATCTTCAAAAGAAAATTAGACGCTTGGCTCAGAACAATCCCCGATGAGCAGGGCGTACCTGGCTATGTGAGGTGGAGAGTACAAGAAACCAATTCACTACTTCACCAGGCCAACTCGAGAGGAGGGGCGACAAGCTTGACCTTCGTGAAATGAAGAATCATTGCACGGAACCTTTGAAAGGTTGAAAGGAAAGGAGGTGATAAATAAATCCAGAATGTTGGGCCTATCTACAAGGCGATCGGGGATACGAGGACGGTGCTGTACAATCTGCTCTACGTCATTTAGGATAGAAAATTTGTAAGCTAGTTCACCAGGGTTGTTAGTGAAATAGGAGGAACGCTAAAAGTGGTGGTGAACATTGAAATCCCCTAAAATGGAGATTTCAACAAAAGGAGAGTGGGATAGAATGTATTCCAAAGTGAAGGTGTCAAAAATTTTTGAATAATCAGTAGAATTAGGAGAAAGGTAAACAGCACAGATGTATTTAGTTTGAGATTGGCATGTAAGCCGTAGTCAGAGGGTATAGAATTCGGAGGATTCGAATTGGGAAATACGAGAACAAGTTAGGTCATTGCGTACATATACGTAACATCCACCTTTGGAGTGAAATTGAGTACAGAAAACTTAAGAGGGTACAGAAAAGGGATTATTGTCAGTCGTCCCAGACACCTGATTTTCAGTGAGGAAAAGAAGGTAAGGTTTAGAGAAGAAGAGGTGGTGTTAAACAGATGGAAAATTTGAGGAGAGGCCACGAATTTGCAGAAGCTTATGAAAAGTGAGTCAGGCAGAGGCCGCTGCCCGCGTCTGCGTTCCTGGTATCGGCAGCGCGGAAGCCAGAAGTGGGAACATTTATGGTCCCCTCCCCAGGGGGACTCCGAGGCTCTTGAATTCGATGCTATGTTTGTTTTTTTATTTTTGAACAAAAAATTGTGCAGTATGTAAGATGCATGTACAGTATGTGTAGTGAGGAATAGTGAGAGAGTGTGTTTGAGAGCATGCTGGACTGCTCATTGGGTTGATAAGACAGGTAAAAAATCAAATAAGGAGGACAGTGACAGGAGAAACGTATGTTCCAGCACTCCCTGTCTCTTGCCTAACGTCCCCAACGGAATACTTTCCCGGTTGGTTGGTGTCTCCAGTCTCCTCATACACCTTTCCTTTAAACCTTTCAAATGTTCCGTGCGATGATTCCTCACTTCACGAAGGTCAAGCTTGTCGCCCCTCCTATCGAGTTGGCCTGGTGAAGTAGAGAGTTGTTTTCTTTTGCTCTCCACCACACATAGCCAGGTACAAACGGCTCATCTGCGATTGTTCTGAGCCAGGCGTCTAATCTTCTTTTGAAGATATCCACTGCTACACCACTCGTGTTCCTTCGTTCCTTGGGCAGCTGGTTAAGCAGTTTTGGTCTTCTCCAAACAAAACTATTTTCCTTCAGGGTTAAGGATGTTCCCTGTCTAGCCTTTAATTTGGGAGCACGGCACATTCTTCTTTTTCTACTTTCCACTGTTGTTTGTGGGGTTATAGGGTTCAGAGTAAGATTAAGGGCTATTTCTTCCATTATTTTTCAAAGTGTAAATGATGGTGTACCTCTCTCTTCTTTCCAGTGAATATAAGTTTAATTCACGTAACCTTTCCCAGTAATTTAGTTCTTTGCATCCATTGATCTTGGCTGTGAAGCTTCTCTGAATCCCTTCTAGCTGATTAATGTTTTCTTTTTTATATGAGGATGTTAGGACCAAGCAGTATTCCAATTTGGATATGATCAGTGTTTTCAAGAGAGGAATCATTATATTCCTATCCCTTCGTTTAAAAGTTCTTAGTATCTGTACAGTTATTCTTTTTGCTCTGTTTACTGCTATCTTATTTTGTGTTTCAAATTTCGCTTCATCAGTCATTACAACACCTAAATATTTTGCTTTAGAATTTCTCTGAATTTCCTGTCCATTTAGGGTGTAGTATTCCATGGATTTTAGGTCCACCCTTTTTCCGTACCTTAACAGTTGAAATTTCAGTGTAAAATTTCATATTGTTGCCTTCCGACCAATTGTAGATTCTGTTTATGTCTGTTTGTAGGGATCCTATATCCTCTGAGTTTCTTATTTTTTTACAGCTCTTTGTGTCATCGGCAAAGGATGTTACTGTGCTGTCACTGGTAACGTCTTCATCTATGTCAGTTAGCATGATTATGAAAATTAATGGAGCTAGTACTGTTCCTTGTGGTACTGAGCTAAGGACCTCTGATTCTGATGAAGATATTCCTTGAACTGTAACGACTTGCTGCCGCTTACTAAGGAAATTATATATCCATTTTCCTACTTTTCCTGTTATTTCCATATATTTCAGTTTATGTGCTATGATTCCATGGTTACACTTGTCAAACGCCTTGGCAGAGTCTGTATATATTACATCATAGTTTTCATCACTTTCAAGTGCATCAATAATGTTGTCGTAGTGTCCATTAGTTGTGAAAGGTATGATGTATCTGACCGGAATCCATGTTGGTTATCATTTAATTTTTTCTGAGTTTCCAAAACGTCATAGATTTTTTCTGTAACTATTCTTTCAAATATTTTGGTGAGGTGAGATGTAAGGGACACTGGCCTATAGTTTTTGGCCTCGGAGCGATCTCCTTTATATATTGGAACTATGTTCGCTCTCTTCAGGATGCTCGGTATTTCTCCCGTGTCGAGTGATCGTCTCCATATCCAATATAGGGGCCTCAGCGATTGCATTCTTGCAGTTTTTGATCAGTGTGGCATTCCATTTGTCCGGTCCTGTCGCAGAATGTGCTTTTAGTTTCCCTATAGCTTGTGTAATATTATCTGTTTTCGAGTCGAAGTCCGTTATACTTTCCCCTTGTAGTTCTTCAAAGAATGCGTTTCTATCGCATATCAATTTATCAGTTTTGGGGATACTGAAAGATGATTCATACTGAGCACTTAATATTTCAGATATCTCTGTTAGATTATCAGATAAAGCATTCTCTTCATTTTTCAAAGGTTCAATTGTCGCGTGATTTTTCGACTTCATTTTTTAAAAATTATAGAAGTACTTTGAGTTGACCTTTATCGCTTCTATAGTGTCGTCGTCTTCTTTCTCTGTCTGCTTCTCAATTAAGTCCTGTACGACGCAATCGATACCCTGCAGTTTATTGTTTAATATTTTTCTGATGTCGTTTTCTTTGCAGTTACTCTTTTTTTCTTGCGGAACATTGACCTCTTTTGTCTCTCGAACCTACTTCTCTTTCCTCTTTGTTGCATTTTTGGGACATGTCTTTCCACAACTTCCAGCGTCTTCTCCTCTAAGGTAATTAGCATCTCTTCTGTTGTCTTCCTGAAAGATGATTTTCCAGTCTATTGCTTCCATGCTGGATGCAACACCTTCCCAGTTTATGTCTTTGGAGTAAAAATTAAAAATTTCGAATTTACTTCTTTCTATAGTGTGTGTGTTCTTTCCTTTCCTGTTGCTTTTATATTGGTTATTTCAATGAGGTTGTGAGCAGATATTATAGTATATTATAGGATATATATATGAGCTAATAAGATGGGTGCATTCAAACAAGGAGGATACACAGGAGATTGTAGACACCAATCGACCAGGGAAGTACTCTCGGGGGGACGTTAGACAGAAGATAGGGAGTGCTGGTAGACAGAAGATAGGGAGTGCTGGAACTTCCGTTTCTCCTGTCACTGTAATCCTTAACTGATCTTTTTCCGTGTCTCATCTACCCTGTCAGCAATACAGCATGCTCTCAAACACACACTTCTCTCCCTATTCCTCACTACATATACATGCATCTTACACACTACATAATCTTTTCAAAATTAAAAAACACACACACACACACACACACACACACACACACACACACACCATTCCCAAAATCTGAGGAAACAAAAAAGTTGAACTATAAACAATTCGCCAGATTTGATTTTTAAAATGATTTGCATCGTAGTTAGGCATTGCATAATTTTTCAGAAAACCGAGAAACAAGAATGGTAGCTCATATATTTAATGTAATAGACTTCATTTAGTAAAGGTTTATGACGACGACGTAAAACTAAACAGATAGTAGTTCTCGAATCTTCGAACAATCATTCAACCCACAAAAACTATCCAGTAAGAGATTTATCGCTTGTCTGAATACAAACAATAGGAAGATAAGTAAAATAATAAAATATAAAGAAGCCCTTAATTTGCAATTCCCTCCTGAATCAAATTCTATTAAAAAGCGAAACTATAATTTTCTTCCGTAATGAGAAAATGTCTATCATTAAAAACTTTGACTAATTTTGTTTCTTTTCTTAAAATATTAAACTCCAACTTTGGAAATAATGATGCAAAATAAGAAGGTCAACAAAGTATTTAGAAAATTCCTCGCTTCTAAAACTTTTCAGTTTATAAGACATTAAAAATATCATTGTTTTCTAATAAAATAAACATCACCGAAGCCTTGAAATTGGGGAAGATTTTTCTAACAGAAATTAATTGTTATATATATATATATATATATATATATATATATATATATATATATATATATATATATATATATATATATATATATATATATATATATATATATATACATATACAGGGCGTCCCAAAAAAATGTATACACACTTTAACAGCTGATAGCTCAATTGATGTTTCTTTCTTTCCAAGTTAAACCCATTAGAATTAATAATGGCAGTCAGACTAAGCTTTGAACAAAGGAAATTCATTCTAAAATGCTACTGGAAGTGTGAAAACGCAGTTGAAGTGCAAAGACAGTTTAGGAGGGAGTTTCAAACAGATCCACCAACGCGACTTACCATCACTCGAATTAGAGATAAGTTTGAAGCCGATGGAACTGTTCAGAATGTCCACAAGAAGCGTTCCGGAAGACCACGGACATCGACAAGCCCCACAAAGCAAGAAAGAGTACTAGAAACGTATCACCAAAGTCCAAGAAAATCTGTGCGGCAAGCGAGTCGTGAGGTAGGAATTTCAGAATCGTCTGTCCAACGCATTTTGAAGCGCTGTCAATGGAAAAGTTACATTCCAAGATTAGTCCATGCTATTAATGAAGATGATCCGGACCGAAGAGTGGAGTATTGCGAGTGGTACTTGGCACGATGTGGATGTGGATTGGACGAAGGGGTTTCGTAGAATACCCTCCGCGTTCACCAGACCTCACACCACTAGACTTTTTTTATGGGGATACTTAAAAGACAAAGTCTACGCTATAAAACCTGCAACAGTCGCTGAATTGAGAGCAGCCATTGAACGAGAATGCACACAAATACCAAACGAAATGTTTCGTGATGTTTGCGATTCCATTGCTTCGCGTTATCAGCAGTGCCTGGACCAGAACGGACGTCAGTTTGAAAACAGGCGTTGACAAAACAATTAAATAATGTCTGTAGATTCTATTACATTTTGAAAATGAAATGTATTTTAATAAACACTGCCTTTATAAGTATTTAAAGTGTGTATACATTTTTTTGGGACGCCCTGTACAGAACCCGAGAGAATAAATTGAGAACATTCAGTACACTCACATTTATGATTTGGGAGCGCATTTGATTCCTGCGTGAGGGTTTTATGAAGACTGCTACCAACTGTTCGGATTTGCCCAAGGAGAATTGTTGTTAATTCCTGGTTTAACCTTCGTACCAAGATTGCATAACAGAGGGGACCTACAACTTAATGTCGAGTCCTAACCACGGGCCACTACATTATTTGAACGCAGTGGATGGTCACTCCTCCAACTACTTTCCAGATCCTATGTTGCTTGCCAAAGATTCTTTTAGGAATGGAAAGAGGAAGTGAGGAGGAGGAAGAATATAGTTCATGAGGAGGAGGAAGAATAGAGTAGTTCATGCATTAAAGTGGGTAATGTTAGATTCTTTAAAAAATTAAAAAACATTCCATTGAAAAATTCCCAATTATTTTTATTATTTTCTGACATTTTAGTTCTGTTAATATACGATAACAAATAAAAGCGAGTAAAAGGCGTGGACAAAGAATAATATAACAAAGGCACGCGTGAAAATAGATAAAAGGTGAAGTAATTTTGGGCCAATTTGTTTCCTCTTCAGGTCCAGAAGTCAATTTAAAAAGTAATATGTCTCTAAAGAGGAAAAGAAAAGCAGCCAATGAACAATTCGTTTCGAAATTATTTACACGTCAACCTATTTTAATTTTCTTTGGGGATTTTGTCATAAATTATTTGCCAGTGTGTAGGTATCAGTATTACACACACACACATACACACACACACACACCTCTATATATATATATATATATATTTAAATTATTTCAAGAAAGTAACATGTGAAAATATTTATGATGAATAAAACCACGAAGGAAAGGAAACACAGAATGGTGCTCAAGCGCTTTCGTTTAATGACATCCTCAGGAACACTGAAGATGTTATTAGACGAAAGCGCTTGAGCACCATTCATCATATATATATATATATATATATATATATATATATATATATATATATAAACAATTTGTTTATTTTTGTATTTCAGACGATTCGACAAATCTTTTGTCATCATCATTGAATTATAAACCTTAAAACCTTAAAACAAAATAAGAATAAATAATTAACTAAAATTACATCAATACAAAAAGGGAATTAAAATCTTTAAAATTAAATTAAATTAAAATTACTTCAACTGGTAAATACACAATAATTACGTCAACCTCCGTATTCGGCAGATACTGAGAGAAAACTGTATGAATGTCAGTTACATTGAAGGGTAGAATATATCTATGAAAGTAGGTTGGTTAGTTAGTTAGAAGAGCTGTAATTTATAAGATGAACTGTTGTTGTTAATGCAGCATTTGTTTCTATAGTATAGATGTACAAAGATTCGAAAATTCGGAGTTCTGTGAGGTTGTTAGTTCTTGTTAAAATTTCAAACCGAGTTTTGTAAAGGGGATGGTTGTTATCATTACTATCTAATATACTATTTCAGAGAGAGAAAAAGTGAAGCATTCTGTTTTCGGAACGCCAGCAGAGCTTCCTAGCAACCAACTACCAACTTGTGAGGATGTATTCAAGGCTTATCTCAAACATAAGCTCATTACTGCAACATTTAGCACTCAGAAATACGCTGAAATTATTGCGGAAAAAGTTAATGATATATATAGCGTGCTTCCATTCCAACAATCGACTTCAAAAGCATCGTAATTAAGGTAAAGAAATTAATTGAGAAGAGACAAGAACTTAGAAAATATTCCATGAGTAAAAGATCTTCCAGCACTTATCAAAGTAAATATGATTCCTTCAGAAATTTATCTGACATATGTTGCTGCAAGTGCGATGCTTCCGGTTCTCGTAAAAGAAGTGAGTGCAAATGCGCTAAGAGGAGAAAATCCCGAATGATGAATGGGAGTTCTGGATTGATCAACATACTGAACGAAAAATTATTATAGATAAGTTGGACAAAGTGAAAACTTCAAAACTACAACAAATGGAAAACAGAAAGCATAAAAGAGAATTATTTAAAGATAAACAAAAGAGTTTTTTCCAGGAAATGCAGTTGAATCCTTGTGGTATTGGTGACATCAGCCCTGAAAGTGAAAAAGGTCATCAAAATGAAGATTTCGAATTGAGCGAGTACGAGATTGATACAGAAGCCAACTCTTCTCAAAATCGACACCAATATCCAGAATTATGGAAGGCGGTTGATCGATGCAAAATAAGCAACCGTGATGCTTGTTTAATTGCTAATGCTATCTTAAAAGATCTTAATCTATTATCTGAAAATACTACGATTGATCTCAGTAAACTACGTTGTCAAAGAACCTTGTGGAGCATAGAAAGAAAGAAGCATGAAGAACAGAATAAAGGAACAGTTTGCCTTGGATTTGATGGAAAAATTTATAAAACTCTTTCAAAAGTGGGAGAATGCCAGCGGACTTTGAATGAAGACCACTACGTGTTAGTTTCATTTCCAGGAAACGAATATATTGACCATGTTGCTCCTAAAAGTGGAAGGGCAAGTGATATTGCTAAAGAAATTATATCAGTAATTACTGACACCAACCCTGCATCGACTTTAAAAGCAGTAGTTTGTGATACAACTAATGTAAATACAGGTAAATCAAATGGAGTAATTAGAAAACTAGAGCTGACATTGGGAAGACCATTACAATGGTTTATTTGCTTACTTCACACTAATAAGTTTCCTTTGAGAAAATACCTGGAAGTTCTCGACGGGCAAACGACAGGACCTAGAAGTTCACAGGGCAAAATCGATGTTATTTTATTTATTTTGATTGGGTTCAGAATCCCAGCTCAGCCTTGAGCGGCCAAGCTCTGAGGGGCTACTTTAACTTATAGCCTAAGTTAAGCTACACTAAAACAAATTTACTGGACTTGGAGGTCCTATTAGGTCCTACCTCAGGGTTGATGAATCGATGTGGGCCTACTTTAGGCCTCAGTTGCATAAAATTAAGAAAAACAAAACAAAAGTGGCACTGTTTATGATCTTCTTTCGAAACCTTGCAACACCAACACAACCTGCACCATTGCACGATGCAACACTCTTGTATCTAAACAACCAAACTGAATTGCAAGAGAGCTCTCCATAAAATCACGCCCTGTAAGTACCGCCATTCAACAAACGAATAGAAAGGACGCGCCAGTGCCTCCAAAAAAATGAAGCCACAAGCGTGCCCAAACAATGATGCCACAAGAGCCCAAAAATGCTAGCTCTAAATTAAGTGAATTTTTCACTAACGTTACAATTATGAGATGGATATATATATACCTTAACTTAATATATACAAGCAAGGCTGCATCAATCAGCTTAGTCATCATATCGCCTTTGGACAACAATGGCTCTTCCTCTTCTAGATTTTCTAACAATCGGCAAAGATCTGAACTTTGATCCAAGAACAGACCAATCGCAAAATTTCCACCTATTGCTGGAAAAGTGATGGACTTACCAGAAGAAGTGCTAGCAGATCTCCGCAGTGACCAGCAATACCTCCATAAGGCGTGTTTGTCAATTCAAAACGGTCATGAGAGAGGTCCAGCTATCAAATTGTTAGAAACTGCTCAACCTGCGTCTCTCAATAATGCACGGTGGCTGACAAAAGCAAATCGTCTCTTACGTTATTACATGTCGCACGAAAATCCATCAGAGACACCTCAAAGGATTGCTCATTTTATGCCGAACTTCTATGCTTATGCATGGTTCTATATCAAAGCAAACTGGTCTTGCCAGGATGGAGCCAAAAACCATTTCTTCATGATTGAGCTCTATCAAAAACTATATACAATCGACCAAGGCATTTTATTCGTCCTGTGTTCGGGGGCGGATTAACTGTACTTGGGGCCTGAGGCTAATTTTATTTTGGGGGCCCCTTTCTATCGATTTTTATTAACAATACATATACATGTACAGTACATAGTACATTTACACGAATTATAAGCACACCGGACAAAAAATTAGTCACCCCTCTCAGAATGTACCTAATAACGTGTGACGGCGCCTCTGGCCTTGATAACCGCACGAATCCGGCGAGGCAGAGACTCTACGAGGTTGTGCATGTACTGAACATCGATTTGCTGCCACTCGTTCATCAGCCGGTCCCGAAGTTCCACCAGAGTCCGTGGGTGTCTATTCCTGCGCTTCACTTTCTGTTTCCAGCCTGAACAACACCTTCGACGCATTCAGGATTAAAGGCTTCATTGGACCTGCGATGTACTCGTCGCCTCCCATCATCGGAGAACAAACAAAAACGGGACTCATCGGACCAAATTACACGTTTCAAATCTGCCGCAGTCCAGTTTTTGTGCCTCTGAGCCCATTTATAACGTGCCAATTTGTGACTTGCTGTTAACAGCGGCCTCTTCCGTGGTACCCTGCTCCAGATGTCCATCGCATGCAGTTCTCGTCGCAATGTCCGTTCGGAAATTGGTCGCTGGAGAACCTCATTGGTTTCTTGGAGCAATTGTTCTCTGGCTTGAAAACGATTTGCAGTTACTAGACGAGAAACATGGCGGCGGCCCCTATTGTCGAGAATTGTTTTCCGGCCACAGTTACGCCGTCGATTGTCAGTTGATTGCGAACTACACCACTCTTTGTAAATTCGCTGGACAGTACGCGTTGACACCAACAAATTGGGCTACTTCAGACATTTTGTGTCCGTGGGCTCTGCCAAACACGATGGCTCCTTTTTGCCACTGAGTAACGTCTGCCTCACGACCCATTTTGCAGACTATATCCACACCACTTTGTTCTTCACCACCTCACGAAACAGATCTGATCCTGTGTGCTACGTCTCCGCTACTTGTCACTTACCAATGCTACATCAGCGCCCTCTGTGTGACCTTGAACTTCCTACTATCGGTGCTATTAGGGGTGACTAATTTTTTGTCCGGTGTGCTTATGTATGGTGCGTGCTTAGGTTAATTGAGAAACAAACTTAAAAGAACCTTAACACAGTGTATTTTGCCGTTTGCTAAAACCAAACAGTATTAAACAAACTTTACTTTAGGGCCTATAGAATCTAAAATAAAACAGGGAATTTGTCAGTTTGTGTACTCTGTCATATTTAATCAAAGAAGTTTTATATCATCGAAACTCAGTTGAATGGGGGCCCCCTCAAGCATAGGGGCCTGAGGCTTCAGCCACAATTGCCTCAATGATAATCCGCCCCTGCCTTTGTTACAAAACAACTATTACTTTTGTCATCCTGAAAATATCTTTTTATCTGCTGTCGCTGATAAGAATAAGAATATTTGGAAGCTAGCAGTCGAAAAAGTGCTACGAGCGAAAAGGAGTGTTATACCGGATGAAATTCGAATGTTTGACAAGAAATACATCAGGCTTAAATTCTCAGCTTCGACCCACATGGATATGATTGATTGGAACGAAATGGATATTACTGTTCTTTCCTTACTCTCTGATGTTATAAGTAGCACTGATGACTGCCAAAAACCCATAGTTCTTGACACATACCCGTGTCACTCCCAGGCAGTTGAAAGAAATGTGAAGGAAATCTTCTGTGCAAGTGAAAAAGTCTACGGACACGCCCGCCATGGAATGGTTATTCTCAGCAAGAAATCTCGGCTAGAGAATCCAAAAAGGGAAACAAAGTCAGATTTTAAATGAATCAACAAGAGGATAGCAGTTACACTTCATATAATTTAGTGATGAACACATGTTTTAGATATAAAAGGAAATATTGCTATAATTTTTAACCAAACTAAATTTGCTTCAAAATTTTGGCTTTTCTTCAAAATTGAGGTCAAAATTGCGAGAATGCACATATTCATAGGCTATAAAAGTTGATGTTTTTATGATAGGTGGGTACTAGAGCACCTTTTCAGCCATGTTGCATACTGAAAACTTGAGTTCGATATATTTTCGCCCCGCCCTAACTGGTACATGTCTGTGCTGAACATAACATCTGTTGAAAATATGTCAAAAACTTTGTGACTTATTTCTGTAAAATTGTCAGGAATCTGCTTCATGTGATAAAAGCAGGCATTTCCATCCTCAATAACCAAGGTTTTATCAGTAGATGGAACATTTTCATCCTCAACGCCCTGTTATATAGTGAAGTGCCTTCGATTTGTCTGTCCCTGACATAAAACCATTGTCTGTGCCAATGCTGTAAGGAACGGATGTGAGAGCAGGCCCGTAGCTAGGGGCGTGCGATGGGGGCGTACGCCCCCCCCCTCCCCACGGGGCCGTGGGGGTCCGTCTAATGGAACCAACAGATCACTAAACAAACACTAAAACATTACACAAGCATGGTCATATAAAAATTAAATATAAGGTATAACTTCATATTTCATACGATCTGTTTCATTCATATATTACAGAGTAAAATAAACGTCTCAGAATGTTTGTTTTTGCCTTAAAATGTCTTAAAATTCACAAAAAACACGTTTCACGTCATTTCAGACTGATTTTCTTTGCAACTGACTTCAGAAGCCAGGAAATGCAGTCTCAGACAACCTAAATTTCCACATTTTCCCAGAGGATCACGCCCCTGGACCACACTAGGAACTCGCGCCTTCGGCCCTCGTTTGCACCCCCCCATTAAAGAATCCTGGCTACGGGTCTGGAGGGTTATTGCATTAGTTGTCTCATGTCACCTTTGGAATCTTTATCTTGGGATTTCACTAATAATTGAAAGGGAATGTTTCCCTGCTCTTTATACTCAGTAACTTTATTCTTTCCAGTTTTAACTCTAACTTTTTTCGTCATGCCTCCCATGGTTTTAAGCTTGAGCTGTTTAACGTTAAAAAAAAACAATTTTTCTCTAGTCTTTCTCTTATGAACTTTTCTTTTTCTACACGTCCAGCTTCCTCAGCCTTTACACATCTGTTTGTATCTCTGTCGTTGTTGGATTTTCAGAGGATATAGCGTATAGTTTTTCTTTGTATTCGACACTAAAGGGATTCATGAAACTTTCAACAGCTTCTTTGGTTTGTGCAACACACGCTTCACTCTTCAGTATTCCTGAAATGCGCAGATCAACGTGTTTCTCACCTTTCTCTGAATCTGTTGACATATCTTCCATATTAGATGGAGCACGAACATAATTTCACCTTTCATACGTTGTTTTCGCTCATCTTTGGTAGGAGCCATAGTGGCTGAGAATACCAGAGAGACCTGCTGAGTTCTCACCTGCTCTGCCATATGACTTTCCAAGTGGCATGAATGTTTCCTTAATTGTTATGGCTACAGGACAGCGATTTCCGAGGATGAACGATCTAGCAACGCTAATTCCACCGCGCTCTAATAGTATGACTGCCCCTGGATGTGACTATGTGATATGTACAATGAAAATGGAGAGAAACGTGAGATAATGTGCATAATTTTGGCCACCAAAGCTGAAAAAAAGTCAGGCATTTGTTCCATGCAATATGTGTACAGTAAGAAGTCATTTGTTTTTACGGCCTTGATCAGTGTTAGTGCCTGCCAAATACTTCTCAAGTAGTTATCTCTCCATGCATTCTAACATTGTTTTATGGCAATATATGGTATTATCGTAGTACTTGCCTCACATAGCTCCATGAAGAGACCCAGATGCTATAAGTCCTGACTCTAAGAACATCAGAAGCCAGATCCATACATTTTCTCCCCAATTATTTTAAAATATGTATATATGAAATGGAATGTTCCTATTAGAACTATGTGGTCCTTGTACTTTGTAGGATTGTTCCATGGAAGAGAGTACTTTCATGCATACACCAAGACCAAAATTAATGTAGTTATCACATATTTTTGTCCAACCTTTTTTGATTCCTCCTCAGCATATGTCTGGTAATCAGTGATGGGATGGATAATGACTGAATTATTTTGGAGAATCTTCAGTCTTCGAGATAAATCCAGCCCAACTAGGAGTCTCTTGACCTTGCTGGTTACTCTTGCACCGTGCAAATATCTAAATTAAATTGACAATATGAGCAGTGTTCATGGCAGTCTCATTTCCAGGATAAGAATGGTGTTTTGCATTCAATCGTGGGCTTTTACTTCGACTTACGAGCACTCTGGAAGAACCTCTGATTGTTGAATGTTCAATGATCGTTTACGAGTTCCTTCAATGGATGACACTTCTAGTTTTGTTCCACCATGCTCTCCATCAGGAGCATCAGTTTCCTGTCGCATGATTCCATGAGCTGTATGCATTGAATCTATCCCAGTAAGTGTAACAACTGATCAAAGTTATCGAAGTCTGAATGAAACACAAAGGGCGCATCTAGATTTCTGATAATTTCTTTGGATAATAAAGGAGATGTCTGCTCCAGAGCATTGGCAACAGCAGTCTCAAGTTCAAGTGAGAAAGAATAATTTTCCCGAGTGTCGCAGTCGGTTGATAAGGGTTATTAGTTCGACACTTCTGAATAAATGCTTCAGGGTCATGCAAATAAGTATATATTTTGGTAGCTCCCACCGACCATTTGTTGCTGCTCTACATATACCCTGACCGATTGACGTGACTAATCTTTATATCTTAGATGAGTGTTGTGTGTTTTGCCCAGCTATAACAAAGTAAAGAAACGCTTGAAGTTCTGAAGGGAGCACATCTTCCATTTTTTCTAGATGTTGGGGAGTTGGAGGCCATTAGTAATTCAGTAGATTGTGCATAACTGCATATGTATCCAGAATTACTCTGTAAAGATAATGCCACTTCCACCACCGCCACCATATCCAGGGGCGGATCCAGGAATTTAAGCAGAGGGGGGTCCAGTGTTGGTGGGGCTCGTTATTGATATGTTATCGGCCATCAAAATCCTGCTTGTTCACACACCCAGGCCAGGTCTGAAATGTCTCAGGATCGGACATAAACTTTTTTTTCTTTATTCTTTTTAAGGAAATTAATTTTGTGGCAACCGGGATACATGTACCTTAAGCCATTTTAAGTCTTCAGGTCTTATTTTTCATATATAGGAGCAAACAAACGCAATCGAAAAATCGTTGGTCACCGTGAGCGGGGGGGGGGGGGGGTCCGGACCCCCTCGACCCCCCCCTGGATCCGCGCCTGATATCGGTAGTACCAAGCTCATAGGCACATTTAACAGCTAACTCAGTCTGAATATCTGAGCTGTACATAAGATATGTTTTGAACATTCCATCATTATCTAACTTACAGAAGTGGAGCTTATTTCCATATATTTCGTTACTTTGTAACTTTTTCTTCAATTTTCAGCTCTCTATTCCGTGTTGGGAAATTTTAGGCCCCTCAAATGGGAAACATATAATTCACACAAATCAGTCAATTTCAGAACTTTCTTGCCATGTAGGATATCCTGATCTATTATATGTTATAGAGTACAGCAAGAGAAAATATTATAAGTAAAGATAAAATCAGTAGAAAGGAAATGGGAAGAGAAGACGTGCCAGCTTTCTATCGATGGCACGTAGACGTCTCATCGGATCCCTTATGGATTCGTTATGAATATTAAAATACTCCTAAGCTAGAGTAAAACTAAGCAGATAAGCTTAAGATCTCTTCGATCTCTAAATGGTTAGGCATATGAGAGGGAAAGTAACCAGAAAGTAGGATACCTATAGAACCCATTCACTTTCTAAGTTTCTCACGCGAGTGACGTTATCGCCACTCCCTTCCTCCCCGCTTATATATAGCAACCTTAATCATTTCTCCCTAGATTCCAGCTAGATACAACAGTAAGGGTCGAGAACGCGCGGTTAACAATTGGGTCTCAGGATTGCGACTTAGGTCGATCTGTATAGTTTTGCGGACTTTGATTACGGGAATTTTGGTATCGAGAAGGTCTTTACTTGGTTCGAGTGACTGCAGGTAGGCAGGCTCGAAGTGTTCATGGACTCAGAGATAACGCGTATAATAATAAAGACTAAAGTCAAGTAGTATTATTGATTTCAATTATTATTATCATAGCAGTATTCTTTTAATCGCTTTTCCAATAACTGTTTGCACTCAGTATAAACATATCCATTAACGGCTGACATTGGTGTTCTTTAACCCTACCAAGAACCCTTAAATTTAGCGCACTCTATTCCGATCGTAACTGGGAGCGGTAATACATAGAGACGACCCCTCCGAGAAAGAGAGTATCTACAAACGAGTCGTACACGGGCCCTTTATTCATCATACGCACATGCTCAGCCCCCTCCGAATAGCAGTTGCTCCGGGATTCAGTACGGCATATATGACACTTCTGCAAATGCTTCTCGCTGGGCCTCCTCAAGTTTCATTTGTCTTGTTCGTTCTGGATCATCACTGCTGCGCCACTTACTTGGATCCTGACAGACATGAGTTGTGGAAATGGGCTTCAGCAGCAAATAGGTCTATTCCTCTGATCCTAGTTACCAGAATGTAATCTTCCTTCTGCTCTGCAAACTATACCACGGTTTTTCATCCATCAGACTCGAATTTTCTAGTTCCTCACTAGTCCAAATGCTCTTCATCTTAACTTTCTTCCTTCTTATTTTATTGCAAAATATACAGTCTGGTTTGAAAATGCGTCTGTCACTACCACTGGAGGATCGCGTCGATGAACGGGAGCATGAAGTTTCCTTTAGTTCTGCTTTGTTTACACGACCAAAGTTCATAGTGAAGCGCTGGTAACAGTCTCTGTGGTACCCATGTTCTGGTGAAACTACTTCTGACATAAGACTACAGGCCTCATCCATTCTTTGGGCTGAGCCAGCGGCTTGTTCAAGACGTAAGTCACGATTTTTCTTTAACTTTTGAAAGCGGTCTCCACTATCCTTATCTTGGCTTAAAATGTAAATCTTTCACACTTTGATTCATCATAATGCATTATACAGATCTGTCTTCTTTAGGACGAAGATTCTGGATATGTTTCATCAGTATCTAATGGTCCCTTTTGTTTCTTAGCTGTTTTATCTATCTTGTTCATAAATTAGGCAACGGAATCTGCAAAATAAAACAAATATAACAAATATTCATCTAGATTACGCATTCTTAATGCAATAATATAGGCCGTGGGCTGAATATGGTTACCGATTATGCTAATTAGCTCATTAATTATACAAGACAAATATTTTCTGTGATCAGAATCAGATTCTACAGAAAATATTACATAACAAACATGCAGTTTACATAATATTTACTGGTCAAATTTACCTCGGCAAATTGATGTAATTTTGTAAATTTGTAAGGCTTCTCCCGCGGTTAACAATTCCTTTAGAAACTGTGCTAGGAAAGGTAGTGAGACCCGACATGTTCAATATTAACAGCTTTTTTCTTCGGAAGGGGTCTTTTGGGGGCTCTGAAACACACATGAACAATTTTTGTAGGAGTGTGCACGGTAACCCTATTTAGCCACAGCCTAATTTTTCTAAAGAAAATTGTTGCATTTCATTCAGATTCTCTTTCTTCAAATCAAACCATAAATTCTCGATTAAATTGAGATCTGGGCTCACTTTTATGTATTGGATCATTATGTTGTTGCAGTACCCAATTGCGACTTTTCGTAACTCCTGAAGTGAAGGCAATACATTTTCTTCTAAAATTTCATGGTATTTCTTCGAATTCAAGATTGCACTGACGACAACAAACTTTCTTGGACCAGAAGCCATAAAGCATCCGCAAAGAAGCAAACTAACATCACCATGTTTAAACGTAAGAAGGATGTTTTTTAACTTGAATGCAGTATTTGATTTTCGCCAAACATACCGTTGCTTGTTGTTCCCGACTAATTCATTTTTGGTCTCGTCTGTCCAAAGAACTTTCTCCAGAATGTAGCTCCATCATTTTGATGATCCTTGGCATACTTTAAACGAACTTCTTTGTGCGCTTTACCATTCTTTTTTAATGTACGACGTACAGTAGAGGGATGGACATCGATCTTAGACAGTTTTAATGTTTGCACCTGCAGTCACTCATGGATTCGCAGCAGCCATTCTTTTAATCCGTCTAGCTGCACGTTCTAAAATCTTGCAAGGTCGTCCACACCTTGGTAGTTTCGGTTGTTCCAAAGCCTTTCCATTTCTTTATAATTGCAGCAACCGTCATAAATGGAATTCGAAGTTCTTTTACTGTCTTTTACTATCTCTTAAGATCTGTAGATAGCTCTTTACAACGACGACCAGTTACTTACTAATAGCTTGTAGAGTCATCAGTCTTCTAAGAAGATTCACAGAGAAAATTCTAGAATTCAGAATTGCCACACAGTTTAATCAATAAATAACCAACTACTGAAAAAAACTTTAAAGTCTTCAAGCCTAAGGTGGACACACAAAGTATTAAGTAATTTTGTAAATAAATGTAGGAGAACTTTTGTATTTTAACCGTTTTTTTACTTTCCTCAAATTCTTTGATGTTTTACATTATATATTAGAATTTTTTAATTTGTTAAATTTTTCCAAACGAACTGTAAACTTTTTGTAACTAACTAACTAACTATGATATATATATATATATATATATATATATATATATATGTATAGAAACGACGTAAGTATAGAGGAGTGTTCTGCACACGAGGAAGAGAAATAACTGTGTATATATATATATATATATATATATTATATATATATATATATATATATATATATGTATATATATATATATATATACACTGCATATATATATATATATATATATATATATATATATATATATATATGTATATATATATATATATATATGTATATGTATATATATGTTAACCCCTCCCTCCATGGCCCTGGGGTGGTTCGGAATCGATGGGGTGGTTCTGGTTAGGAGGCAGCAACGGATATTTCTTCTATAACATTCTAATTCTTTTCCGCCGGTCAAATGGTGGGTCGCCACTTGTTAAACTCTTGGCTACAGACTCGCCAGACTGTTATGCCAATATCTTCTATGGTGCTTGGGTTGTCTCTTTCTTAATTTCGGCAAAGGGTCGCCAGTTTTTAATTCTTCTCTTTCTATAATACTCTGATACTTTCTCTGATACTAAAATTATCGACTTTTCTTTTATAACTTATCGACTTTACTGACTAAGTTCTTCTGAAGAGAGCACGGCTCGAAGGGGAAAATAAAAAGTTTCTCACTGTAATTTACTTCTAAAAAAAAATGTACAGTTAGTGCTCTGAATTTACAGGGGTAGAGGTTCGACCTCTTTCGAGCATGGCTCAGGCCGGAATCTAAAAAAGTTAAGGAGGCAAGGGGCCTCTGCCCCCTCCTCGCAGCGAAGCTGCTAACAAGGGAGGCTCGTAGCAGTGACCAAAGAAGAGTCTCGTAATGAAGTGCAATTCATTTTACAAATACATGTATAATATAAACCTAAATGTTGGGGGAAGGCAGTTGAAGGTTAAGTTCCCCCCTTTTAAACACATGATCAGATGTTTGAAAAATTAAAAAAAAAAAAAAAAAAACTAATTTGTATTTTTCGCCGAGTCTACATTTATGAAGGCGATATAATTTCATAGTAGTACATAAGTACAATTTGAGTACATGACTAAGTACGTATTAATTTTGGTTCATTACAATTACGATTACAATTATGGATTACTTCACATTCGCTTATGATTGTCCATTACAGTTCTATTAAAGTACATTCTTACATTATATATTAAATCATTACATTTAATTACAGTTTCATTGAAGTACATTACGTTGTTTACCATTCTTACAGTGTTTTTATATATTTATATATGGTTATAATATATGGTTATAATATATGGTTATAATATATGGTTATTATATATGGTTATTATATATGGTTATTAGTACAGCACAAGTACATGAGACATGACACACATGATATAACATAACGCATGATAATGTTATAAATTCGAATCAGAGCGAAAGGAGATTTTTTATCTTTGAAGCGTTCACTTATGCTATAGTTCGCGAAATTTGATCACCTACCTCAGCATTTTCGAGTTCATTGAGAGGTGATATAATTAAAAATAAAAATGAAAAAAATAATACGAGAACGTATTTATGCGTTTTCGAACGAATGCATGAAGTTTTGCGTTTCATAGATTGACACGAGTAAAAATGAATATTTAATAAAATTTATATAGGATAATGATCAAGGGAAATTAATGACGTGTAGATGAATATGGTTGAATAATAATATTTATACTACATAACACCACAACATTATTATTAAAGAATTTACCATACATTGAATACGGAAGATGTCCAAATACTAAGCACATGATTCAGTGTACAAGGTATGGGAAACGTAAAGAGAATTAAGTTATTTTATGACGTCATAGTGTATAAGTCATTATTAGAAAAGATGAATTCGAGACAAAGAGTGGGTAGTAATGACTAAGAAGTACAACTACGGGTTCCAATCCTGTTATATGCAATGTGTATGCATAATCTAGGGACGAGGGTGAGATGCAAGACAATCATAATTAATTATAATAACTTCTATAACAAATGGAAAATGGATACGACTAAACCATAGATATGGTAGATCGTAGGGTTGTTACACGAACAAAAATAGGAAGCTACAAGTAAAATTATTATCCAAACTCGCGTTAAGCGATTTTGGTTCTTATGTGAAAATGAATATTGATTATTCATTGTTCATTTTTTACATTGCTCTCCCCTTTTAAAAATGATATTTATACAATAATCTAATAGGGTGCCATTAATACAATACAAATGAGAGAATAACATCCTAACTGCTTCAAATTAGATGACGAATTTTTCTTTACATTACAAATTTTTATACAGAACAAGTGTTATTATATAATATAAAAAATTCAAAGATTAATACTTTAATTTAGACAAACATTTAAGTTAGACAAACAAAATTTTTTTAATTTTTTTACAAAATTTTATTTTTCTGTGGGAAAAATTACTACATAATGAATAAAGTAGATAAAAGGGAAAAACGTAAATCGTACAATGTATAAGCTAATTTTTATTGACTATTGTAGGTAAAAAATCGAATTACATAATGGATGATGTATAGACCTGTGGTCTAGTGTGTATTTTTGTGTACTAGGTACAAAGTGTGTATCTTACAATTTCGAGGGACAGATTAGCCGAGAGGATTGTTCAATTAACTGAATAAATGCATGAGCAAGATATATTAGAAAGCAAAAATGATTAAGACTAAATAGCATAGTTAGCACTTACACGCAATGAAATAGTTTGTGATATCCAATGATTTTAGCATAAGGTTTGTGTATATAGTATATATAGTGTGCATACATGCGTGTGTATGTGTAGGGATTTGGAAGGTTTTTGAATTAACAAAGTTTTAAAAATAATGTATAATAATTTAAGATGGGTTTAGGGTTATAAAATCTTTTAAGTTTAAGTCAGTTATTGGTATTATTATTATCATTTTTATTATTATTATAAAATCCTTTAAGCTCAAGGTCAATTATTATAAAATTCTAAATTACAGGTAGTATTAATGATGGTGTATGCATATGAGTTTAATGTGAAAGTGACTTGAGGTACGGAAAGAAAATGAATTCGAATATGTGTCAAAAGTAATAGAATTCAATTAGGATTATCGATTGCACGTAATTAAATCAGTTATACATATATTAAGGTAATAAAAAAACGTACTTAGAGGACCTTACAATTAATGAAAGTAAATCTAGCGGTATTAAAAATTAAATTTTGAAGATGGAATTAAATTCGACTAGTAACATTCCTAGCTATATATGAACTATATAACCATTAACATTAACCAGAAGTATTGGTACGATAATTGAATTAAGAAAATTAAGAATCAAATTAAAAATAGAAATCAATTTATGCATTTTAATGAGCTAAACATATAATATACTTAAAAATAAAAAACACAACTTAACATAAATTGAGGTTATGTTCCATAGTACCAAAGAGGAATTAACCATGGTTGAACCATTTCTCTGGTTGACACAGTTCAACTGGAGTTGGGGTGTTAAAATAAAATAAAATAAAAAGACAAAGTTTGGAGTACGACATTCGAGGGAATTGAGTGACTAAGCGGGGGGTATAAGTCTGAAATTGACAATACGTCTTTCGTGAGCACTTTGCTCTTTAAAAAAAGATTGCTTGTCACACTACTTAGAACAAAAATTAAAAGAGTTCAAACAAAACGGGGGAACGGCATGTTCCTCCTTATAGTAATTTAAAAAGGAGTCATTGGGACAAGATCGATTAATTATTACACAACTATTATTATCACATATACATTACAATGATTACACTAGGCAACAAATTTCAACTTTTTTTTTGTTACAGACACGTGAACTACTGATTCCTACTAAAGCGCTGATGCTGATTTCAGATCTGATATCAAAATTTCTCTATCACGTCCAGATTTTGTGTAACCGAAAACCCCTATTTTTCATTTTTTTTTCTCACCCGCTTCTATTACGAAAGCCGTCTAAGCTACTTTTCCGTGCCACGTTTTATGTTAAGCATACTTAAATAATTAGTGAACAGGGATGTCTTTCCTCCTTTATTCTGGCTTAAGACAGACAGCGGAATTCCGCTGGCGGAGTTACCACCCCTGCGCCCAACCATCCACCCAAAGCGCGTTAGTATTTTGTTGTTACTACTGAAAGGCAAATTCCTGTTCTTAAGTGAAACTTTGGTGTGTCCTCTTCCTTTGTCGCTTGTAGGATGACGAGCTCTCCTTCTGCAGGAACCAACAATAATCTCCCATCATATTTGGGTTGAAATTACCTTGGGTATCTGTTTTCCATAACTGAGATCTGTTGGTGGAAGCGCTCACCATGCTCGTCACTTACAGCCCCAAGGTTGGCCGGGAAGAAGTCAAGATGAGAATGTAAAAAATGAATTTTCAAAGACATTCTGCATCCCATTATTTCATAAGATTTAAGCATGTTTTCTACGAGTTTACGGTGGTTTTCAGCTTTGTGGTTTCCAAGAAAATTTTTGACAACTTCAACGAAAGATGTCCATGCTCCTAGTTCATTCTCATTTAGGTTAGATGGAAACGATGAGTCGTGGATGACACTGCGGATCTGTGGTCCAGTGAAAACTCCAGCTTCTAGCTTAGCATCTGTCAATATTCCTTTGAATTTATCCTTTAAATATTGGAAACCACTACCTTGATGATCCATACCCTTCACGAAATTTTTCATAAGGCCAAGTTTAATGTGAAGTGGTGGAAGATGTACTTTCTGAGGGTCAATAAGTGCTGGGTGTTTCACATTGTATTTACCAACAACATGTTCAGTTCTAGATGGCCAATCATGTTTTTTGTAGTGGTTCTTGTCATCTCTGCTGTTCCATAGACACAAAAAGCACATATGCTTTGTGTAGCCCAACTGTAACCCAAGAAGTAATGATACAACTTTAAGGTCGCCACAAATATTCCATGTGTGGTCCTTATATTTGATGAGTCTTAGCAGCAGTTTCATCGATTCATAAGTCTCATTAAGGCCAGTGGCATGTGCTACAGGTATTGAAGGTTTTTCATTGCCGTTGTGCAGTAATACAGCTTTAAGGCTAGCTTTACTAGAGTCAATGAACAGTCTCCATTCTTTTGGATCATAGCGACAGCCAATCCCTTGCATCAGACTACTGATATCGTGGCAGAAACAAACGTTTTCTTCCTGTAAGTAAAATGATGAAAACTGCAAATGGCGATGGCGGAAATGGGAAACTTTGGTGTTTGGTTGGAGAAGATTAAATTCTTGAAGTCTTGAACCAAGCAACTCTGCCTTTTCTTTTGGTAATTCCAAATCGCGCACTAAGTCATTTAACTCCGCTTGACTTAACAAATGTGGGGAAATATTTGCATCTGGAACATATATGCCATCTTTCCCTGTTTCTATATCACTAACAGAATCTTCAGATGAACTGCTGTCTGTTATCGTTGCTGGTGGAACTGGTGGTGGATTTGTTTCATCATGTGGTACTGGTTTCATTGCTGATTCGCAGTTTGGGTACGTGATCTTTGATTTGTTTTTCTTTGTGAAACCAGCAATCTTTGTCAAACAAAAATAACAATCATTGAAGTGATTTTTCGGCTCACGCCAAACCATGGGGACTGAGAACGGCATAGCTTTTCTTTTACCATTCATCCAAGCTATTAACATTGCATTGCACTGTGCACAGCAAATATGTGGTGCCCAGTCCCTCTGTTGGTCTCCTAACTTACAGTCAAAATAACACTTGTAGGCAAGTTTAATCTTTGTTATGTTTCTACGTTGTGGCTTAGGTGTATATTGTCCACAGACAAAGCAGAAGTTGTCTGGGTGATTTACACAAGCACGTCTATTTGATGCCATTTTTAATTACCATACAATATCTGAAAAAACGTAGAAAGTAATTATTACGATGTGCAAAATAAAAAGAAATACACACCGTAGTACAAAACAAATGCTATAAAACACACAAGTCACCACAACCTGTCACTTGCTCATCAGCAGAGAGCTTCAACAACCGTTCTGCTTGACTGTCACGTAGCGACTGACCGTTGGGCCGTTGCCCGTTACTATCCTCTTGACTCAGTGTTGCCAACTCGGGATAAATTTTATTTATCAAAATTGTTCGAATTTGTATATAGTTGGCAAAAAAAATTGCTTTAACCTTGAAAAGCAAGTTTCATATTACTGGCATTAAGCCGATTAAAACCAAAATCTGGACGTGGTAGAAAATTTTACTAAAAGTGATTTGCATTTTACACAAAATCTAGACGTGATAGAAAAAATCTAATTATAGATTTGAAATCAGCATACCGAAATTAGCTAGGAGCACCTATTTGGTCTTCTGTAACAAAATCTTTGTTGCCTAGTGTTATCAAAGTCATTACAAACAATTGTAAAAACTGTTTTGGTTACAAACAATAAAATACATAACTATATATTTATATACGCAACAATGGCATGAAAAGAAAAGACAAATCGGTCAATTTCCTTCTCACAAACAAAAAAAGTTAAACTAAAGACACAAACCGGTCAATTCAGGTTGAATTTAATTTTCTTTTACAACAAAAAAAAGGTTGAATTAAATTCTCTTAAACAACAAAAAAAAAGGTTGACTTAAATTCTTAAATTACATTTTCTTAAATTAAATTTTCTTAAATTACAAAGAAAAAGTTGAATTCAATTGACTGCATTGAAATGACTTGGGACTTGAAAACTAACTTGGGACTTGAAAACTCAACTTGGGATTCGAAAACTCGACTTGGGATTCGAAAACTCGACTTGGGATTCGAAAACTCGACTTGGGATTCGAAAATTGACTTGGGATTCGAAAATTGACTTGGGATTCGAAAACTGACTTGGAATAAAACTGTCTGACTTGAACTCTATCAAGTATTCTGAAATTGAAAATGAAACTGACTTGAACTCTTATCAAGTAGTATCTTGAAACTGAAAATGAAACTGACTTGAACTCTTATCAAGTAGTATCTTGAAACTGAAAATGAAACTGACTTGAAACTGTTCTCAAGTATCTCTATAACTCTATAAACTCTCTATAAACACTCTCTCTCTTAATTTGCAAGTCAATTCAATTCAATAATTTGAAAAAAATTGTAAACAAAAATATAAAATGTAAACATTTCACTCTAATGTACGCGAAGGGTAATTTCTATATTGGCCAAAGAGTGGCCACTTGTTAAAATCCTCTTCTTAAAATATTCTTCTAATCCTGGTAGTAGGGTCGCCAAATGTTTATCCTGGCAAGGTCGCCAGACTTTTAACCCCTCCCTCTATGGCCCTGGGGTGGTTCGGAATCGATGGGGTGGTTCTGGTTAGGAGGCAGCAACGGATATTTCTTCTATAACATTCTAATTCTTTTCCGCCGGTCAAATGGTGGGTCGCCACTTGTTAAACTCTAGGCTACAGACTCGCCAGACTGTTATGCCAATATCTTCTATGGTGCTTGGGTTGTCTCTTTCTTAATTTCGGCAAAGGGTCGCCAGTTTTTAATTCTTCTCTTTCTATAATACTCTGATACTTTCTCTGATACTAAAATTATCGACTTTTCTTTTATAACTTATCGACTTTACTGACTAAGTTCTTCTGAAGAGAGCACGGCTCGAAGGGGAAAATAAAAAGTTTCTCACTGTAATTTACTTCTAAAACAAATGTACAGTTAGTACTCTGAATTTACAGGGGTAGAGGTTCGACCTCTTTCGACCATGGCTCAGGCCGGAATCTAAAAAAGTTAAGGAGGCAAGGGGCCTCTGCCCCCTCCTCGCAGCGAAGCTGCTAACAAGGGAGGCTCGTAGCAGTGACCAAAGAAGAGTCTCGTAATGAAGTGCAATTCATTTTACAAATCATGAATAATATAAACCTAAATGT